>OW679201.1:94676562-94894715 GCA_940337035.1 Agriotes lineatus
ACGCCTAAGCAACTGTTTTTACTGCCTAAAATAGGCTTTCGTTGTTTTTCGAATTTTAGTGGTTCAGAAACCTTATCCACTTTCATGAAAGTGCTTTTTGTTTGGCCGATGTGATTTCTTTTTATCTCAAAGCCCTGCCCAAGCATGAAGAATTTTTTAAAGAAAGTCTATGAACGTGAGCTTTTAAGTATTTTTTTGTTGGAATGCGTTTATGAATGGTTTTGAGTGAATCTACAAGAGTCTCTACATGACCAAAACGCTCGAGCGTAGTTTTTGAACACACCCTGCCGATGCCGTTATTTGTCAACAATCCCGATCGGGATTCGTATTGTCTGTGAAACTGTTCGCCAGCAAAATGAAAATATTAACAATTTAATTAGCAGTGCAGCTTGCAATCAACTTAAGAATGTAATTTTTAAAAATCCTGGATATGAGACTACACCAATTTAAGAAATTATTGAGTAGCGAAGAAGTAGAAATAGAAAATGTTGATATAAACTGGAGTATGTACAAATACGCACCTATTACATATTGCGATGTACTGTGGTCATTTTCGATGCTACAAAATGTGTTTACTGAGAAGCGAAGTGGATTTTCATCAGAAAATTTGGAGCAATATTTAGTGTGTGAGGCAAATGCTCAGTATTTTTAATATTGTACTTATATTATCATCAACTACCATATACATGTTATATATTATCAAATTATTATTATTTTATTAGTTAGCATGACTAAGAAGACATTATTTTTCCACCATTTACTTTTTGCTTATTCCATAGCATCTATTATTTATTATTATAATGTTTAAGCTTTACAATTAATAAAAAATAATACCTACAACATTTTTAGCCAATCGTTTTAAGTTAAAAAAATCAAAACAGTATTCTTTGCCTAATTTAGGCCATGCAGCCTAAATTGCTTACTTTAGGTTTTTAGTGCCTAAACCTGGCATTTTTGTGGCCTGAATAAGAAGTCTATTTTAACTTTTTTAACGGCCTAAAATCCGCGCCCTATTAATTACATCATTTGAATTAGATAACGGGAGCTGCATTTACTGGAAGTGGGCCACATCGTATTTCTTAGTAGAGTAAACATCTTGTGAATTGTATAAAAAGTTTTTAATTCACTAGTATTGTACTTCGTCGAGTTTCTTATTGGAGTGACGTCTTACGACTTGGACCTCCTTAACATTCGTGTTACTGGGTTGTTGATGGCTTGTTTGTGGAAGTATCGAAGATCCTGTCATGTTTGGCTTTAGGATGTTTGTAGTTACTGGTAGTTGATTGCATCTATACTGAGAGTTTTGTGCGCAGATTAGGAAACTTATGTGGGCAGATGGAATTTTGATCAGTGAAGAGGCAGATCGAGGTCCTTGGACAGGTGACAGCTGCAGGTATTTATTGAGGGAACTAAAAGTAAAGCATTAAAAAGAGTGAAGTGATTCAATTACAAAAGGATTATTTCAGGTTTATTGAATGACCGGTAGTGTAACGAATATGTATTTGTGATTGATTTTCCACTCTCATAACTTGAAGTGACATTGACGGTTGTAGAAATTATCATGTGATTTTGAAGTAAGCTTTCATTAAATAAAACAACTTTTCAGGAGTAACAACAGTCTCGATAAAGCGTGAACCCGACCTGTTTTAAGAGCAATTGCTTTTCTGCTGGAGCTAGAAATATTCAATAACACTAATAATTAATAATTTAAAAAGGGGCATAAGATTTACATAAATTTATCTTAAAAGAGAATTGGTTAAAATGAAATAGTATCAGAAAAGTCAAACGTAACAACTAAAGTATAACAAATATTGCTATAACGTAGGGATAATTATAATTGTAGGGTAAAACATTAAATAAATATAACTACGTTATAGGTATACAATATATACGAGAGGAACTAGAAAAGTTATCTACCTATCTACGAAACGAATTACATACGGTTCTTTAAATAATTTTATTTTTCAATATAATCTCCCCCAACTTCAACGCACTTATGCCATTTGTCCTTCAAAGAGTTAATGCCCGTTGAAAAAAAAAATCTTGGGTCTCAAAATAGTCCTTGGCTGCCTCCTACGAATCCTCGTCTGTTTCAAAACGACGCCCTCTGAGATTCTTTTTTAGGTTTCTGAATAGAAGTCGGATAAAGTGTGATAAATTTTGACGTTCTTTGACAATAGCTGTACGCAGCTTTTTGAGGGTGTTACCATAAACCTCTGCAGTGATTGTAGAGCCTTTAGGCATATATGCAATCAAAAGAATACCTTGCATGTCCCAAAAGATGGTTGTCATGAGTTTTCCAGCTGAAGATTGCATGCGGGCCTTCTTTGGGGAGGAGAACCCTTATGCACCCATTGCATAGACTCTAATTTCGTCTCAGGGTCCCAGTGATGTACCCAAGTCTCATCACCAATCATCTGCATTAAGAAGTTGGGGTCCGCTTCCAAAGATTCCAAATTGTTTCTACAAATTTGCTGTCTACGACGCTTTTGCTCAGGAGACAATAATCTAGAAACCCACCTTGCTGAAACTTTACTCATGCCCAGTTTATCGTGCAATATTGTCAAAACGCTAGATTCGGATATTTCCAATGCTGTAGCTATGGTGAAGACTTTTATACGGCGCATCTTGCACATTCTTCTTCTATGGATTCCCGTCCCCACCGAAATTGTTTTGACCAAAATTTAATTGTGAGATATGACGGAGCATCGTCTCCATACACCGCAATCATTCGTTCGTGAATCTTTTTCGAATTGTTGCCTTTCTTTGTAAGGAATTTTATTACACTTCGATGCTCTAATTTCAAAAGACTCATTTTTAGACACAAAATAATCCACAAAATATGAAATTACTGGCGGATATGAATCAAAATTTTCATGCAACAATTAAAGACTTGTCACTGTTTGATACTACAAGCTGAAGCTTATCAATTGTTTCTATCATGGCTAGGTAGATATTTTTTCTAGTTCCCCTCGTAGCATAAATTTAGGGTCGGCAAATTAGATCTGTAACAATGTATTTCAAAAATTACAATTATCGAGAATTGACGTCTACGTCAGTTCCGGACAATTGAGAAGGCCTATATCAAAAATATTCGAAAGCTAATCATGTTTTGAAGTAATTTTACTCCGCCGGCATAAAAGTAACTCATTTACCTTGTTTGTCATGTCACATAAGTTGTCACTTCTATGACGTTTAAAAATAATATTAGTTTGTATATCAATGCACTGAAGTTTAGCCTGTAGGGCCAAGGCAGATAAACCACATGCGGGATAAAAAGGAACTTCAGTGCCGAGGAGTGCATTATATATTTTTTTTCATTTGATATCGGGAAAACGTGAAATTACAACATTTTAACCAACATTTGTAGCTTATGTTAACGTCGGTTGACGTTTACCTATCGCCCCGCCGCCTACAAAAATCGTAAAACAATGGATTACTTTACTGCTTTTTTCTCGTACTTTAATGCCGATTTAAAAAAAAGTAAGGTAAAGTACATTTTTTTTCTATAATAATTTGCAAGGTCAACTTTCTAGGGGATAAGTTGCATTCCTGCAGGGTCCCTAGTTTTAATAATGTTGGTACATAGATTTTTAGTTCTTTTCTTCCACTAAAAAAATGATTGTCATTTTGACAGATATGTCATAATTTAATATCGCTTGATTCATTTTTGCATTTAAAATATTTCTTGGTTTTCTTTTCTGTCCGATTTTATTGATAATGATGATTCCATGTTAAAAAAAGAAATTTGTCAAGAGTTCAAATTAACAAACTTGGACATTCAAAATTGACACATAACCACAATTTTGAAAAAGTTCTACCAACACGGGGTATAAAAATTTCCTAGCGTTTTAATCACATATCTACCAACATTGTAACACTTTGACAGTTATTATAGAAAAAAAACGTACTTTAGTTCATCATGTGAGGATACATATATCATTGCTGACTGAAATTAAAATGTGAACATTAATGTGACTATTCACCATGACAACAACAGAAGCAGGACCGATTTGGTTTTATTTAATTCTTGTAATTACTATTGGCTATTATATTTTAAATTCGTTTGTTTTAAATTTAATTATGCCATTTCAGAAGGGACAGTATACAATACACGTCAAAAAGTGTCTTTAACTGACTCGACGTACTAACTCGTACTTTAAATGTCGTCTCATCAGTAAAGCATAACTTCCCTGCCTTTTATGTAATATACTATTGTATTCGCATTACTAATTTAGTAACTTATGTTTTCAAAGTAATAGGTGATACCCGAACTAAAATGCAAATTAACTCTGACAACCCCGAAATAAGTCATACGAGTATATTGCATTCGCGATCTTTCTGGATGCGGGTTGGCCATGGAATTTAGACAGTTTTGGCAGTGTGATTGGTGGAGTTGAATTGTGACGTTAATATTTGACGTTCGATAATTTTATCTTAAGGTTATGTTTTCTATCATTTATCGTTTGCGATGTTGCAAGTGCTTTCTCTGTATCTTAACGCAAATGATTTTATAAATCTAATTTTTTATTAAACTAATCACAACAGGTTTTTTACAAGTGGTAGAAAATTGTTAGAATTGTAATTGTCTTCCTCTGTGTTTTATCGTATTTTTGTTCTTGAATATTTACTGAAATTTTGAACCTGACTGCGATTCAGAATCAGATTCTGCTAGTGATGGGAGGAATATTTTCAAACGAAGGGTTACCCATATATTTTGTCCCGTCTGCCGAAATAAGTTCCTCACAAAGCTTACAATAATTTTTCCACATGTCTGGTGAACATTTAAAAGAGCTTCAGACCATAAATTTCTAACCCTATTCTTAGATGGTGGCCGCGAATTTATATGTTTGTTATAATAGGTCTTACAAAACCCCCATGCCATTTCGATAAGGTTGTATTCACAATGGTAAGGAGGTAATCTAAGAACCTCATTACCTTTCTCTTTTAAAAGTTCGTCGACTGCATAGCGCTTACTGTGATTTTCTCTAAAAGATTTAATTAACTACCAAAGCTGTTTTTTGTATAGTTATCAGAAAACTCTACACTGTGTTTAACCAGCCATTCCTGCATTTCGCCTTTTCTGGTGGAAAATGTGGGCGTTTTGTCCAACTGCACAGAATGATAACTACCACACATTTACCATTAATCTTAGCTAAAGCAGGAATAAGCTGATTAATTACCCAATTTTGAAATGCAGTTGCGGTCATGGTCTTGTGGTAATCTCTGTCGTTGTTTTTTTAATCCAATAAAAACTTGCATCCTTCCAAAAACCCAAATTTAGTTCCAGCATGCAAAATTGTGAATCGTTTTTCTTCCCCCCTGAATTTAGATGGATTACTTTTACTATCATCTTCGTGAACCCAACGACGAATCGTAGATCCATTTTGGTAGATCCACTTTTCATCAAGGTACACGAAGATGATATTTTCATCGGAATTTTTAAAATGTAGATATTTTCGCAACAAACTAATTTTGGATCCAACAACGTGCTTTTGTTCACATAAAATTTTTCCTCCATTAGTAAGTTTATACTTATATCCCATAGATTTTAGAATTTCGTATAGCAATGTTCTCTCTCCCGTAAACCCGCACTGTTCCTTAACGTCAACCAATAAATCACTTACTGTAAAAAACCTATTTTCGGAATTATATTGCCAAATCAGTTGTTGCAAGTCCTTCCTAAAAAAAATATTTTGATATAAACTAGATTTAGAGCGTACTAACCCAAACTAAAAATTAATGCGTTATTAGGTAAATATACAAAACATGTATGTAATTATCTTTACCCCAAAAATATTGCAATCGCTGTTTACCAGACAACCATGGGTTAAATCAGGCCGCATATTTCGTAGGGTTTCAAAACATTTTTTAATGTGCACTTTGGTTTCTTTTGAGATCGTTTTAGGCATCTTCTTGCTGAGTTAATTCAACTTGAATTCAAATTGACACGAGCTTGACATGAACTACCGAGATATTTTTAAAATCGCTAAATTTAGATTTGGCAGCACCGTAGTTTTTAATAACAGGAAAACCTAAAGAAAACAAAAAATATAATAAAGAAAGTAACTTGATAAAACGAAATCATGGCCAACCCTCAACCAAAAGAGGTCATCTCTAACAGGCCCTTAAGCCTACTCCTCCTTCTCTCCAAAGTGTTTGAAAACAATTCGTGCTACGGCTGAAGCCACTACTTGCGAACAACAGTTTGCTGCCTCGTCACCGATTTGACTTTAGCGAGCAACACAGTACAGGGTTATTCATTATAAATTACCCACCCCTTATCATCGTTATTATTGTCTATAGAAAAAAAAGTTTTAAATAAAAGTTATGTGGTTATAACTGAGTTTTGTTAAAATGCTATCAAAAGTACAGTGGCGTGCATAATTAAGGGGATACAAAAAAGTAATATATTTTTTAAATGGAGCACCCTGTATATTATTAAATTTTTGGAATGATCTTTCTTTCCTGATTTCAAAAATATACCATATGTTACCCCTACCTTATACCGTTTTTGAGTTATTAAACGTCGAATATTATTATTTATTATTATTTTGAATAGTATAACAAGTAAATATTTGGACTTTTTCTTCCTCACTGTAAATCATTTTGATTATTTCATTAAATAAATGTCACTTATCAAACATTAGTTGTCATTTTCATAGCTTACTTTAATAATGTTAACTTTTCCCTATTTACAGTAACTACTTTAACTAAGATATTCGACGGTTAATAACTCAAAAACGGTATAAATTAGGGGTAACATATAATATATTTTTGAAATCAGGAGAAAAAGATCATTCCAAAAATTTAATAATATACAGGGTGTTCCATTTAAAAAAATATATTACTTTTTTGTATCCCCTGAAACCTGTACGCCACTGTACTTTTGATAGCATTTAAACAAAATTCAGTTATAACCACACAACTTTTATTTAAAACTTTTTTTCTATAGACAATAATAACGATGATAAGGGGTGGGCAATTTATAATGAATAACCCTGTACAACCGAGCAGGTTCACAGAATAGTAGACCAAATAAATAAAGCATTAGAAAGTAAAAGTTATTACTCCGCAGTATTTCTTGACATCATCCAGGCCTGTGATCAGGTCTGGCATGGAAGATTATTGTTTAAAATAAAAAGTGCTTTCCCAGCTGATCTGTATCAGATGATTGTCTTATCTGACTAATAGACACTACATGGTTAAATTTCAAGATTTTGACCGCAATGTACCCCACAATAAATTCTGGAGTACCACAAGATTGTGTTCACTGGTTAAGGTTAAGAAAATAGCGTATTAAAGTCAATGAGACAAAATCTTCTCACGTCACATTTACGCTGAAGCAGGAAACCTGCCCTCTTGTCGTGTTAAATATTATTATACAACACATTCCACAACTAAAAAATCAAATACATTCGTATACACTTGGATCATAGCCTTACATGGAAACAAAGCGTCTGGACTAAAAACTAAAAACAGCTACGGTTAAAATATACAACCACGTATTGGTTGCTAGATCGAAAATCAAAATTTCTAATTTACAAATCACTTTTAAAGCCGACATAGATGCATGTTTTGCAACTTTGAGGCTCAGCAGCTAATTCCATCAACAATATATTAGAAAATATGTTCGGTGAATATATTAATGGAATTAATTAGTGTTACCTAGCGTGATAATTTTAATGCATAGGTACCCAAATGAATTAACTAGTGTTCTGTTAAACGACCATCGTGAAGTGCAGCGTCTCAAAAATGTTAAAATCCCGGATTTGAGTACCATATTTCTAACTACTGTAAAGGTTCACGGATAACAATAGCGTAAAAATAGTTTAAGTTAGGTGAGTCAATAGTTATTTAAGCGTAGGTATTCTAGGATAAGATGAAAGGGGTAATTGCTATAGTATTAGGCAATATCCCACAAGACATGTAAATAGTCATACCAGTTACGGAATGCCTTATGACAGATTGTAAATAAACTGTTAATAAAAAATATTTATGAAACTTCTCTCGTGGTATATAGGGTGTCCCGCGACATGACAGCCATAGCTTAAGGGCTTGTTGCTGAGATTATCTATACATATATAAAAGAAAGTCACAACCCTGACTAATCAACGCAGAGCCGTAACCACTGGTACTACGAAGTTGAAATTTGGGTGAAAAATTCAATTTGTTACGTAAGGTCGTGCTAAGAAGGGATTTTTTGAAATTCCACCCCTACGATGGTGAAAAGGGGTAAAATGTGTTTTAACGACTTCCTCAATATCTCTTACACCCGATAAGATATCTATTTGGTGTTTGCTTGCAAAGATTACCAATGCAAATACCTAGAAACGCATTTTACGATTTTGTCGTAATCAACCCCTAAAGATGCCTATCTGGATTGGGGGTGAATTAAAGAACCCTTCGTATCTCCTATGTTTATTGAGTTAGAACTTTCGTTTTTCAGCATATAGATGTATTTTTAAAATATTTAGAAAGGGGTTTAAGGGAATTTGAAAATTTTAACCCTAAAACGGTAAAAGAAGGAAAAACTGATAAGGGGTAGTGGGCTTAAGATTATTTTACATTTTTCGCTATAAGTTCCATTTCACAATAAAATGGGTTAAAAGGGATTTTTTGAAATTGTACCCCTACGGGGATGAAAAGGGGTAAAATGTGTTTTTACGAATTCCTCAATATCTCTTAGACTCGATGAGATAGTGACTTGGTGTTTACTTGCAAAGATTATCAATGCAAATACCTAGAAACGTATTTTAAGATTTTGCCCTAATCAACCCCTACAGGTGCAAATCTGGATTAAGGGTTAATTAAAGAACCCTTCGTATCTCCTATGTTTATTGAGTTAGAACATTCGTTTTTTTTGCAGATAGATGTATTTTTAAAATATTTAGAAAGGGGTGTCAGGGAATTTGAAAATGTTAACCCTAAAGGGGTAAAAGGAAGAATAACTGAAGAGGGGAATGGGGGTTAAAATTATAAATTTTTTCGTTGAGAGTTCCATTTCACAATAAAATGGGTTAAAAGGGATTTTTTTAAATTTTACCCCTACGAGGGGTGAAAAGGGGTAAAATGGGTTTTCACGGGTTCCTCAATATTTCTTAGACCCGATGGGATAGCGACTCGGTGTTTACTTCCAAAGATTTTCAATGCAAATACCTACGTATTTCAGAATTTTGCGCTCATCAACCCTTAGAGGTGCAAATCTGGACTCGGGGTGAATTAAGGAGCTCTTCGTATCTCCCATGTTTATTGAGTTAGAACATTCCTTTTTCGGATATAGATGTATTTTTAAAATCTTTTTAAAGGCGTCTAAGGTTTTTTTTAAATATTACCCCTAAAGGGATAAAAAAGAGACTAAACTGAAAAATGATAGGGGGTTAAAATTATTGATTTTTTTCTTATGGATGCATTTTAGACTAAAATGAGGTAGAAAGGGTTTTTAGAAATTTCACCCACAAGGGGATGAAACGGGTATTCCGCTATAATCTATATGTATAAAAGATAAACCACCAACTCAACAACGCGAATCCGTAGTAATCCTTGGTAAACAGAAACTTGAAATTTGGCAAGAAGAGTCCTTTACTTACGTAGCGAAAAGCTAGGAAAGGGTTTTTAGAAATTTCACCCCTAAAGGGAAGGAAAGAGGTAAAATGTACTTTCACGAATTTCTCAACATCTCTTAAGGCCCTATAATACCTATATCGATTGGTATTTACTTAGAAAGGTTACCTATACAAGTTCCTAAAAACGTAATTCAGGATTGTGCACAGATCAACTCCTAAAGGTGCGAGTTTGGATTCGGGGGTAAATTATAGAACCTTTCGTATTTCCTGTGGTTCTTGATGATCATTGTTTTTGGGCATATATGTGTTTTTCAAATCTTTAAAAAGTGGTTTAAAGTTTTTATTCTAAATTTTATTGTGAAAGGAGTAAAAATGGGGTAGAAGTAAACAGAAGTTAAAAAAGAGGTTAAAGTTATTATGTCCAGTTTAGAATAAAATAGAAGGATTTCTGAAATTCCACCTCCAAGTGGTGGAAATTGCTAGAATTTATGAATACAACATTTATAAGTACATTTATTATTTTTACTCTCATTGTTATACTAAACCTACAGTTTTATCAATCTACACAAGGAGAACGACAATTACATACACATTTCGAGGGGATACGTGAAGCATAAAAGGGTTATGAAGAACTTTTTTCAGATGAATATTGTTTCCTTTTTAGCTACAATATTGTTTTACAGCGTTTGTTAGTTTAGCGTATTGAGTGAGGGAGGAAGGGAGCATTCTAGAATTCGTTTAAGATTTGGAAGAAAAACATTTGTAGTCTGTACGAAGAACGGGCATCTTGCTAGTTTTAAATAAATAAATGTTATATGAACATATGCTATAAACCCAATCATCATAGACTTACGGCAATTTTAAGTTTAAATAAAAAAATAGGCAAAAAGCCAATAGTAAAGTTTTTGTGGAACTGAATTTTATAATTTGAAAACCTTATTACTGCAGTAATTGCTCAAAATATCCAACTAAATATTGTATACACAGGTGAGCTCTCCTCACAATTATTGACTAAGTCGCTCTTTAAAGAGTCATGGTCAAGACGAATATTTGCTACATCATCCATAATCTTAGCAATAAACTCTTCTTTAGTTTGAGACTTTGGCATAAAAAGGGCTATTCAGGCATTCCCAAATGAAGTAATTGAAACGGTTGAGGTCAGGTGACTCCGCTATCCAAGCCGTTCAAAGTCTATCGATACATCGATACAGTTTTTGACTTGCTTTGGTACACAAGCATCAAATATTCTCAAACACAATTATCACAGATGTAGTATTGTAAGGGGGTCCACAACTGCTTGATCAGCGAGGTCACCTAATCTCAGCCGCTTGGATTACTTCATTTGGGGATGTAGGAAGAGCATTTTTATGCCGAAATGTCTCAAACTAGAGAAGAGCTTATGGATAACATTATGGATGCTGTAGCAGATATTCGTGCCGTCCATGAGTCTTCAAAGAGCCACTCCTTCGATATAATTGTAACGAGAGCTCAACGGTGTATACAAGGATTAGGTACCTACCTAGACTTTTTTAACAATTATTGCAGTAATACAGTTTTCAAATCATAAAATCAATTAATTAAGAACTCATTTATCGCCTTTTTACCTGATTTTTATTTAAACTTAGAATTACCATAGCTCCATGATGATTGAGTTTTAAACATAAGTTCATACGGCATTTTTGACTTAAAATTACCTCAGCAACACACCCCTAAGCTATGCCGCGTAGTGTCACTGGACACCTTGTATTTATAAGTGTTGATTATACAATGACGTAATTTTAGAGGACTAGGTTGTATACATTTCGAAAAGCACTGTATTTAAGCATAGATTATTTAAACTACATTAGATTTCCTAATTTTACGCAATTTTGTTAAGTGTGTCGTGAACTTCGCCGGAAGTGTGTGATAAAATTGTGAATGAAACATGACCTTTCTTAATGTTAATGATTTCGACAATAATCTCAAGAATATCTCATTTGTCAATATCCAGTTGTGAATACCCCATGCATTACAGGCAGTGTTGCCAGGTCTACCGATTTTCGGTAGATCTACCGATTTGGGCAATGTCCTACCGTTTCCATATGCGATTCTACCGAAAAGTGACCTACAATACAGATTCTTTTTGTCAATATGCAGTTTTAGGTTTTACCTATAAGATAGTTATAGGAAGTTGTAAATTTTGTATTTTTGTTAAATTTAAGTACGGCAGTTATCAAAGTTTTTCACCTGTAGCGAGCGCTCTCTCTATACAGGGTGTAGAAATGCTTTACGCACCATAGGGTTTTCAATGGTAATTTTTTCATGTGCAAATATTTGATTCCCTAATTATTTTAGAGCAAACTTGAATGAAAGTTTTTTTTAGATAAAAAAATTCTCTATCCATTTATGCCAGCATTTGTTATTTTACATTTCGGAACACGGAAAATTTAAAGAAATAAAATTACAATTTTTAAATAATCAGTGGTGCCTTGAAATTATTGAAGCATCTCAAAGCATCAACAAATTAGTATGCTGTATATTTGTTTGCATCTGTCAAATGTAGCGGCAACCATGGCAATTATTGCACCTAATCTGCTTCCAGCATACCACCACTTCAAAATTTGCACTGATTTTTGAAAAAATTGTAATTCTAGTTTCTTTCAGTATTAGGTTTTCTAACGTAACATGACAGAAACGATGGCATAAATGGATACAGAATTGTATGCTCTACAAAAAACATATTTACAAGTTTGCTCTAAAATTATTAAGGAAGCAAATATTTTCATATAAAGAAATTACCATTGAAATTCCTATGGTGCGTAAATCAGTTCTACACCCTTATATGGTAGAAGTATAAAATATCAAATAGTTTTGTGGGAACCTCTATTAGTTAGTAGAGGAATTTTAAGTTTAGAGTTGATAGTTCCCCGGGAAAAATGCGCTTCTGCATTTTCGATATTTTCAAACAGCGCCGGGGATTCACAGCAAAGGATTTTTTTATTACATAAACGTAGATTGGTAAAAAAATTAATAACAGGTAGCACCAAAAATGACTGTTTGGATTTTTCAATTGCAAAAACTACGAATATTTTATATCCAAGATCCTAAATAAAAATATTCAACGTTATACCTAGTGGTAGCTATTCATTTGTCGTGTTTATTTTTTTTTATTATCCAAACAATAATCATGTGTTTTTATGTTCATATTTACTTGGTTTTAATATACTTTTTATAAAATTATTGTTTATTTTAATCTACCGAATTTTTTCCTAATCTACCGAAAAGTTCCGAACTCATCTACCGATTAAACATCCATCCGACATGGCAATACTGATTATAGTAGTTCCACAGAATAATAATAACCAGAAGGATATCTCGTATTACCTGACCGCCGGCCCCGCATAGCCTTGAGACGTTTCTACCCCGAAATTCTACCCCGAAACGGCCAGAGTAGGTAGCGGCTTTGGGGAGAGCCCATGGAATACAAAGGTTCGAGGTCACCCGCTGTCGGCGTCGACATCAATGCGGTTTTGTAGAAGATATCCTTCTGGTTATTATTATTCTGTGGTAGTTCTTTTGAATTGAAATAGATCTAACCGAAGTAGGCTGACAAAAAAAGTGCCGTTATGGAGGTCTGACATGCTTCGTACTAGGCCTTACTCTGTATAAATTACTTCTTCATGCAAGTAGTACACTAAAAATCAGATATTTGTAATTAAACCACTAACTTAACCTAACTGAATCTCTATTTGTACTCAATTTGACATTGTGTTTTGATTTCAGATATTAAGTTGCTAAATACGGACTTTTAATTTTTATTATAAAATGGAGATAAAACGTGAATTGATTGAACATAATTTGCGTAATGAAATTACAAGCATGTTACACGAATCAGTGGGGAAACTGAATGAAAGTAAAGTAATCGGAGACTGCCATGTGAAGCAAGAGAATGTTGAAGGCATTATCGACAACACGGACTGCCATGGATTGGCAATTAAACAGGAAGAAAAAGTTGATGTAAAAGATGAATTGCTTGTTTCGTGTGCGGACACTGAGAGCCTGCTAGAAGAACCATTTGTTCCTAAGGCTTGTGAATATACAGCAGTAGGTAAGAGCAATGTTCTGAAAAATACGAGGAGTGATGCGATGCAGTTTCACTCATGTTCAATTTGCCAGTATAGAACACGAAGGAAATGTACTTTACTTAGACATATGAGAACACACACGGGAAAGAAACCTTTTTCATGTTTTGTTTGTGGATATAAAGCATCAGAAAAAAATAGGTTAGTTATACACATGAGAACTCATACAGGAGAAAAACCTTATTCCTGTTCTATTTGCCAGTATAAAACAGCACGTAAAGACTGTTTAGTGAGCCATATAAAGACGCATACAGGAGAAAAACCTTATTCATGTTGTATTTGCCAGTATAAAACAACACGTAAAGGCAATTTAGTGATCCATACAAAGACGCATACAGGAGAAAAACCTTATTCATGCTTTGTTTGTGGATATAGAGCAGCAGAAAAGAGTTATTTAGTTAAACATATGAATATACATACAGGAGTAAAACCTTACTCATGTTCTATATGCGACTTTAAAACAGCACACAAATATACTTTAGTGAGTCATATCGGGTTGCATACAGGAAAAAAACCTTTTTCATGTTCTATTTGCGAATATAAAACAGCAAAAAGGAGATGGTTAGTTCAACATATGAGGATACATACAGGAGAAAAACCTTATTCATGTACTATTTGCCAGTATAAAACAGCACGTAACAGCAGTTTGGTGAGGCATATAAAGACGCATACAGGAGAAAAACCTTTTTCATGCTCTATTTGCGAGTATAAAGTAGCACAGAAGGGTAACTTAGTGCAACATATGAAGAACCATACAGGAAAAAAAGCTAATTGATGTTTTATTTGTAAATATAAAGCAGCAGATAAGGACAGTTTACTTATACATTTGAAGAGACATTTAGGAGAGAAACCTTACGTATATTCAGTTTGCAGATTTAAGGCAGTAGAGAAACATGAATTAGATAGGCATTTAAAAACACATAATAGAGAACAACCTTAGAAGTGTTGGTAGGTCTTGATCCAACAATTTGTTTTTACTTTTTCAGCTCATACTGCGGACATCTTTAAAATTTACCTAAATACAGTGCAGTAAAACCGCCTTATCTGATGTTTTAGTAATCTGTACCAAAAATATGCGTAAGTTTTTCTTTATTAACTGTAACACATTACTGTTATTTTGGAAACACTTAATAAATTAATAAACTTTTAGTGTGGTGAAATAACTCAAAAATAAGCATTGTAAACCCTTATATCTCACTTACAGTCTTTGCAACAACCAATCCCTCTATTTCAAAATATTCCTATTTCTGTATTCTAAAAATTGATCTATAGTTGAACATCGTTTCGATTGTAAATGATTTTTTAATATCTTATGTTGTTAATAAAATGTCTTAAACTATGGAGGAAATTTTTAATGTGCTAATGCAGTGTCAAATTTGTTGTCAGTTAATGGTTTTATAGCCTATTGCAGAGTTTTCTTCGGTGAACCAAGTGAAAATCTACCAGGATTTTAGTTCCCGAAAATTCAGTAACTCATGCATTGGCTACCAAAATTTAAAATGCAACAGAACCAAATACAATCACCAATTGTAGCAAAACCACTGATTACAAAAATTTTCACTTCAATCAAAGTTGCAATCTTTAATATTATTTATCTACTCCAGTGAGCTAAGTAACTCATTACGTCACTCATTTGACACTGTTTCAGTTAGGTAATGAAGCTCATTACACCACTCAGTTATGTAATGGTTTCATTACGCAACTGAGTTGTGTAATGACTTCATTACCTAATTGAAATAGTGTCAAATGAATGACAAAATGACATTTGTCTACTAAAATATTTTTGAAAACCATGTCACTTACTACAGCATTGTTGGTAGTACTGTCAAGCTATGCCAAATTCGAAATTTATAGGTTAAGTTTTGCGTCAATCTGTGTCAAATAACAAACAAAACTTAACCTATTAACCTCTCGAATTTGGCATAGACTGACAATACACTTCAGTACTGCCAAACGTATAACATAGATCTTTATGTACTTTCCAAATTGTCACTATGACTTTTCATGGCTGTCAATACAAAACGTATGTTTTTTTAGATATTTATTGAATTGTTGGATAAAACGTATTGCATTCGTGTTTTAGTTGCGTTTTATCCACTTAAGAAAATTAAACGCTTGAACTGCGTTCTCGCGTTTAAACATTCTTGCGTAGATAAAACATCATCTAAAATACTTATACAATAAATAACTATTATTTGTGCACAAACTAAACACAAGAATCACATAATCAGAAAATAACAAATAAACATATTCCTACACAGATAAACCGGTGCGTGAGGTATTATATTAATCATCAGTTTTTTTAAGTTATATTCAATATTGTTAAAAAATTGTATTATGTACACATTACCCATGTACATGTTTTTTGTGTCACAGCATATTTTATAGAAACAAATTATGAGTGGTTCATCGTGATACAGTGTATAGATACACGCTCTCTCCCATAATCTTAGTAGATGTCGGTGTCTGATAATTTAAGAGTTTTAGTATAGTGTGATATCCAAGATCTACAGAGTGCTGCATTGGTGGACGCAACATAGGAAAAGGCATGCAAATTATGAGGCATTGAAATATTGACTTCCATAATTATTTTACAGCAAAAGTACATTGGGTTATTTTAAAGGAGACTATATGCTGCACCAATTGGTGCAAGTTGAGCACTTTTTGTTGGCTCAGTTTGAAAATACTAGTGGAATCTAGTTGAAAACGGCTGATTTAAAAAAGAAGTTATACATCGAATACTGAAACTAAAAACAAATTTACTAACATTGAAGTTGTTTTTTCATTCAAGGGTAACCCATTTTCAGAAATGATTGTAATACCAATTTCATAAAGTTACTGTCACACGATACATAGCTCAGTTCGCTTTGATGATTGTAGAGTAGGTTTTTTTCACTGTGAGAAAATAAAAGAGCATTTAAAGTTGTTGATTTTGAATAGTTTTACTTTTTCTGAAATATCTTGTAGTTAATTGTCAAACATGACAGATACGTTGACATGAAAATTTTCAACTTGCTACAATAGCATATTTTTAATTTACTTTCAGAAGGTGTAAAAGTTATGGCTTAGGTATAAGTTAGATCCACAGAAGATTATTTGTAATGTATTTGATTTTTGCTCGAAGAAGGATTTGGAGAAATTCTGTGACTGTAACAAAATGCATGATCGTTAGAGTATATTTAGCCACGGTTTATCGTGTGCTTAAAGATGAACAACCGTAAATATAACACACTCCAACACCAAGCTTAGTTAGAAGCAAATTATAATAGTTCAATTTCAGAATCGAGAAAGGCGAGCGCGCATGAAACTTATAAAAACTGATATTGATAACTGACCAGGAAGCAATAAAACGCATTATGTATCATTTTCATAAAACTAATTTAGAACGACCAACTTTAAACAAAATTTAGAAAAAAAAAGAAGTAGATTTAGGACATTCTTTGTCAAGAAGCAACACCCGAAGAATTGTGATGAATCTGAGATTTAGATGGAAGAAGTCTGAAGACAACCGACAAATTCTAATGAAAAGGCCTGATATCAGAGCTCTTCGTATAAAAAATTAGCAAGAAATGCAACGAACACATTAGCAAAAAATCTGTAAAGGGCGTTACTCAAAACTTCCCTCGTCGACATTGTGACACTAAATAATTTAAAAATCAAATTAAGTTAGGAGTAAAAATATCTGCATGTTTCTAATAAATTAAATACATTTTCAAATAAAAAAAACCTGTATATCGCTGGGGTTTGAACCCCTTACATCTCAGCTCTACAGATCGGTCGAGCCTAACCACATATCCGCAGCGCATCTAACTGCAGGAAAATTCCAATTACGTTACCGAGTCTCTTCCGGATACGTCCGGCGCGAGCTTATGTTGAACGTCACGGTGTTATGGTTGAAACATTTTTACTTTTTTGTGACGTTATCCTTTATCAGTTGAGTCTTATTTTTGGCAAATGTAAAGCCTGACCTATATGAAAGTTATTACTTCTTTGTATTTCAAAATTTACACAAAAATAAACAAAATTTTATTTTTTTAAGGTGCTCACTATATATATTTGTATGAAGTTGTACCTGTTTCATGCGAGGTAGATATATAATATGTATGCAAAATATCGTTTTTCTCCAACAAATAGTTTTTGAGCTATACTACCAACAGACAGACAGACTGACGGAATTGAGAAAACCTCTTTTTCGTCATCTAGGGACCTTGAAACGTGAAGATCTGAAAAAATCTCGGAAGGTAATTTTTTCGCGATTACAATACAAAAAAGTACATAGAGATCAACAACATTATGGATTCTGTATCTGATTTAAATAGAAATTTGAGCAGTGATGATGATTCTTTGGATTCTGAAGGTGAAGATCTACATTTTGACTGAAATATGAAACATAATAAAGTTTGTATTTTGTAACGCTTTACTCCAAATTTATAGTTATGCTTTTCTTGCCCTTTCAACCTGAATTTATCTTGCTACTTAGCAATTAAAGGATATAATTACAGAACAATGTAACAATATTACCACTTAGTTACTGCAAGACATTCTTAATAACAAGAAATGGCTTATAAAGATGTTAATATAGCAATTGGAATGCGATAACAACCGATATAGTGTGGATTATGGAGTTTCTGTTTTCAATTCTAATTACTGCACTGCAACTACCTTTAGTATGCACTAAAAGTGAAAGAAACGATTATGGTTAAAACCACAAATAAAGTGTAAGTGGGAATTCTAACAAACAATATATCTTCTTATTTAGTCGTCCAGTTATTTAACCTAAAACTTAGAACATAACCATTATTTCACACAACATGACATTAAATGCATGACAGTTTATAATTTGACAACCAAAATCAAGAAATTTAAATAAAGGTGGAGTTATCTAAAATCAAGAGCTCAAGATGCGCTTTTTTTCTCACAGTAAAAGAATTGTACTCTATCTCATATTTAAAAATCTCATCCACATTTTCATTAATACTTATTAATTTTAAGTTTTGGGCAACAGAAAATCTGAAATTATGCAAATTGGCTGATACTGTGATAACCTTTAAAAACCAAAATGGAATTTGCTGTAAAATTATTAGCATGGGATTTTGTATGTTGCACCCGCCAATGCAGCATCATGTGTACACTTTAAAGTAGTTTCATTTCTATATCGATAATAATAATAACTATACTTATACCCACTATACTAAATATACATACATATACATAATTCATATTACCTTAAAAATTCGAATCAACAAAACACAAGTACAAGGCTCGCCCTAATAACTTTTTGTCATTTGTTACAATGGACTAAAGCTGGGTTCCTCATTTTGATCCTGAGACAAAACAATTCAGCATGGTGTGGTGGACACACCATTATTGGAGTGTATTATGGGTCTCTCTTAACTAAATTGAGGGAAAATATTAAACTGAAACGCAGGGGAATGCTTCACCACGGTGTCCTGCAGCAGCATGACAATTATTCATCCCCCATTTGGCTGCAGCAACTTCAAAAGCGGCCCAATTGGGATTCCAAACCTTGCCTCATCCACCATATTCATCTGATTTAGCACCTTCTGATTATCATTAATTTCCAACATACTTCTGACATTAATCCAATTTAATCTCTCACACATCAATTCAATACGAATGTACCCTTCACATTTTAGTGTAATCCGCATGGCCCTCTTCTGAAGCAGTTGAAGCCTGTCCATATCTTGACTATTTACCAGATACAACACCGTTGGGGCATACTGAAAGTGCAGAAATACAACGGTTGTAAACAGTTTTCTGTGTCCAAAATGACATCTTTTTAGAAACTTAATCTATGGGTCCATTAAATTTTAGCCTATTATCAAGTACCACTGCTAAGTTCTTGATCATCTGCATTAAATTTTATTGTTGTGAATAAATTATTCTAATTTTATTAAATTAAGAGAATTTTGTTTTTTCAAAATGATGGCTTTGGTTTTACCTACATTAAAATTTAGCTTTTTGATCTTGATGCAGTTATGAATGCTATACAGGTCTTTCTCTCAATTTTGTTTTATACTACTCAGATTATATCTCCATGATAAATATAATACAGTGTTAGCGACCAATAGACGGAACTTACAGTGTTTTAGTACATATTCCAATTTATATATAAAACAAAAAGTAAGGGACCTAATATGATTTCTTGAAGAACACCGCGATTAATCGCTTCAGTGTTTGAAATACAATTACCATACTTTACATTCTGTTTTCTGTTCGTTAAGTAATTTTCAAGCCGTTGGAGAACAATACAACCTACTTCATAATTTCCAAGTGTGTCTATAAGGTATTCTCTATCAACTGTTTTGATGACTCAGTTTAAGTCTTCCACCATTACTACCTCCTTATCTATATTTTATGTCCATTCATTTACTAAGTATTGAAGCAAGGACTCACAATTGTGTCCCTTTCTAAATCCGGACTGATAAACTGTTAGTATTTCATTTTCGGTTATGTAATCAAGTAATTGATTATAAACTACCCTCTCTATTATTTTAGCAATGACAGGGGCCATTTTTAACTTATCAGGAGTGACACCCATTTCTAAGAAGTGGTTGTTAGAACTATTTGTCAAGCTTAGCTATTTCCTCAGATTTTAGTATCCTTTCCGAATCACGTAATAAAAATTCGTAATTCAGTGGTAATGTTACCAAACCTTCATTCTGCAGATATTTATTTCCGAGTGGTCCATTTCAAATATTAACGCTTCGCCGTAGTTAAGTTTGCCGATTCAAGTTTATTTTGGCGTATGTTACAAATCAAGCTTTGTTCCTGTTTGAGTGACGCAATCCATTTTCGCCCGCAGGGTGCATTATCGCCGTCCTTCTTAGAATTCTTGTTGTACAAGCCTGCCTTAAAACTTTTCGCGTAAATCGTTTATGTATACTGCCGTACAGTCCTATTAGTCGAATTTCATTTATGAATTCATCCTTTGTTCTTTTGCGAGCAATACAGGCTCCAGCTTACCAAATTCTGAGTATTCGTTATTGTTCTGGCACATTCAAGGTCTCCTGCAAGTATCGTGGGAAGTTGTCAAGGTACATTGCAGTTCGTTGGAAAATTCCGCATAGCTCTCGTTCTTTACTTCAGCTAGATAAGGACGGTGGGTAGTCACGTGCTTACGTCAACGGCAGTTGCATTTCGAATCTGTGGCTTAAGCGTCACTTCCTACCGGTCTCTGAACTAAAACCGATGTGTGTGTCGACTAGCCCCCGTTTCGCATCGCTTTGCGATCGGGGGACTCTTGTAATTCCGCTTTGAATAATTATATGCTTCCTGAATCGTTTTGTGCCAATTTGAAGTAATATAACTGTTTCGTTACGTGAGAAATCCTTGGTGTTTGGCGTTTGTAAACTTTTCGTGGGGTGCAAGTGAAACAAAGTTAGTTAGCAGGATTGAAGTCCATTATAGGCAAGGGTTGCGAGGCCCTTGAATTATCGCAACTGCGGATCATTTAACGAACTCTAAATATTCCATTGCTAACTTAAGTATGACGTCGTGTTGTCGAATCTCGCACGTTGAGGGATTTATCCAAGTGTACCGTACGTCGTCCTTTGCCCTTCGGGGGATTTTATGCATCATGCCACCCCTAGTTGTTGCCAGCATCATCGAGGCTATGTTCGCACCACGTCCACCCTTGCGATTTCGCCGTCGTTCCGTTTCTTCAGGCACATTGAGACAGTTTGTTTGGAAAGACGACTACACATGCAATGCCGCTCGTAATTATGCAGTCAGCTGATCTTCTTCAGGTAATACATTTTTGTAAATTAGCCTTTACAGTGTATCATGTACAGTGAACGTCGAGTGTTGAACAGTTCAGCGTCTTTGTTGTTAACCATGGTATTTGTTGTTGCTAAATTTTAATGAATTGCCGTCGTATTTCTTGGTTTGTGTAACGTAACTTGTGGCAGTTTCGTTTGCTTTGGGCCACATTAATGTATTTGCAGTCAATTTCATTGTTTGTAATTAAGCTAACGTGTTGCGCAATCTAACCGAACTAATCCTTTTGAGTATTTTTAAATTTAACTAGTCTATTTCCTGTTTATTGTCACCTGAATATACTTTATTTAGATCAATAGAGTTTATTGTCAAGTACTTATGTTTTTCATTTATGTAAGGAGTTTAGCAGCTGCTTTAATGAGTAATTGTTGTAAGGTAAGTCGATACTGTATGTAACTCGTGAACCGAACTCTGCCAAGGTAGAAGTAGCCAGGTGGATTATGTACTTTCATTATCAAAGTAATCTCACCTGTGTTGTTGATGTTGTTTCCCGATTTAGTCAAGAAAATGGTTGCGTACCTTTATTTAACATCATTTACCCTTTTTTGTGTCGGAGTACAGCCCTAACTCGAAGGTCGTAAAGAACCCGCCTACGCTGCTGAGTTTTCAGCTGGAGAAATATCTTCCTGTTGCCTCCATCTTAACAGGGTTGGGGCTTTGTATTCTCGGTTTACTTCCCGATCATGTCGTCTTATCGTGTCGTGGATAGCAAGTCCGGCTCTCGAGCGTATGATTTTGTTTTGCACGCTTGAGGGGCTGGATTGTTATGTCGTTGTATCGTTTTCGTGAGGTAACATGGTAAGGAGCAATGGTAAAATAAATTCACTGAGGACTACTTTAATAATACTAACTGAAACATCATCTGGACTACCTTTATTGGGCAACTGTAAAATTATCTTTGTCAGCTCCTTCTCGTCGGTCAATGTGAATGAATCCTTTTTACAGTTTAATTTGTACATATTATATATAAAATCTGGTTGCGGAATTGATTCTACGCTTTTATGTATACTATCAACGTAATAGTTACAAAAAGTTATTAGATATACTCTGCAGGTAATTACTAACTATGCCATTATATTTATGTCTTCTAAAAACTTTATTTGTTCTGTTACATATTAGGTCATCATCCATTAGCATCACTATTTTCTTTATAATAAGTTAATTTTGCCTTTCTAATTTGTTTAACAACTTTATCCCTACTTTGTTGAAAGTCCCAATCCAACGAATTTTTTGTCATTTCTTGAAATTGTTACCTTTTAATTTGATTTAAGCCAATATACAGGGTGTTCCTAAATATCATGTACATACAAAAGGAGGTAATTCTTTGGCTTATTTTATGACTAAAAATTCATACAAACATAAGTCCCCAAAAACGCTTCATTCCTGATCTACAAGGTGTTGAGATTTCAAGATTTTCTCAGTTTCTTTATAGCTAACTTAGTTTTTGAGATATTTAACTCAAATTTGAAATACAGCTTACGCTGTAGGGCTTACATCATTGAGCATAACAAATAGTTGTGAGAATCTACAGAGAGATATTTTTTCAGGGGTCATGCCGCTGGTAGATTCTAAAATACAAAATTAGTTTTCTGTTTTGTTTAGAATATTTTTGTTCTCTTGTAGTTGTTCGTATCTGCGACTGTTATCGAGGAAAAACGTAAAAAACGATTTTCTGTAATTCGCTAGACGAAACTAAAATTTTTAAAATGGTCTCGTAGGCTCAGGATTTACTTGGTTAATTTTTTGTTTCCATTAATTTTAACAGTTTGCATTCGAAACCGTAACTTGTGTGCATATGTTTATAAATTAAAGGTTTAAGTTGTAAACTGTAAGGTGTAAAAGTGTTTCAAATACTCGTTATAATCTCGTAACAATGCCAAATTTTACGAATTCTGACATGGCTGTGATGCATTTCATTTATTGCCTTGCGAATGGAAATGCAAGAACAGCCAGACGTCTGTACATGGAGCGCTATCTCAATAGAATGATACCTGATCATCGAATATTCTCAAATATTTATAGGCGCCTTGTGGAAACTGGAACTAGTCAGGGCATCTTTAAATTGTACGAACGTACGGCTAATTAGCGTATTTTCTAAATTACGACTCCACTTGTATATGGGTTTTTCGTATTATTTCGCCTGTATTTGAGCATATCGAGTTATGTGCGAGCATTTATTGGCTTTATGGCGTACGCAGCTGTGTTATCCTCTTGCCGTTGTCGATTCTGAATGGCACTCACTCTGTATCTTTGCTTATATTCGTTGGCACGCTAGGTTACAGATATCGATCCGCCTACGACTTACTTTTAGGCATGTTTTGGCGTGAATTTAGCAAACAACGGCCATGCGTGCGAGAGAGCAAGCTATCATGTACAGCTTGGCTGCCCTGCTTCTTTATCAATCGCGCGCTGTCTGGCGCTTCATCCTGAGTTCAGTTGGATCCCGGCCTCCGCTAGCGACAGTTGGTTTTGAAGCCGGCCTTCCACAGTGCGCCCTTTGGGGCTGCGCTTGTTAGGGTGTTTAACATCTTGTGCTGTTTAGTCTGTGTGGGCGAGTACCGTTGTTAGAATGTTATTAGGACTCCCGTTGTTCCAAGGCATTTGGCCGTGCATTACGCATTTTATGGGACTATTTTCCTGTGTGGGCGTGCGTGATCGCTTGGGGGTGTTGCTTGTTGATTATCGTAAGTCTTTTTAGTTTCCGATTTGCCGTTGGGTAGCAGACGCCCATATCTCGACGATTAGACGGATTCCTTTGTGGAAACTGATAAGCAGTGTTAAGTGTTCGTAAAGCTGTCGCGTTACCGTTCTGCCTTTTCGTGCAAACTTCGCATTATGTCTCGTATGAGAGGAGAAATTCCCAGTTATTCAGCTTGTGCAGCTTTCGCAGCCCGTTGAGATGTCGCAATATTTTCTTCCCGTCTCGTGCTACGCAGTATCTGAGTGTGGTAGCTGTTGCAGCAGTTTTAGTAAACTTGCCGATAATTTTGGTATAAGTGTGTCACATGCAAGTAAAATATTTTTAAAATATGTTTCTATTATTGCACTGAATCTTAGAAGTCTAATAATTTGGCCTACAAGTAAAACTCTAATTCAAAATTTACCACTTGTATTTGGAGCCCCATACAGTAATGTACATTCAATAATAGATGCGCTAGAAATTGAAAATCCGTCGGATTCAGTGAAACAAGTGCTTTCATGGTCAGAGTACAAGAAATGTAACACAATCAAATATTTAATATCTGCTACTTCTGATGGAATAATCAATTATATATCACCAGGTTATTCGGGAAGTATATCAGGCACTGTGTTACTTGAAGTTTGTGGCTACTTAAAAGTGCTTCCAAATAGACTGCAAGTTATGGCTGACAGAGGTTTTAAACATATCGAGCACTTGCTACAAGCTAAAGGCTGCACATTAATTAGACCACCTAGTGTTGATAGTAAAAAGAAATGCTCCAAAACGAGGTTATGGAAACAAAAAAAATAGCCAGTTTGCGTATTCACATAGAGTGCACCATACGACGGTTACGTGAGTTTAAATTTTTAAAACCGCATTCATGCATTAATAGCAAATTAATATCCTTAACAGATGATGTAATTTTTATTGCTGCTGGGTTTATAAATTTGCAAGGACCACTGATAAAACAAAATTAAAAGGATTTTAGACAGCGAGATCGTTTATTGTAAATTGTTACAATTAATATATACTAAATTTCAAATAAGCATGCAGTAGTTGGAACCAAGTAGCAATCACAACTATGGCAATGATTGGTTGAAACAAAGTCATCATTACAACCATCTGAAAATCAAATATTATTTTCAAAATGTCAATTTCACATTTGATATGAATTATAAAAATATAAAAGGAAAAGCGATAAATATGTAGGCAGTGGATAAAATAGGCTGGCGTACAACGTTTACTTGAATTATACAGAACAAAATTATTGTAAAACACGAGCAGCCAAAAAACTGCTAGTGTAAATTTTTATGTGCGTTTAGAGCGCCATCTACAGCATTCGTATTTGAAATTTAATATATTAGTTAGTAATGTATACTCCATTTAAGACTATTTTAACTTTAAGTAGGCTGTGGAAGCGTCAGGTAAATTGATTCAATATTCTGCTTGGCAAAAAAAACTCGACTTCGTTGTTACAGAATGACGTAGAACCCACGCCGACCGTTCACTTGTTTCTGGTCCTTGAAATTCCGCCAATTCCGCAAAAACTAATGGCGCCGTTGGATTTTTGAAGTTCCCGAAGTATTTGGACCCCTGGAAATGCGCTAGGCCTCTTCAGCAAGGTTTACTCTAGTATTTTAATTGCTTTCCCGTACGTTGACCCTCGATTTACAGATAATCCTACCTCATAAAGTTCTCGTCGATCTTGCTTCGATGCTGGTCCCAGATGACGCTCCCGGTTTTCTTCCTCTGGCTTCGCTTCCCTGGTCGCAGATTTTAAATGGGACGTTCTTTCAGACCCTGCTGATCTGTTGCAGTGCAGATTTCTGACTTCCGATGCTTAATTTGGTCGCAGATGAAGCTCGAAAGATCCAGGTGTCGGTTGCCGATGTCCACTTTCGGAGGTGAATTGAAAAATTTCAATTTTATTTCGGGGAACTGGATACAAACACTTCCACAGCTGGCTGAACAATTGGTCAATAAAAAGGTATATTTTTTATTTGTTGAACACACTTTTTATTTATAAAAAACGTTAATTAAAAATGGAGCACAAATTCGACAAGATTCATTAATTTTAATATCAATTGTTCTCCTAACAACAAAAAAGCATCACGTTGCTATGGTTACCGCGATGATTTTTGTTAATTAGACATTAGTTTTGATAGCAAAAGACACAAATGGAATACAATTCGATTACATAAATCTTAAATTAATAATTTCTTAAATCTAAAAAACTTGTCCTTTGCTTATAATGAAAGATTGGATCTACTTGTTATTGATGATGTCGAGATTGAGGAGGTTCGGAATGCACTTAAAAACCTTAAACCTAAAAAAGCTTCAGGTCTTGACGGCATACCACCTTATATATTAAAAGCCTGTGCCGATGAGCTGGCACTACCCTTGCAGATTATTTTTAATTTGGCGTTAAAAACACATACGTTCCCAACTCTTTGGAAAATATTAAAAATAATTCCAATTCATAAATCTGGAAAGAAATGCAACATTTCAAATTACAGGCCTATATCAATTCTTTCTGCTCCCGGTAAAGTTTTTGAGCAAATTTTGTATAAAAAATTATACCAACACGTGAAATCAGAAATATGCGTAGAGCAGCATGGTTTTAGGGCAGGTCTCTCTGTGCAAACTAATTTAGCCTTATTTGTTGATTACATATCGACTGCTTTTGAAAATTACAGTCAAGTCGATGTAGTATATACCGATTTTTCAAAGGCATTCGATAGAGTAGATCACGATATTTTACTTGAAAAACTTGAGAGGCTAAACTTGTCTTTTCCTTTATTACAATTATTTCAATCTTATCTGCAAGGAAGATCACAATATGTCGTAATAGGTCCTCATAAGTCAGAAGCATATGGTATGCCGTCGGGGGTTCCTCAAGGATGCAATTTGGGCCCTCTTCTATTTCTGATATTTATTAATGACATATCAAAATCAATTAACCACTGTAATTTTTTGATTTTTGCTGATGACTTGAAATTATTTTCACACTCGCGAAACTTAGAAGAATCGATACGAATACAACAAGATATAGACTCTGTTGTTGAATGGAGCGAAAAAAATAAACTATATTTTAATGCAGGCAAGTGTCGGATAATGACGTATAGTCTGAACAGGAACAAGAAAATTTGGAATTATACTATGAGCGGTGCCAACTTGCAAAGGGTTGAAAAAATAAGAGATTTGGGAATTCACTTCACAAACACTCTAAATTTTGATGAACACGTTACATCTACAGTAAATAGTTGCCTGAGAACTCTTGGATTCATAACGCGAACTTGTCAAAAATTTAATAACATTTTGGCTGCCGAAACACTATTCAATACCCTCATTCGATCGAAGCTAGAATTTGCGATTATAGTGTGGGATCCAGGAGTGGCGATGCACGCCCATGCATTGGAAACAGTGCAAAATAAATTCTTAAAATACATATACTATAAGAAATATCGCAGGTATCCTGGCTTTGGATCCTATGAGGGAATACGACAAGAATTTCAAATTGTAAAACTTTCCCAAAGACGCAACTTACTTAGTATGACTTTTTTGTTTAAACTCATACACCATCTTATAGACTGCCCACCTTTGTTAGCGCTCTTATTGTTCTATGTCCCGGCTTATAGATCACGAAAAAAAAATCTTTTCTATATTCGACGTTATCGAACTCTTGCAAAAAAATTCTCACCCATTACTCGGATATGTTCTTTATTTAATTATTTAGACAGCGCACTAGACTTTCAAATAGACATTTTTTCATCATCTCTGGCACAATTTAGATCACAGATAAATACATTATTGAACCAATAAATACCATGTTGCGTATGTTGACGTGTAGGCACATTCACTGCATATTTTTGTTTAAAATTGTTTATTTGATAAATGGTTGTAGTTAAATATCTGTATGTAAATAATATGACATGTATTAGGCATGATATTTTTCGATAACTATCGAACAATGTAATTAGGCGTTTCGCCTGTTTTGTTCGTCAAATAAATAAATAAATAAATAAATAACTATCATTGTTCCTTTCGTTACGCACACCAATGTTTTAAAATTTATTGCTCTGCTTTTTCACTGTGTTTTATTAATGCACTGGACATTAAGTTTACATTTACACACGTGGCTCGCTTTTCTTCTGTTCGGTTTCCTAATTTCGGGATTGCTCTTTGCAATTTTCTATTTTCCTTTATTCCGATCTCATTTACCTTTCAGATTGCTTGCCATTCACTGACCTTTGCTCTTATTAATAACTTAGCTCATTTAGTCTGCACATAACAAACCCTTTATGTCAATTACTTTCGTTTGGTCTTGCGTTAAATGTGCACAAACCTATTATTAATTATCTTGGCTTATGCGTACCTTTATCCGATTAATTATTACTTCTTGCACTTCATTACCAATACTTTTATTATGGTTTTAAATTGCAATGTCATAAAATATCTTAACCCTGTGCTTTATTGACTTGGTTAAATATTTTGCACTGCAAACAGAGCCAAGTTGTAGGCTTAAAACCATCTCAATACATTACAACATTACAACCACCTTTATGTCGCTCCGTCATTTGTTTTAAAAGTTTTGACGTCATCGCCTTTCTTTTTAAATGACAACCTGTATTTTTTATTATTGATTCTAATAATACTTTTCATGTTGTTTCCAACCTATCCAACACTAACTGACGACAGCTATCGATTACAGCGGGCTCGGTCAACAGTCTACTCACGCTTGCCGTGGTCTGTCTTGTTATTTAATTTGGAGAATTAAATTCAAGTGCAAGGACCACAAGCAAATATCGGGCCTTCCGACGACCACTTTAGCCTCAAGCCGTTGTATGCGACGTTGGACCCGGCATCACCTTTCTATTGCGGCCCTGGCCAAATGCTCAAGCTAACGTTCTACCATAAAATAGACAATTGTGTTAAGTTTTAAGTAAATCTGAATGTAGTTCATAATATGTGGTATTTAAAGCTATCTTTACGCAAGCCTGGTGTCACTTCACTGGGTCAAGTTGCAGCGTTATTGTTTAAAAACAATTTTTGGCAGAAGTCGGTCTCGCAATTATGTCAAGTAATTCACTAGGTCCCATAGTTGACTAGAATAAGCAATGCACGACACCAATATTTTATATTATTTTAAGCTGTGTACCTTATTTGAATTTTTAATACATGCTCAAACACTGAAGTGTGTTCATGTGTGAACTGATATTGGCTGCAAATGTCTTAAGGAGTAGTTAGGTCTGGTCACCTCATTCACACCTTATAACCCTTCATCCCCTCACCAAGCTTCAACCCCCTTCAGCTCAGCATAATAATCTGGTTCTATAAATCTACAAGTTACGTTTTCTGAAGTGCTCCCTAAAAAGTACAAGGAATTAAGAAGACTTTCAAACTTTGGTTGCGCTGAATCTGCTACCACTACGAAGCTAGAAGAATAGGAAGAATTAACAAATCCAGAGGCAGTTCAGATATTTGCTGATTATGGGATATCCTGTTTGGTAATGAACAAAAAACAAGCTGAGTTTGAAGATGTACAATTGAGAAGAAGCGATAAAAGAGGAACTGAAATTAACTGCAAACAACAGGTATACATTAAATTTTACCACAATATTTTTTATCAAAGCATTGACTGTAGAATTAATTATAATTTTCGCTATTCCTTCCTCGCTATAATATTGGCATCCAATAAAATGAACTAAATAGTAGAAAAACCACCTGTGGCACAAAGTTTCGTTTGTTATGACTTATAAACATTTAAAACTTGGTCTTTAAACTGATGAAATAATTCATTAAACATGACATGAATAAACCAAACTAAATTTACCACTGTATTATGTGTCCTCGGGTATAAACATCTACATAAATAACCATCAGCAGCAGATCATTGAATTTAAGCAAAGGTCTACTACCGTTTGCGACAGGCTCCCGTTCAAGACGCTGCTTTGGACATAATTTATATCGGGAACTTTATGATCATTCAAATGAATTCTCGAAATATCCAAAATGACTATACAATATATTGTAATGATATACACCTGTGTGTGTTGGAATCAAATCTAGAAAAGAAGGAATTAGAATGGTTGAAAATAATTTGGATCTATTCAGGTATAATGTGGAAATGTGAATGGTTATTATGCAGTTACCAAGTGAAAGAGAATTTATAATGGAATGTAAAATAGCTATTTGAAAAACAAATGGATTCGAAAATAATATATCTTAAAAATTGCAGTTTGAAACGAATGACAAATACATAATTAAAATAAAATAGAAATCTAGTAGGTTTAAATCAAATATATTAACACTAAAGTGTATAAGAAGAGATTTGATATCGTTAAGTAATTTTGTTTCAATTATTGAAAAATAACAAATTTGAAAATGTAGCAAAATAATTTGGTGTGATTAAAAAAATTAAAAATAACCCTGTTTTATTAAGAAAATGTTTGAGTAATAGAAAAGGGAGTACTAAAATCTACGTGGCTAAAAAAAGTGGAAATTTAAAATAACAAGAACAATAAAAGACAAACTAATGAAGATTACAAGTATGTGGTGAAAACTAATAACTAGCAGAATTAATCTACAAAAGTGAACCATCGGAGAAGAATCATGGGTCAAGTTTATTGGAAAAGTCAATTTGACATAATACAATATTAAAATTGGATTACGTCAAGCTGTTTGGTGCTAAGGGAGATTTCCAGAGGAAGATCATCAGTTAAATTACCACATTCCAGGAGGTTGGTGGATGCAGTATTGGAATCAGGTGTCTGCGGATTTGGTCTGTTAACTGTGTGCTGTAAAAAAGGTTGAGTTGCTGATTTTGGACGGTTAGGACGTCTTGTCTGTCCGTGGGGGCCATTTATTGTGGGAAGGTGCTTGAGAGAGTCAATTAGTAGACAGAGAGGAGCAGTTTGGTTGACGTCCGGAACGCTGTGCGGACCAAGTGAAAGGTGTGTGATTTTATTATTAAGGTCATAACTAGAAAAGAAAATAAAGACTATAAAAGGGTGAAATATTTATCAAAGCATTACTTACTCTTTTAATATCGTTGTGTACCATTGTATATTGTGTATTTGTCATTTGAATTTCAAATCTGTTTGACATTTGGTTGACATAATTTATTATGACTTATGCGAATGATATTAGAAATATTAGAACATCCATTTTTCAGAAATCAGTTAACTAAATAAAGGAATGCACCCCTGATTTTCATGAGCTATTTCGAATAAGAATTATTGACATTCTATACAAAAAAGGGCAATGTTTAATTTAAAAACAGATTAATATAACTATACCTAAAGGTTCATAGCATATTAAAGACGTTAAAACGAGGACCTTAACAAATTTCTAACAGACCAACGTGTGGAAAATTAATAATAAAAATTAATAGATCATTAATAAATAAATAAAGACAGCATGCGTTAAGATCCAGTGCAATAGATATATTTTGTATTTCGGACACAAAACAGAAAGGTAAATGAGCAATACCATATAAAGACCATGCCTTTATTTATAGCGGTGTAGGAAAATAAGAAGAAGAGAAAGAAGGAGTGGGTATTTTAATTAAAAGAAAATACGAATCAGCAATTGACGATGTAGCACATGTATCTGAAAGAATATTAGCAGTGACCCTAAAAATGAATAATTACATATTACATGTAATAAGAGTATATGCCCCAGAAGACTCCAAACCCAAGTATTAAACTGAAGATTTTTACGAAAAATTAGAAGAATACATGAGTTGAATACCAAAAGGATAAGCGGTCTTACTGATGGCTGACCTAAACGCGAGGATAGGAAACGATATACTACAAGGAGTAAAACAGTGATTCAACGAAGAAACAAAAAACAACGGTGATAGCTTAACTAACTTAACGCGCTTACAACAATCTGAGAATAAACAATATATGCTTTAACCACCAAATGCAATAGAAGTATACCTGGCAAGTAAGTAGAGGGAGTACATCAATTATTGATTACATAATCTCAAATGAACATATACATCTATCCCAAATTCTAGATGTCAGAACATTAAAAGCAGCAAAAATAGATAGTCACCATAAGTTGGTGTTAGGTAAAATACAATTAGAGTTACAGAAAGGCTAATATAAAAACACCCGAATAAGTAGCGAAGCTTAAAATAGAGCTACTAGAGGATCCAAGTGTACAGGAAGTATACCATAGACGACTAGAACAAAGTATACTACAGAACAAGATACAGGAAGAGGACGAAGTAGTTGAAACGTGGCATAAATTAAAGACAAATATATATCAAGCGGCAAAGAAAGCACTAGGCTTCAAAGAAATTAATAAAGACAAACAGACCAAGGTCAAAAAACCATGGTTTTGTAAAGAAGTTAAGGAATTACTAACCGGAGAAGGAAAAAGCAGCATGTAAAAGATATAAATTAATGTAAATTAAACACAGTCTTCCTCATAACAATTAACATATATTTTTTACATACGCTACATGTTTCGGTTTATCTGTTAAACCGTCTTCAGGCTAAATGATAAAGCTTATAAAAATACGGGGAAAGAAACAGAGAGCAAAACACCTCACCTAATGTTAAAATTAGACAGTCATAAATAAACAATTAAAATTGAAACAGACAACGTGACCAACATGTCAAATGAAATAAATTATTTGTTTATATACAACTGTCATCCAAGGTGAGAACTGTAAAATACGTATTAAAGCCACAAAAACCGATAAATGAAATAAGTTAAGCAATTAATCAAATTTTAGATTGAGAAATATATAATTGCAACTGTTTGCAAACTGGTGGTAGAAAATAGTAATTTACGATACAAGTGCGTAAAGCTACTCTTTAGGCACGAGTGGGGTAGAGTTAAAACGCGAGTGAGCGAGCGTTTTAAGCCCCGCGAGTGACTAAAGATGCTTTACGCATGTGTATCGTACAATATTTTATCTACGATAGAATCTAGAAAATACGGTAAATATGAAAAAAAAATTAAATGTAAATTAGGATTAATAGCAACCGGTCGTAATTTTGGGTGTTTTAAAAATTTTAAAACACGTTGCTACTCACAACGTGCCTAATGAAATCTTTTAAATACGTTACTACTGACGACGTAAACTAATGAAAACATGTTATTAAACAGTCGTTTTACAAACTTAAAACTGCCAACTAAAACTCAATTTTACACACTGTTGTAGATAAAAATATTTATTGAAGATGTTTACACAAATTCTGTTTTAACATGTGTAACTAACTTTTGAGACCTTTTAATTTGAAAAATAGGTCTGGATCACTGAATAGTCCTCTGAATACTATTCGCAAAGTCAAGTAGACCATTTTTGGGGTGGTATCACTCGTCTGCCATAGAACTCGTTGCTCCTCAACTCGTTCTATTTGTACCAGAACGCAACAAACGTTCGTGATACCTACTATCCCAAAAATAATCGATACCTATAACTTTGAGTACTTGTAGTATTATATATGACTTTTAATTCACCTGTCACATGTTAAAAAGTGACCAATGAAAATCCAGAATTTTGAAGTTTCTTGACCAATCAAAAAAATATCAGCGGATATATCTTCTTAGAAGGTATTCAAGTGACTATTTTAAACAAATGTGATTTTTATTAGAAAAAGTCAATATTAGTGTTCTGTTACTATAGAAATTGCGTAGTTGGTTGCTAGATTTACTGAAAACTAATTTGAAAAAGTAGTTTGGTTCATTGAATAGTGCCTCGAATGCCATTCTTAGTCAAAGTTAAGTAGAATATTTTTGCGGTGGTATCACTACTCACGTCCATTGTGCTTGGGATTAGGACTCGTGCTAGCGCACTCGTCCTAATCATACCAAAGCGCAATGGACATTCGTGATACCACCGCAAAAATAGTCGACATAACTTTGACTACTCATGGTATTATAAGTGAATATTTCGATAACCGAGCTCTGTAGAGTAGTGGTTATCACATCTGCTTAGCATTTGGGAGGTCACGGGTTCTATTTCCCTGGCCGTCTGCACTGATTCAGGTTTTTAGGTGGTTTTGCTGAGTCACCAGAGTATCTTCTCTGAGGCGAATGCCGGGGCAGTACTTCTCCACCTTTTCTAGCCTCTCTTCCGTTCTCCAACCCTCCTTTCTCTCACCCTATAATTCCCGTTCTTGGCTGAAGAGGGACGGAAGATCCCTATAGCAGCCCGCCCTCAGTTGGGGGAATTGAAATAACCTTGAACCTTTTTTTTACCATATTGCGATATGTTGATGTGTTTGGGACAATCCAATGATGTAGCAGCGCTTGCAGTCCGTAATTATGCTGAACGATTTCCGCTTAGACGCCACCATTGATACAAACGTTATATGACGGTTAGAACAGTATGTTGGAGAAAGGGGGCAGCTAAATCCTATTCACGAAAATATTGGTCGTCCACGCGCCGTAAGAAACTCAGATCTTGAAGAAGGCATTTTGGCTGGAGTTTATAACAGCTCTAGTCGAAGTGTAAGGAGTTTAGCAATAGTATATTACTTTACAAGGGATGTAGGTAAGATTTACACTACCGAGGACCGTTTGATGCCTGAGTGAGCGAAGCGAACGATGGTAGCAAGGTTCGAGGTAGTGTAAATATTCCTAAATCCTGTATAAAGTACATAATTTTTTTCACTACCAATATTTCCTTTTGTAAAGTAAATGGTAGGTAATAACCTGGCGTAAAATTATGACATTTGCTAAATGATAGTAGCCTTATAGCGCTGTGACGTTTTGTTTGACAGTTATAAGCGCACTGTGAAAATTTCTTGGAAAAAAATGCGTGAATACGATTGCAAATGCTGTTTTGTGAGCTTTGTGCTTGTATTCTGATTAAAAATAGATTATAGTAAGAACGACAATGATTTTCTTCGTGTTAACCAAGTGGCAGACATGGCATCTTATCAGTTGTAATACATGCGGGATGTAAGTAATTCACTTCTCTAGGGAAGTAAGTACATTGTCATGGAAACTGTAACAATTTTTGTAAATGTAGCCTACATCCCTCAAACTTGACAGTGTAAAGATCACTTACAAAGAAGGTAGTAAAAAAAAGAGTTTGAAGTTGATATGCACACTGTACTATGCAAGACAAAAAAAACTGGGACAACTTTTGATAGAGATTTTAGCATAATTTGATTAGCTAAAACGAGGCTTTGAACAATTACATTTATTATATTCATAGCAACGTCTCAACAATTTGACGGTTAAGTTAGAAATACCTAGCAACAGTACATATTAAGGCAGTAGCATTCACAACAGACCGTACTTACTGTCCCAGTTTTTTTTGTCTTGCATAGTACATGGTATCACACGAGGAGAACATTATTATCCATTCCGTTATTGCCTAGTTCAGAGTCTTCTACCAGGTGATGCAGCTCCAAGGCTTCAGTTTTGTTAGTGACTATTTTAGCAACATAATGAAGACTATTGGTTTTTATCACTCGTGGTGTGGTCCGATTAAGCCAATTTCACTCGGGATGGAATCTTTCACAGAAAAAATAATCACATCTGGGTTGTAGAAAATTCACATGTTTTGAGAAGTCGTGCGCATCAACAACGGTTTCAGCTAAATGTAGGATCTCGTCTAATAGAAGGGCATTTACTAGGATCACATTTTTTCTACCTAGACAGAATGCAAATAGCTTCCTAGATTTTTTCCAAGAAGATTTCTTAAACTTATAGAAGATGTACCATTAAATATAAGTCAAAACATGTGGTTCCAAATGGATTGTGCTTTAGCCCATTTCGCACCCTCATTGCTGAACTGGTTAAACGAAACCTTTCCATGGCGCTTGATAGGTCGCGTTACAGACGTTAGTAAGCTGCTCCGAAGTCCTCATTTAAATCCCTCGGATTTCTTTTTGTGGGGATTCATAAAACGCAGAGTGTACGTTACAGATGTGGTTAATCTGTAGAAATTGTAAGAAATAATTCGTGCAGTATTTGCTGAAGTAAATGCCCAAATGTTAAATAGGATGCAACAAAATATCATCAGGGTCGAAATTTGTATTGACATCAATGGCCGCAATTTTAAACATTTGTTGTAATATTAATAGATGTTATTCCTTTTTGTTATTTGTATTGATTTTTTCTTGTAATAATAATTAAAACTAAATAATTTATAATAAGAATCCGGGTAGCGCAGTTGGGAAGGCGCTAGGCTTGCATTAATCAAGTCCTCGGTTCGAATTCCGCGGGGCCGGAATTTTTCCTCAGCCTTGGCGATTGGAATAGAGCTTGGTCTGACCATTCACAGCTGGGCATAAAATGAACTGTGCTCAACTCAGAACCACAGACCTACGACATAGAGTAACAAGGTCAACACATCATCATGACACACACTTCTCACTCAATGGTTGCTGCACAAGCACAAAAGCCGCGCTCCAACTTTGTAACCCGAATCCGGAGCAAGTCGAGCATTGTACCGCCAGATGCAAGCTTATAAAACACCAGCCTCTACACCGCAAAGTAAAATAAGTTTACCGATAACACATACATACATACATACATACATAACTTATAATTCATAAACTGTATTTATTATTCAATCTAATATTAGAGTTCTGCGACTGTAAAATAAAAAAAAAATAAAAAGCTAATTACAGGTCACTTCTTTTTTATTAAATCTGTAGTTGCCTAACTCCTGTGCACAGTGTTGTTATATTTTTTACATATCTGAAACGACAACAGAAATAAACTTTTTATAGTAGGATTTTTGTTATATTAATCCAATAAAACCTGTTGGTCTCTCCGTATGCGCCACTCTACCAACACTCTCTATATGCACTAATTATACAATCACCCATAAAGATTTGAAACTTGTTCAGATTTGCAAATACTTGGGAGTAGTTTTCAATTCACGCCTTAAATGAGAAGACCAAGTGAACAGCTTTGTAAATAGTATATTACTTTACAAGGGATGTAGGTAAGATTTACACTACCGAGGACCGAGCAAGGTACGAGGTGGTGTAAATCTTTCTACATCCTGTGTAAAGTACATAATTTTTTTCACTACCAATATTTCTTTATGTAAACTAAATGGTAGATAATACCTGGCGTAAAATTATGACATTTGCTAAATTGTAGTAGCCTTATAGAGCTGTGACGTTTTGTTTGACAGTTATAAACGCACTGTGAAAAATTCATGGAAAAAATGTGGGAATACGATAGCGAATGCTGCTTTGTGAGCTATGCGATTGTATTCTGATTAAAAATGGATAATAGTACGAACGATAATGGTTTATTTCACTACCTTCTTTGTAAGTGATCCTTACACTGTCAAATTTGAGGGATGTAGGCTACATTTACAAAAATTGTTACAGTTTCCATGACAATGTACTTACTTCCCTAGAGAAGTGAATTACTTACATCCCGCATGTATTACAAATAATAAGATGCCATGTCTGCCACTGGGTTAACACGAATAAAACCATTGTCGTTCGTACTATTATCCATTTTTAACCAGAATGCAAGCACAAAGCTCACAAAACCGCATTTGCAATCGTATTCACTCATTTTTTTCCAAGAAATTTTTACAGTGCGTTTATAACTGTTAAACAAAACGTCACAGTGCTATAAGGCTACTATAATTTAGCAAATGTCATAATTTTACGCCAAGTTATTACCTACCATTTACTTTACAAAAGGAAATATTGGCAGTAAACAAAATTATGTACTTTACACAGGATCTAGGAAGATTTACACTACCTCGAACTTTGCTACCCTCGTTCGCTTCGCTCACTCGGGCATCGAACGCTCCTCGGTAGTGTAAATCTTACCTACATACATTGTAAAGTAATATACTATTCTTCGTGTTAACCAAGTGGCAGACATGTCATCAGGGCCGGACTGGATGTTTGAACCGGCCCGGGCGAGTGACCCCAAACCGGCCCATTTCAAAAATGACTTATTTGGCAAACAAACCCAATTATTAGATAAAAAACAATATTTTTTTAAAAAATAAAATATATAGGTATTTCAAAAACATAACTCAGATAATACAAACAATATTAAAAAAACATAAAACAGATTAGTAAACTCTTAGTGTGCAACTAGGCATCAAGTAAAAAAAAGGAACAATAATATGGTATTAAGATATGGTATTAAAATATCACATTACAAGTAAGTCCCTCATGCTTTTACATTTATCTGTCAGTTCAAGCAATATATTATCATTGTCAATACACGTTATTGTGATTTACAAATCTAGATTCTAAGACATTGACGACTTTGTCCATAGTCACATTGAAAACCTCTATTCTAAATTTGTCAGCTTGATTTTGTGGTGCTTCGTCTTCGCAATTTTCGTCATGAAATCTCTTTTTCTTACGAATTCTCTGGGCACACATCTCTGTCTTACCGACGTCTAACGGGATTTCGTTGTCAAGGAATTGCTTATTTACATTATCTATAAACTCTTCAGTATCTTCAGCAATTTTGTGAAATTCGCGGGAAAATGTCTTCAGAGATTGTAAAGTGTCTTCGACCATGCGGTATCCTTGCAAGAAATCCATCCGTGATGTTTGCAGATACTTTGAGAGAGGGGAAGTAAGCATGAAAATCCTTTTGAACAATATTGCTGTAATAATTGTCTCATACTTCAAAAAACCATCAAGGAGATATTGTGCTTTGAATCGTACCTTTGCGTTAAAGTTCTGTGATTGCGCTATTTCATATAATGTTTGACATAACTCTAAGAAGACACCGCTATTGGTGCCAAACATTTAAATAGTGCCTTGTTTTTAGCCCACCATCTGGTTTCTCCGATAATATTTAAAAAACTGCTTGTTGATGCTGTTTTCCACACATTCATTCTCAAATAAGACTCTCTAACAAAGACCGCTACTTTATTGATAAGCCCAAACAAAGAAACAACCGGGGCTGTTGGTTTTGTCACATCCCCTATTACCAAATTTAGCACGTGTGCATAGCACCAAACATGAGTTTGGCCAGGAGAGTCTTTTGACAGCCATTTTGTAAAACCATTGTACTGTCCCTGTATGTTCGCCGCCCCATCGGTTGAGTTACCAATACAGTTGGCTATGTCGAGGCCCAATTCACATATGCACTTGGCCACAACTTCATACATGTCTTTTCCCTTTTCAGAAGTACAGTTGATTAGTCTTATTAGTCGCTCATATACCTTACTATCCTTCACATCACGAATTACTACTGAACATTGGTCAACAACATTTATGTCTTGGGTAGTGTCAATTTGAATAGAATATATTTTGGCGTTTTTAACATCATCCGCAATTTTTTCCTTAATGAGGTTAGATATTGCCGTTATTATTACATTAGCAGTTGACTTTGACAAAAAAGTAACTAAATTACCTCTCCCTTTCGAATGTCCTACCCTTTTAAGGTGTTTTTGGCTTTGTTTAGCTACCTCTTCACATGTTTTCGTAATAAAGGATCAAATTTTGAAATGAGCAAGACAATTTCTAAAAAATTTCCATGGTCAATATTTTCATGTAATAAAGAATACGCTGCTTCATTTTGGCTATCACCCCTATAGCTTAGACCACGTTTTCCAATTAATTTTATAGTTTCAATCACCCTTTCCAGTATCTGCCTGTTGTTTTCAATTTTTGCCCTCCTTTCTGCAGTAGCACTTGAAAACAACAAACTGTGTACATCTTTATTTTTCTTATGGACTAGGTAAGCTTCAGTGCTGAGTATATGTGCCTTGGTTGACTCATGCTCTTCCAACCTTGTGTATATATGTTTTACCGAAAAATTTATACCAGCAGCAACGGTATTCACCTCCGTGTCGTTACAGAACGCTAAGCACACCCAACAATGAAACATTTTCTTAGAGCTATTGAAACTTACCCACGTCCTTTTTGAACCAGACTTTCTCGAATATATTAATTTAGAATTGTAATTACTTTCGAAGCTGTCAATGGACTGTAGTGGGTGGCGTTTAAAAATAATTCTAACTCGTTGTTGCAGGATGGTTTTGTGAAGAAAAAGGCTTGGTCTTTGTTTTCATCTATTTCATCTTGTCCGTCGTTGTTTGTCCCACTCACATTTTCTTCTACATAATCTAATACTTCTATGTCTCCGCTTGAGAAGCATCATCATTTTTTGTTGCATTTTGGTAATTATCTTGGGTTTCAGTTTTGTCACTATCTCTGATATTTTGCAAATCCTCCTTATTTATTTCTTTCTGCAGCAAACAAATCCGAAATTCTATGGCAGCTCTCCGCACTTATTTTCAAAAGTTTTTTTCGTTTCTCCCTTTCTTTTTCCGCTCCACCTTTTCTCTTCGATGCTTTGACTTGTCGTTTGTTGTCATTTTCGTTACTATTATCACTCATCTTTAAAATCCTTTTAGAGCCTGTAAAAAGAATAACGAAATATTGAAAAAATATCAAATATATAAACTATTCTCGGGTTCTAGTATAAGCAACACATAAACTGACTTTTCGACTTACTTGTTGTAGAAAATCTTTTTTAACGATTTAAAACCAGAACACTTAACAGTAAACACACCGATAAATACTTTGTAACACGTTAAAATTGTAGGAATTCACTCTATGGCCCTAGCGCCTAGCGTATTTTGGTGTCAGATTATCGAGACGAATGGCAGTCAAAGCGTATGGATTACTCTGTGATTGTCTGAAATAGAATGACGCAAGCGGCAAGCCGGCGCGGCGTTGCGTTGCATCTGCACATTGCAGAATTGCACAGTCAACATGCAGACTCCACCCCGCACCCTGCCAACATTAATAATTCGTAGAACATTTTTGTGAGCAATCTTCCGGTCGCAGCGTTCCACTAGAGAGCATTAGTACACGTGAATACGTGGTCGTGATTAACCAACAGCCCACCGGCCCCGTCGACCACCGGCCCATCGGGCTAGCGCCCGATCGCCCGATACGCCAGTCCGGCCCTGCATGTCATCTTATCAGTTGTAATACATGAGGGATGTAAGTAATTCACTTCTCTAGGGAAGTAAGTACATTGTCAGGGAAACCGTAACAATTTTTGTAAATGTTTCCTACATCCCTCAGACTTGACAGTGTAAGGATCACTTACAAATAAGGTAGTGAAAAAAGTTATTTACGAAGTCTAGGTTTTTCATACGTAGTAGTAGATACTATGGAATTTAAAAATATGAAATCGATTAAGTTGCTTTATAAGTCTATAGTTAGGCCAAAACTAAAATTTGATAATAAGTAATAGAATCCCAGTACCTATTAATTAAATCAACAAATCAGAACCAATAACTTAAGTAGATACCTGTATTATAAAATGTAGGTATAGTTTTTTTTTGCTTTATGATTCAGAGCAGGCTTTGCCAGCGTACATACATCAAACAAGTAGAGACACTCATGCCAAATGTTGAAACCTGTCTAGAGTGCTTGGGACAGTGACTCAGGGGGTATTTCTAAGCTTGACTATCAGATGGCAGCACACAGTTCTACCAACATGGCCGACTAAATTAAATACTGTGGCCTGCACATAGGGAACACCTCCTAGAGACATCTAGTAATTAATACTGAAACGTATTTTATTTATGGGAGCAAATTTAAATATTTGACATATGGAATACAATCGCATATGCTATTTCTATAGAAATGCTTATTTTTAAATGTCGAAAATTGAAATATGAATAGATTAAGTCACCTTTGAAAATGTATTGACAACTTAAATGTTATTCTAACAATCATAAGTTTTAATTTAATTAAATCTTTTAAGCAGCGGAGCGGAACATCTGTCGCCGTGGCTTATGGTGTGACAGCTGCTGTAGCCGTGTGCTATTAGCTCGGGTGATTCAGTATGTTCATATATCATTATAGTAGCGCGTTATTTGAACAACCGAGGTTGGCGCAGGGGTAGAGTGTTCGCCTGTCACGCGGGTGGCCCGGGTTATATTCCCGGCCGATGCATCCTTTTTTATTAAATTTATATTAATGAAATTTATCTGAATCCGTTTGCGGATAAAATAGTATATGTTATTCGAAGTAAAAGTGACTTTATGTGGCTTAGCTGAATTATTTGCCTCACTAACATTCGGATAAATAAGTTTCAGCTTCGCCACATAAAGTATCACTTTTACTCCTAATAACATAATCTACGATTATTTATTTTATTTTAACCTGTTTTACAGTGTAAATACCCAATTACAAAACAGTTTTATCTCAACCAGACTTTGAACACCTGCAATATCAAGCACCAGACAATTCTTTGCCCATTGGGGGAATTTCTATAGTAGCCCCGGTATAATAATATCATCGTTTTTTGCCATATAAGAAGTATGGTATTGTTTTTTGCAGCCTTTACAAAAAACTCCTTGCGGGTTTCTGCTGATAAAGGTTAAACAAGCTGTGCAGTTAACCATTGGCACCCATAAGGTTATTTTAATTTAATTTAATTTGCACTCAGCCAACAGCCGTTAGACCAATTACAGGCGTCGCTGTGCAGTTATAAGGACTTCCAACCCCACTAACGACTGTCATGATGTTGTATGACCGCCGGGACCAACTTTTTTCTGTGATAGCCGTACCATTATCGTAACAGTTCTGGTCTTCTTGTTATCGCTGAAAAACTTTTTAACTTTCACTCCACACTCAGTCCAGCTCTGTGTCCATCCTTAGTTGTGAAAATATTCTACTAAATTCTAAAATGGTTAGTGCCAACTGCCTAGTGAATTGTGTGTTCGGCAGCTTTGAGTTGAATTGTTTCAAGAATTTTGTGGTATTAATAAACAGTAAAAAACTATATGTTGCATATTAACTACATTTTTATTGCACGTATCTCTAAAATTACAGACTATACAGCCTTATGTAAAAATAATTTCGAACCACAGCAGCTTGTTAACAGTGGTAATTTCTGCAACTTTTAACTGATTATGGTTTTGTTGTGTTACGACTGGTAACGGACAATTTTTCATCTAATGTCGCACTTTTTAAAATGTTAAGTGGGGGATCAATTAGAAATTACACTGAGCATCCTTTTCTTTCGCCACTACCACTATTTTTGTCATTCGATTATTGTCGTGCTTTAAAATTGCCAGAAATTTGTTGTTAGAACGTGATATGTATACCTCGAATGGAAAATTACTTCAACGTATTTGAGATTATTATATAATTTACAGAAGGGATTACCAGTTAAATCTGTTCGATATTTAACAAGAATGCATTTATATCCCACAAATTTTGAAAGGATGAATGTTCCGCGGGCTATCCCAATATTTGCTCTTACAGTGACTAGTTTATTTAAATTTTTGAAAAAATCAGGTGACAATAATTTTCTTAACGTTAATACTACAGTAACATACATGGGGAATATTTATAATTTTTTCCAAATACAAGTTTCAAACAAAAGCCAATACATCCGTTCCTTGGATAGCAGCATTGCACCTTACGTTCATGTAGTACGGGATTACCAAGACACCGCACACGCTCTAGAATTGACGTCAGAAAGTACTTATTTATGCATAGAATTTCTTCTTGAACAATCTGGCTTCTATTATGTTTAAGCAACTTTCTCTCAATGAAGCTACAGATGCCCGAACAGCAGAATATGCACTAAGGCAAATTTTGGGCTGTGGAATAGTTAAATCGTCTGCCAGTTCAAATAACACAGAACATTTTAGTTTTATTAGTAGTATTGGGTACTGTTTTAGTTTACACCCCCACATTTAAGCTAAATAGAAAAGTGAAAAAGCAGTTGTGTGTGGAGGTGTAAACTAAATTCTAGTCTATGTTTAAATTAGTTTACACCCAAACCTTTTATTGAATATTAAATAATACTAATTATTCACATTTATAAACTTCTGCTTTTTGCAAGGAGGATGTAACCATATATGTAATACTATTATGAATGTAACAAGCCAAGCATAGATATATAAGTACAAGATACGGAGTGCCGTTGCTATAGCTGAACAAGACGTACCATCTATTTCTGTCACTCTCAATGCGTGAATTACGTATAGCGCTATCCTTTAGAGAGGTACTTGAACTCGTCATTGAGAGAAATTCTGATAAAATACATTTAACTCGTGTTACATGGTGCCAGAGATAGTCTTTTTGGTCTCAAGATGCTACAAAATGTAGAAAAGAAGTAATCGTATAAATAAACACAAATTAGAAAACATAACCTCAACAGTCAACACTTGATAGCCTCACTCGATGAGGGGGTGTGCAGGATATTCACTCGCTAACGCCTTTGAGGTTTACGGTGGATAATAATAGCAATCAAAACCATGTATACAACAGTTTAACTGGTAGGTCCGCTAACAAGTTAAATTTTCATGTAGCATCATTTTTCATGATAATTTTTTTAGGTCACCATGTCTAATCGTTTTAACTTGTCAGAGGCTGGCTGAAAGGAAATTAATGATCTTGATAAAAAAAGTTTGTGAACACTACTTTGCTCTGAAACTGAGTTTGTTCTTTACAAGATGCACCATTTTGAAGAATGGTAGAAAATGACCTTTTGCGACTCCAAGAATGATGTTCGAAGTGGCTGTTAGAGCTCAACGAACAAAAATGCCTGTTGCACATAGGATACCACAACCCTAGCTACATGTATTTTCTGAACAATGTGCTTATAAAGGCGGTTTATCAACAAAAATATCTTGGGGTCACCGTGTCGTCGGATTTTAAATGGGAGTAGCACCTACCTAGTTTCGATCGCTTTTAAAAACGTCTCCTCAACCTTTAGCGAAAATTTATAAAACCTATATTCGGCCAATTTTGGAGTATGCGTCCTGCTTTTGGAAGCCTTACCTTGCTAAAGACATTCATGCTCTTGAACTGACCCAGAGACGTATCACCAAGTTATCGCCAACTATTTGAAAACTGCCATATGAACAAAGGCTGCAGGTATTGGGGCTATCATCGATTTCTGAAAGACATTTAATAGGTGACCTAATAGAAACATATAAAATCCTCCACGGTTACTACACTGTAGTCATTGAAGGGTATGTGACTAGTGAGAATGTGCGGTTGCGTGGCCACGAGTTCAAGCTAGTGTGCGAAAGATTTAATAAAATGTGTCGACAGTTCTGTTTATTCAACAGAATTTTTAGAGATTGGAACGCTCTTCCCGAGTCAGTTGTCTGTGCGCCTTTAGTAAACGCCTTGGACAAATTGAGTGGTTAATATAAGTTAAGTTAATAGCTGTAGTTGTATAATTCTGTAAAATTTTCAAGTTTGCAAGTGTTGCAAGTAGAATTCTTTATCTTATTATTTACTACATTATTATGTGCCTTCAATTTTAATTTTTAGTTAAGTTTAAATATCTTAATAGCTCTAGTTTTCGATTGATATGTTTTATTGGGTCAGCCGTCTAATATTATAAATAAATAAATAACAAGGAAGCAGAACTTTGATACATGCAACAACGGGGAAAATGCAGAATCCGAGGCTAATATCCCAGCTATTGTTAATATTAATAATTATTTAATGTTGTTTCTCTACTAACCATAACCAAAATTATAAGGAAAAGAGTTAGCAGTGTAATTGGCGTCGGATTCTACATTTTAGCCCAAAACAGTTGGTTATTAAATAAATAGCCGGGTTTATTTGATTGTGCATTATGAAAAAGACCCATTTTTAGAAAAAATTAGTAAGCATCTAGTATTTTTCATTTTTATGTGGCTTGCAAGGATTTGTTTGATGGAGTATGGTACTCGAGCCACCCGTGATTTGGTCTAAACCAAAATTTAAAATTGGTAATTTTTTTAATTTCTATAGCAAAGTAGAGACAACATGTAAAGAAGTACCTAGAAACGACACGTTAATAATAATAGGAGACTTCAATGCTAAGATTGGAAAGGAAGGGAACAATACAGAGGTAGCAGGAAAAGAAACCATTCACGAAACCTCGAATGACAATGGAACAAGACTATGCACCCTAGCTGCAATGACAAATACATACATTGTGAGCACGAAATTTATACATAAAAAAGAACACAACATCACCTGGATGATACCCGGGAAAACATATGGGAATCAAATAGATCACGTACTAATCTCAATAAAATGGACAAGAATTGTACAAGTATGTTAAAGAATATGAGAATAAATCTTCTGCTTCTAATAATGTACAGTCCTCAATATCATTCTTTTCATCACTAAGAACTTCGAGATCAATCACACCTCTTCCTGCACCCCATTTTACAAGAACGCGCAACCAAATTTATATGGCTTGCTGGAGCTTGCACCTCAGTTGCGTGGTAATTAACAGTTACTATTTTTTTCCAACCCCCACACATCTGCATGATCTGCTGCTATTTCCCACATTCGAATTTGATTAAAAACATGATGAGAGTGTGGACGAGCAGCTGAAGAAGCAAAAGAAAACATTAACCTCAACTTTACAGTTCATAATTCATTCAGAAGTTAGGTGCCTTGAAAAACTGTACGGAATCAAACTTTTTTGAAGCTTGGATAGGCAACTTTTTTTTGATATTTATTCCTTTCCTAATGCTATGAGGGATATGAATATCAATAAAAAAAACTGAAATAGTTTTTTAAAGAAGATTTTAATTAAACAAACTATCTACTTAACACACCGGTGAAAATATAGGTCTTCGCTTGAAGAATTACAAGAAATAGAACAAATTATGCACGTTCTCATTGCTAAAGTTCAATTTTCGAAGAATAAACTGTGAAATTGAATGACACTTCTGACGTTTTCATTTCAAAACTTCAAAATTAAGCGTACGAAACATTGTATGAAATACGCCTAAAGGGAGAGAGAAATAAAGTGATACAGGTTAGAATGAAATGGGGGAAGGTACCGAACTCTGTGATATGTTATTTTAAGATTCGACGTACGTTTAAATGTAGTGAACGTATCCTGTACTAATATATCCATGAAGCCAGACTATCACCAGTGACACCTACCGCCGTGAGCGCACTCGAGGCACAACACGCCAACGTACCTAACCTAACATAACCTCGCAATTAAAAGCATAACTTTTCAAAACAAAATAAGGAAAAAAAGTGGGGGGTAAACTAAATAAGCTGCCCGTAAACATTATTTTAGTTTACACCCCCACATTTAAGCGAAATACAAACATCGTAAACCAGGTGTATGTGGGGGTGTAAACTTAAAAAGTGCCATAGTATTGCCCAACCGTCATCTCTCCAAACAGCATCCATCAATATCGAAGAGTTGTTATTACCAGTAGAACTACGGTTGAAAATCCAAAGTTTAAAAATCAATGATACGCCTGAAACCAACATTTATTCAGCATCCATAGCATTTGTATATTAAAAATACAACAAAAGATTACCTGTGATAATTGCATCTCCCCATTATTGTCAACTACCGTGCCAGGACCCTTGCTACGTTTAATTTAGCTGCAAGACCATGGATTAAAACTTCCACAAATAAACTTACTTTATGTATAGATTTATTAGAAATTGTGTTAAATTTCAACAAAAACAATAAACTGAGATTTCATGGTGCAACTAACCTTTTAAAGCTAAACGTCAGATTTTGACATTTGAGCTAAGAAACACACTAACTGCTTTTGAATTCCCACAATAGGTGGCTACAGGAAGTGTTCCCTATGTGCAGGCCATAGTAATTTAGTTGGCCGTGCTACGAATCAGAGCTACAGTGCCTTTATATAGACAGTGGCGACAATGGGGTGTCCTATTTTTGATTGGCTCCCTAGATCACGTGGTTTTAGCCGCCATGTTTATGCTAAATCACCTGTGATTCGTGTTATACTTTTGGCAGTACTGAAGTGTATTGTCAGTCTATGCCAAATTCGAGGTTAGCAGGTTCGGTTTTGCGTCAGTTTTGACACAAACTGTCGCAAATCTTAACCTGCAAATCTCAATGTTTTCAGTACTGCCAAACGTAAAACACGTACCACAGTCGACTCTGATCACGGATTTAAATAAACACCCGTTAGAAATTTGCCTAAATATGGCGGCGGGGGTGTGGCTTAGTTGTATTGTCGCCACTGTCTATATAAAGGCACTGTAATCAGAGCTAGTTACTGGCTCTGCTACCAATCATATGTGATACAGAGCCAGTAGATATAGAGAGTACCGCCACGTCCGCCATGTTTATTCCTCTGACATATGCGTCACTTTGAGGTTTGTAACACAATTCCGTCAACGTGACGTTTGTTGGCAATCCAAAACTTTACTTAAAATTGGCAAGACTGTAAGTCTACGTCAAATTCGAGGTTAGCAGGTTAGTTTTTGCGTCAGTTTTGACACAAACTGGCGCAAAATATAACCTACTAACCTCGAATTTGACATAGACTTACAGTCTTGCCAATTTCAAGTAAAATTTTAGACATACCTCAATCAGTCATTGCTGGTGGGAACAAAAATGGCGGCGATAGCGGCATTTTCACGGATCAAAGAATGGCGGTACTCTCTATATCTACTGGCTCTGATGTGATAAGAGTAGTGGCGCCATCTGTTAGTATTGTCGGAAAATACCTCCCAGAAGCCGTTCAAGGTTATCCAAACCGGAATTTTTACATCAAAGGAACCGACAGTGAGTGTCTCTACTTGTTTGATTTATGTACGCTGGCTTTGCATTTATATTATTTTAGCAGTGTACAACAGCTTAATTACAAAATATACCTATCGTCAAAATTAAGTTGACACTTCGACAAAGCTTAATCAAATGCCACGAAAAAGCAGTATTAATAGTACAACCAAAGAGGCTATAAAACGCCGTTCTACTAATACAAAAGATACCTATTAATGGTAACTTAAGTAAAACAGCCATCATTGGAAGAGTTGGTCAAATCTTTAATGTAATTATTAAGAATTAAACAGATATACCTAACATTTCTAACAACTTTTTATAATGCTAGATTTAAAATGCAACTGTGTTTAATATTCTAAACGAAGCAAAATTGCAACTCCAGCAATAACCGAATGAAGATATGAATAAAGAAAAGGAATTTCTAACTTGGGGAAATATAGTTTCAGGGAAGATATAAAAATTTGGGATTTTTTTACTTTGGATAATTATTGCGATGTGCAAGGGAGGAACTAAATTATACTAGCAGTCGTTCAAAATTATACTGGACATTAAAAAATATGGGATATAAATACAAAATTGTGAATGTAAGAAAATTGTTATGTGAGAATAGTCATGTAATTTCGGCCGATTGCTTTTTTAAAGCAATATTTACAATTTCGAAATTAGTGAAAAGTGTATGTTAATTTTTTCGGATGAAACTTGGATATTTTGCAATGAAACCAGTCTGCTTAGGTGGATCCACTTCACAGACTTGGAAAGTAATCCATCTAAAGTTAAGCCGGAGGGAAAGAGCATACAGGATGCACATCAAGTTTTTTCCAGGAAGTGACTTATTGTTGGACTCTGACAATAATGACAGGAACTATCGTAAGTGTATGAACGGTGACATTTATAGACAATTTTGAAAAATAGTTATATACTTAATCCCTGATTTGTCCAAATTGGATAAAAAATGTGTGGTAATTATGGATAATGCACCATATAATTCGGTTCTTATCGATAAATCATCCAATTTCTCGTCCAATAAACGACAAATACAGGAATGGTTTAATTAAACGTGACGTACAATTTGATGAAAAACTAAAAAAGCGACAATTACGGAATTTAATTTTAGATTTACATAATGACAAAATGCAATACTTAATTGACAAATTTTAAAACGGCATGAACATGAAGTTCTTAGATTACCTCCATACCACTGTCAACACAATCCAATTGAATTGGCATGGAATTTATGTAAGAACTATTATAATAAGGACATAAATGCTCAGCCTTCCCCAAAGACATCATTGCTAATTTATCGCTTAAATATCGTATCACTGTGTATAGCAAATATATGGTTAAAAATATTGAACACTGAACTACTAATACAAAGCGACAGGGCAAAGGACAATATTAAATTGGTGTGGATGATACCTCCTGTTATTATTAGGTTGGAAGAATCTAATACAGAATCCATCTAAATTCTGGTAAATTAGGTGTATCTCTGAAAATGGTACTACCAGAGTATTTTGTATTATCTATTTTGAAATGCCTTAGATGATGAGTAGGTATCTTATAATTTGTAATTTTCTAATCTTTAATTCAGTGTGCATTTCTTAATTTAGATTTTAATTCTATTGTGAGTGTTACAGTTTATACGAAATGCAAGTGTTAGAATTGGGCCTGTGCCTGTTACACTTGTAATTTTAAATAAATAAATACTGTCAATATCCGCTTGGGACATACACTATGCATTACAGTAGTTCTTTGGAATTTCATTAGATCTAACCGAACTAGCCTGACAAAAATGGTGATATTTGTGGAGGCCAACATTAGGTTTCCTACGAGGCCTTACTTTGTATAAGTTAATCCTTCATGCTATTCTATGTAAGTGAATGCACTAAAAATCAGATATTTCTAAATAAACCACTAACTTAACTGAACCTCGCTTTGCATTTTGTTTTAGATGTACATTTAACAAATCCAGACGTCATATTTATTATCACAATGAACATCAAAAAAGAATTACTTCAGAATGATATGTGTAGTGTATTGGCCAGCTGCTTACACAAACCACTAATGAAAGTCAAAGAAAATGGAGTAGTCACCAACTTACACGTACAGCAAGAGATTGTGGGAGGCAGTATTGATAACAAGGCTTATCACGGATTGAATATTAAACAAGAGGAAATTGATATAAAAGATGAGTTGCTGGTTACTTGTGCAGCAAGTGGAAGCTTTTTAGAAAAACATCTTGTGTGCGAGGGCTGTGAATATGAAGCAAAAGATGAGAGTAAATTGCTGATACATACAGTGAGCCATACAAAACAATCCATTTGTGAAATGGAAGAGGAAAATAGCAGCTTAATAAGCCATATGACGACACATACAGTAGAAAAACCTTATTCATGTTTAATTTGCGAGTATAAAACAGCTAAGAAAACTGATTTAGTTCGACATATGAAGATCCATACGGGAGAAAAAACTTATTCATGTTCAACCTGCGAGTATAAAACAGCTTTTAAAAGTAATTTTGCTCATCATATGAGGATACATACAGGAGAAAAGCCTTACATATGTTCAATTTGCGAGTATAAATCAGCTAGGAAAGGTAATTTAGTTGAACATATGAAGATACATACGAGAGACAAAACATATTCATGTTCAACTTGTGAGTATAAAACAGTTTTTAAAAGTAATTTAGCTCATCATATGAGGATACATACAGGAGAAAAACCTTACATATGTTCAATTTGCGAGTACAAATCAGCTCAGAAAAGTAATTTAGTTCAACATATGAAGATACATACGAGAGAAAAACCTTATTCATGTTCAATTTGTGAACGTAAAACGGCTTACAAAAGTGTTTTAGTTCAACATATGAAAATACATACAGGACATAAACCTTATTCATGTTCAATTTGTGATTATAAAACAGCTAAGAAAACTGATTTAGTTCAACATATAAAGATACATACGGGAGGAGAAAAAACTTATTCATGTTCAACTTACGAGTATAAAACAGTTTTTAAAAGTAATTTCGCTCATCATTTGAAGATACATACAGTAGAAAAGCCTTACCGATGTTTTATTTGCGAGTATAAATCGGCTCGGAAAGGTAATTTAGTTCAACATATGAAGATACATACGAGAGACAAACCTTATTCATGTTCAATTTGTGAATATAAAACGGCTTATAAAAGTGACTTAGTTCGACATAAGAAGATACATACAGGAGAAAAAACTTATTCATGTTCAACTTGCGAGTAGGTATAAATAGTATATTAAGTTATTAGGAGTAAAAGTGATAGTTTGTGTGGCGAAACACACAAGGTCACTTTCACTTCAAATAGCATATGCTATTTTATTTTCAAATGCCACACGTAATATAAATAAATATATTGTAATCATTGCGTATATGAAGGTTAATTTATTGATAAAGATAAGGTAAGGTGGGGTAAGTGTGTAGCAAAATTTTGAAAGTTCATATATATACCATATTTTTAAGCAAACTACTTAAGTTATAGATTTCAAATAATATACTTATGGGTATTGACTACAAATCATCACAACAAAACTTTATTATGGACAACTTCTCACATTTATTCCTGTATACCTATATATATTTTTATGCCCATAGTACACACTTCCCACGTGAAACGGGGAAAGTGTGTATGCGAGCGAAGTTTAATGCACATATCAAGAATGACAATGCCTGGGGGAAGTGTGTAGCACTGTGATATTTAATCTTTCGACTGCTGCAAGCAATTTTTTATTAACTTAGAAACTTTTCAAGTTACACACTCTTTAACAAAAATTGTAATTCTTTCAAAAACAAAACGTAACATAAAACATATTTAATAATACATCTTTAAGGCTATTAACTTAATAAAACTCGAATAATGGTTTTAATTTACTTACTTAGTTACTTAAGTATATTACTACTGAACATTATAAATTGTAAAAGAAAGTCCAAATCGATGCAGACCCCTTTTAGTAACAACTGGCTTTGAAAGAACCATAATAATTTCTTGAGTTCCAATGAAAGAACATTCCTCAGGATCAGCCCAGATGAACGAATTTGTAGCAGTTGGATCTAACGAATGGACTTTTCGTAAAAATTTTACTTCGTCTTCTTCATCTTCTTTTTTTGTCGATACAACTTGACCAATATAATGTTTCCGTGATTTTTTACCCATGAATACTACCAATACCCAATCACTAACATCTACCTCTGAACGTTCTTTGTTTAGTTCATCCATAAATGTGGTTAATTCTTCCTGATCTCTAAATTCTTCTTCAATATCATCATCATCACTCTTATCTTTACAAATTTCTTCTTCATCTGATGATGTTTCTGATTCGATGGCTATTTTAGAGACTCTATTTTTTTTGGATGGCTTCTTAATCTCTTTTTCTTGTAAGCGTTTAAGTACCTCTGGAGCAGTTATAATTTCGGCCCCACCCGCAATTTTCCTTCTAGGTTTTTTGTCTTCCATCCCTTTGTGTTGTTTCACCATATCCAGAAGCAGCTCTTCAAATGAGGTCCCGTTATCTGGTTTCAAATTGTCAGAATCGGCATCTCGTTCTATATGGTTGGAAGTGGATGTTCCAGATTCATCATTTTGTTGTTGTGTTTTTTCATGTTCATTATTATTTTTCAAGTTAATCTTTTTCTGATGAGTTTCCCATCTTTTTAATGCGAGTGGGTCGTAGTTATCTGGGGAGATAACTTTAGAATCAAAGGGAAATATCCCCCCTTTTCTAAAACCACTGCTAATTATTTCAGGTTGGGTTTCTCTCCATATTTTTCCTATTAGCCTACTAAAATGTTTTTTAGGAATCCTGTAACCCTGGTTATGTCTTTGCCACTGTATAACTTCTACATCCCATCTTGTCTTCAGTGAACGAAAGACACTTAAATCAAGTGGTTGCAACAGGTGACTGGAGTGGGGCGGCAGTTTCAATATGGTCACATTATTTCGCAACGCACTTGATATAAGACGCTCATCAACGTGGGATACATGTCCATCATATATTAATAAAACTGGCCTAGTTTCACCAATTTGTTTTAGAAAACCCTTCTCAAAGTAGTTTAAAAAAATTTCTGACTCCATCCATCCATTGGCCGTAGCGGCGTACGTGGTTCCTGGAAAACCTTGGCCTTCCGGCGCAACCCATTCATCCCAGATATTCTTACCTTTAAATATAATAAAAGGGGGTGCTTTATGGCCTGCGGCATTTACTGCCATAAGAACTGTTAAGTTCTCTCGTCCTGCGCCAGCTGTAGTTCGTGAAGCTGCTGTCCCTTTTTTCCCACAACTTTTGTTTTAGAGGGATCTAAGCAGAAACCCGATTCATCGAGGTTCCAGATGAGGTGTGGTTTTTTACGCAAATCAAGGTCGTCTAGCGTTTTTTCTAATAATTGGAAATATTCGTTTATTATGAATGGGTCCATACTTTTCTTACGGGCATACTCTACTGACTGTGGCTTCTTTATAGACAAATGATGTCTTTTTGAAAATCCTAGAAACCAATCTTCCCCAGGTACACCGTTTTTAAAAGGTGTTTTCAGTCGATTACGCTTAACGTAGTCACCCACAATCCTTAATATTTCCACCCTACTTAATCCCCATCCCCACTTTTCCATTGTTCTTATTCCCTCTGCCAATTTATTTTCTTCATCTAATGCAATAACTGTGCTCCTACCCTGGGTATTGCTTTTTGCCCCTCTTATGCCCCTCATGTGGTAATTAAGTGTCATCTTGGGTATGTTGTATTTGGCGCTAGCCTTATATGCGGTACTCCTTCTGCTCTTGACCTCCTCCATAGCTCGTTCCAAGTCCTCTTTTGTGTAGGACGTGCCCCTGTTGCTTTTTCTTACATATATTCTACCCATTTTAACTTTTTTATAATTACCGCGACAAAGTTTCCTGAAATAAAGGGTAGCCTTAGCAACGGGTAAGTGTGTATGGGGAAAGTGTGTATTAGTACACACTTGCCTAGAAAAAATAATACACACTTCTACCGCGTTAAGAATTTGAGTGTGGCAAGTGTGTACTAGTACCAGATCGTAATAACCACTTAATTCAAAATAAAAATAACTACAATAGGTTAAAATTAAGTAGTTTCTTACCTTATTTGTAATAAAAAAACTTCAAAAAACTAACTTAGAACTATGATGTGACTCGATGAAAAAACATCTACCATCTATGTACATTGTGTGCGACACGAGGTTATGAAAGGTTATGTATTTCCGCCGATATAGCAAATATCTTTACTTCGGTTCTAGGTTACAATGGTTCCTTATGAACTTTTAGTTAGTGTTTCATAGATGGCATCACCTGTATATTATTGGAATAAGAATTATTTCGAGCTTACACACTTACCCCGGATACACACTTACCCCACTTTACCTTAGTGCAAGGGTTTGATATGTTGAAAATTGTTAAAAATATGTCACTATTACATTACAAAGATGAATTTAAGTATAAAAAAAGAATATCAGAATTATTAACATGTGTATTTGGTAAAATAATGGATTAGAATTAAATTCAGTCGAACAATACAAAATAAGAAACGGAAAGGTTCTAACCTGATTTAAATATTACCTGAATTCAAGTGCAGGAGTAATATCAAATACTTATTTGAAGAAAAATCATTCAATATATTGGGTGTTGAAAGTGTAATAACATATTATATAGAGTGTTAAACTTTAATAATATGCATAAAATATATCACTATCGAGAATTTTAGTATTCTATGTACAATAAATTTTTATTAGAAAAACGTCATACTGTTTTGTAAGTCTAAAATTTGAAAAATAAACCGTTTTATAAGTTGATTATTAATCTATTTGGTATATAAATGGGTATACGTAATATGAAATGAACGAGAAGAGAAAAAAAGTTAATTTTAAAAGAAGAATATATAATGATGCTATGGAGAAGAATGGATATGGTAGGAGTACCATAAGTTAAACAGCTACAATCTACAAAAGTAATTTCTGGAATTTGATGCTATACTGAGCGTATTGTTAATTAATTACATCATGTGAATTAGATACCAGGCGCTGCAGTTACTGGAAGTGGGCCACATTGAGTTTCTTAGTAAAGTGAACATCTTGTGAATTGTATAAAAGGTTTTTCATTCACTAGTATTGTACTTCGTCGAGCTTCTTATTGGAGTGACGTCTTATGACTTGGACCTCATCGACATTCGTGTTACTGGGTTGTTGACGGCTTGTGAGATTTGAAAGGGAGACAATGCAGTTATTGCTGGTGAATCTTGTCGAGCTTGTTTGTAGAAGTAACAAGTATCCTGTCGTGTTTGGCTTTAGGATGTTTGCAGTTACTGGTAGTCTATACTTGGATTTTTGTGCGCAGATTAGGAAACTTCTGTGGGCAGACGGAATACATTTGGATCAGTGCCGATTTAAAAAAAAGTAAGTTAGTTCATCATGTGAGGATACATATATCATTGCCAACATTAGTGTGACTATTCACCATGGCAACAACAGAAGCAGGACCTATTTGGTTTTATTTAATTTTTGTGATCAAAATTGGCTATTATATTTTAAATTTGTTTGTTTTAAATTTAATTATGCTATTTCAGAAGGGACAGTATACATTACTCTTCAAAAAGTGTCTTTAACTGACTCGACATACTAACTCGTACTTCAAATGCCGTCTCATCAGTAACCCGTAACTTCCCTATCTTTTACGTAATATACTATTCCATTCGCACCTTTACACCTAACGGTAGAAAATGTTCTGATTATATATAATATATATTGCAATGGTTTTAAGCCCTGAATCCTACCTCTGTGAGCACTGCAAAGTAATGAATAATTCATAAAAGCTTAGAATGGGAGATGGTATCTAATTGCAATAAGTAAAATAAATCAGACTTGAAGTAGTATTCATATTTGCAAAGCAATGCCAGTGATAAATAAAGTAATTTCATAACATAAGGAAAAAGGCAGAGCTCAAAACCATAGAGAATGGATTCGCACAATATTTCATTAATTTCAAATAATAAAGGGGATGGTGAAATGTAAAAGCCAATCCAATTAAGAATGAATCGATTATGAAAATAATTATTACATGCTTGTAGAGTGTATTTGCAAGTCATAAGTCATTAATAAAAATTCTCTTTGAGCGTATTATAATATGGTAATGAAGCAGAATGCTAAGAGAAAAGTGCAACGAGCACAAATTATAACAGATCTAAGGCAATTAAGAAAATAATGGATCATCGATATTCAAGATTAGTTGGAATCCAAACAATGCATTGACTTAAAAGTGAAAAATGAAATGGACATTTATTTGAACACTAAAGTTATTAAAAAAGGAAGTGCGCGAAATGAATAATTAATCAGTGCAACTGATATGCGAAAGGACTGGTAAAAGAGTGCAGTGCGAGAAATATCAAAAGACATAAACTCTAAAATTATGGGACAACTTTGTAAAAATTTTATTATAGAAAAAGTTGTTAGATTTAAGCATTTTTTATTGTAAAAAGTACCTAATTTGACTAAGTTTGAATATCTGTTTAAGAAATTGATGTGCATTTGTTTATAACGAACTTGAGAGTAGTTAGACAATTGAATAAATTAATTTAATGGCAGTGGTTTTTGCATCTCCAATAAAATTAAGTTTTTCCACAGTAAATATTAAAATAAACTAAATAAAAGTGTACCATTGTGACGAGCAATTATTACTGCATCTGGGGAAATGTGGATTCAAGTTTCCCTCAACAAAAAAATATTTTCATCTTCGGCTTTCGAGCGACCATCGCAGAGAGATCCAGCTTTGTACCATCAACCACAGGCATCGTGAGGGGATTTTAGGCACGAGACCACACCACCGGCAACCCCATCCAGCTCCTGCAGGCACGGCACTACATTCCAGGCGACCCCGCAGAAGATTTGGCCCATTTCAACCCTTCCGAGCATCAAGGCGCTGCCTGCGTCAAGTTATAAGGTTAGTTTATGAAGCCAATTTAAATGCTGCGAACGTAAAATTTACCGGACACATAAAGGAAGCTGTACCGAAGCGGATTCCAGGCATTTCAAACCTTCAGTTAGCCTAGATCTGATAATTGGAACATGTAGAAGTGAGGTTAGGATTCTGCAGCGATTTGAGAAACAGCGAAGTTGCGGTTTTCGCTTAAAACAAAAGACGAGCTACTGACGCTTCAATTAAGCGGGAGAATATAAAATTTACCTGTTAGATCTGCTCACTGAGTTGTTGTAATCAATATCAAAAATCACAGAACGACCAGCAATTGATACAATTTCATAACGTAGATTTGTGACAGATTAGCTTAAGTGAAGCATTTTAGTTTGCATTTGACCTACGCTCCAGTGGCGTACAAATAAATTTTAAAAACTAACCGTGAACCCATAACCTGAGTAAGAGCTCATGTTCTGCCGTGAGTTTAGCAAACAAAACTTAAATTGCAGGTAGATTAAACCACAAGTAGGGGCGTAAGATCATTTATTTAAATTTGATTTATTTTACAGCTCATTTTTAATTATCCCTGAGAGACTTAGTTAATTCATTACTTCTTTGACGAAACCAAACTAAAAATATTTGCTGTGGTAGCTCTAGTTTTATTTATTTAAAATTAGCTAGTAGTTAGAGGGGTAGAGCCACTACAATATACTATTGCATTCACATTATTAATTTAGTAACCTATGTTTGCAAAGTAATAGGTGATACCCGAACCAAAATGCAAATTTACTGTGACAACTCCGAAGTAAGTCATACGACTACATACGTATGTCCTCTGCCACCCGGTTATCAACTGTTTTACAGATTCAAATAAAAAAAAATACAGATTGAAGCAGAAGTTGATGCACTACATACTGTAGAAGATGTTTGTACAATTGATGACATGTTTATTAAAAAGTATTTTAATTAAAATAAGACTACCTATGTGGTGGTCTAACACGTTAATACTTTATATTTTTGTGTCATTATGCGTTAAACGATGTTTATTGTTTAGGTACCCAGTTTTTCAGTTTTCTTGAATTATTGCTTTTGTTACCCTACATTAGCTATTACACGTTGCTGTTTCTGTATTGTAAGCTGGATACCTTTGTTAACAAGCTTCTTATCAAATCAGAAGCAATGAAATACTCTTTGTAGATAGCAAAAAAAAACTAAATCGACCTAAGTATACTACATCATATTCCAACTCTCCACAAGGGAGACGGACCTTGGACAAAAAGTAATTTCGATAAAGTGCTGGCACATTTAAAAAAAATGTTGAGGCTTCCATTGAAAGCTACAACGTAGGAAGAGAGAGAAATTCACCAGTTCCTTGAAGTACAGTTTCAAATAGGTAAGTCTTTCAACCAAACCCTTTTTTTTTTTTTTTATATTTCATTTATTCTGCATATTCCATTACATATATGTAATACTATATGCCTATATGCAACATTCGTTTTTTTAATCATACATTATAAATGTTTTAAAACTATACTAAAACTATCTGCTCTAATTTACTTCTCTGATTATATAAAAACTATGTCTAATTCCTGGTAACTTAACTACTTATAACTTACAAATTCTATTTTTAACAATTATATGAAATTCTTTTAGGAAAGTATGTTTAACTGATTGTTACCTACAACTAAAGCTATATATGTATCTATTTACTATTTTATAATTTTTCCCAGTCTATATTTTTGACAAAAAATTAAATTCTCTTAGGTAAGTATTTACAAGTAATTTTTTATTTACGGGCCAGTCGCCGCCCTTGATTAGTATACTATGTCGTAAAATTCGTCGCTGCACTTTTAAAATTTTACAGTTATAAATCAGATGATCTACAGTCTGATCATCAGTATCACACGGACATCGAGCACTGTCTAAAATTTTAAAACGGTACAAATAGCTTCGCAGTTGTCCATGGCCGGTCACTAGCACAGTAAAATTAGGGTTCACTTTAGACGGGTATTTTAATCTTGCGGATACTGTTGGATAGAACTCTTTTGTCACTTTCCCTTTTTCTGTATTGTTCCACTCACTTTCCCACTTCTCTACACTTTCCCGTTTAGCATCACTAATTATTTCACTTTTCGGTATCTTGTTGTAGATTTCCACAGTATCGCACTCTGCTCCACATTTTGCTAAGTAATCGGCCCTCTCGTTCCCTACGTTACCTTGATGTGCTTTTACCCAGGTGACAAACAATTCACATTTTCCTTCTAGTTTAATCATCACTTTCTGTATTTGTATTATTAAATTGCCATGTTTATCTCTCCCTTTCAATGAATCAATTGCGACTCTACTGTCGGTGTATAGTACTACTTTTGGTTGATTGTTTTCTGAGGTGCATATTTCTTCTAATTTTTGTAGTCCTTTCAGTATTGCCAAGTGTTCGGCCTGGTTATTTGAACACCTACCACTTAGTCTGTATTTCATTTCATGCTCAAGCTGGTTGTTTCTGTAAATCGCCACTCCAGAGCCAACCTTGTCACTAGTTTTACTCCCATCTGTATATATCTCAATGTCAGGTTTTGCATTACGATCTGGTTGATTAACAGTCGGAATTTCTGCAGGATGAATCCACTTACTAACTGGCATGGGAAAATCGTAGTGAATATCCTCTCTAGTTCTTGTGGCCAAGTGTATTCTATTTATTTCTTCAATTTTAATAATTATAGGCACTAAACCACTTAAGATACACGACGCTTCGTACGATAAAGTTCTGTATGCTTTTGCCACTTTAACATTAATGAGTCGCTGTACCCTCTTAAGCATTAATTGGTTGGTTTTTCTATTCGCGGATTTAATCCAAACGGGAGCTCCATAGGTAAGTATAGGTTGAATAGCGCCTGTATATATAATTTTAAGAGATTGATGTCCTAATCCCCAATTCATTCTTGCTGACCTAGATAAGGTGTATATCAATTTGGTGGCTTTCTCAGTGATACGTTTAATGTGGCTGTTAAAATTTAATTTTTCATCGAAATAAATACCTAGGTATTTTAGTTCCGACACCTGTTTAGTATAGCTGGCCACCAGGCCGCATTGAAGGCTCCCTTCACGTCTAGACTAGTAATTACTACAGACTTCTTCTGTTGTAACAGGTTTTCGATGTGTTCTCTGACGAACAAAGCTGCGTCCGTAGTACTTCTTTGAGGAATGAATCCAAATTGGTTGCTATTCATTAAGTTATTACTATGTACGTGATGCATTATTCTGTCAATCAAAAGTTTTTCCAATGCTTTTCCTCCAACGTTAATTAAACTTATAGGCCTAAATTTATTTGCGTCGTCGCTGTTTTCTTTGCCAGGTTTTATGATAGGTATGATAATTGACGATTTCCATCTTTTAGGAAAGCAGCCTCTTTTTAAACATTCATTGTAAATTTGGTTCAAAAGAAGCGGAAAATTTGTATGTATTGCAAGCATAATCTCGCTTGTAAGCCCGTCTTCCCCAGTTGCCTTATTTGGGTCAAATTTTTTTAGAACACTGTGGATTTCTTGTTGTGTGAATCGTTTATCATCTTCTGTGGTCGGTGGATTAACCGAATTTAGTCTTGTTTGTTCATGGGTAATTGTTTCAATTTGCGTATCGTCTGTTGGTACGAAGTTGTCCAACAGGTGTTCGAGAGTATCTTTTATTGTGGTAGTGTATGTTCCGTTCGGCTTCTGTACCGTTGTAAATGCTGTATTGGATCTTAGCTTTCTGGCTGCTACCTTATATACTATGTTCCACGGGTTCACTTCGTTTGCAACATTACAACATTCCTTCCAGGAGTCAAATTTGCTCCTTCTAATTAATCTTTCATATTCTTTCTTCTGTTCCATGTACATATTTCTCCTTTCTTCCCTTAAAAATAGAGAAATAGGTGCAATAATTATTTTTATTTGTATTTGTACTATAATCAGAAACTTAAAATATAACAAAGCGGCGCCGAGCTACAATCTAATCACAGGTAAGGTGTTCAACGCTGTACTTAGACTATTTGCTGATTTCCTGACCAGTGGAAGGCTGCTAACAAAATTCTCGTACAGAAACTTGATAAACTACCAAAAGAGGTCGTCTCTTACAGGCCCTTAAGCCTACTCCTCCTTCACTCCAAAGTGTTTGAAAACTATTCGTGCTAAGGCTGAAGCCATTACTTGCGAACAACAGTTTGCTGCCTCGTCACCGATTTGACTTTCGCGAGCAACACGGTACAACCGAGCAGTTTCACAGTGTAGTAGAACAAATAAATAAAGCTAGAAAGTAAAAGTTATTACTCCGCAATATTTCTTGATATCATCCAGGCCTGTGATAAGGTCTGGCATGAAAGATTACTGTTTAAAATTGAAAAGTGCTTTCCACGCTGATCTGTATCAGTGATTGTCTTATCTAACTAACAGACACTGCGTGGTTAAATTTCAAAATTTTGACCGCAATATTCTCCACAATAAATTCTGGAGTACCATAGGGTAGTGGTCTTGGCTCACTGATTAAAGTAGAGGAAATGGCGTATTAAAGTCAATGAGACAGCATCATCTCAAGTCACATTTACGCTGAAGCAAGAAACCTGCCCTCCTGTCCTGTTAAATATACAAGACATTCCACAACTAGACAGTCAAATACATTGGTATACACTTTGATCATAGCCTTACATGGAAACAAAACGTCTGGGCTAAAAACTAAAAACAGTTAAGGTTAAAATATAGAACCACGTATTGGTTGCTAGATCAAAAATCAATTTTAAGGCCGACATAGATGTATATTGGGCTCAGCATCTAACTCCACCAACGATATAATGAGAAAATATGTTCGGTGAATAAGTTAATGAAATGAATTAGTTCTACTTACCGTGTGTAATATAACAAATATGGTGAATTCCGAACATTTGTTCTACTAATTATTCTCGGGTTCGACGCTGGTCAACAAAATTATTATCATTATTATTAAGAATATGAGAAGAGTTGAGGACAAGTCCTATAAACTCTTATTACATAATAGTTATCAAACAAACATTTGTGTACAGTGTGCACTTGTACCTACTAAAAACAAACCCAAAAAAGGAAAAAAAAAGAACTAAAAACTAAACTAAAATAAAACTAAAAAAAATAACTAAACATTCTTATAATATATCGCCCAGTCTGTTTTTAAACGTGTTAACCGTTGGAGCTTCTACAACATTACTTGGCAGGTTGTTCCATAAATCAAAAATTCGGTTCTGCAAAAAGTGTTGTCTTTGTCTGGTGCGATATTGTTCGTGCACTAACTTGTACATATGGCATGGAAGTCTATCGTCAGCATTTAACACGAACAATGACTCCATGTTCACAGAAAATAAATTGTTCACTATTCTGTAACTTATGATTAAGTCTCCCCGACGACGCCTTTGCTCGAATAGTTCTAGGTCCATGATCGCAAGTCTTTCTTCGTAAGAAGGACGATTGGCACCGTAGAACATTCTTGTTGCTCTTCGTTGTGTTGATTCCAACAATTCCACATCTCTAAGGAGTACCGGATACCACACTGGTCCTGCGTATTCCAAAATCGGCCTGATGTATGTGGTATACAAAATCTTGGTTGTATGAAGAGATGGCCGAGAGAATGCTTTCCGAAGTAGATACATAATGGAATTTGCTTTTTTGCATACTTTACTAATATCACCTGCTTCTCAGACCCACGTTGCAAACTAAATTTGTAATATACCACTCTCTCGGGGGGTTATTACATATAATATTAAGTTAAATATACCCTTTTATTATGTAAAAGAAGCAGTATCAGGTATAGCTCCTTAAGTACTTACCTTACTTCTAAATGAAATAAATCTAAATTGACGTATCTCACAACTCAGTTTGACACTTTGAATTATGTCATGTAATTCTAGTTTTGTAATACCTAGGCTAGTTAGATTAATAAGCAATGAGAATCCTTGTTCCCAGCTAGATAGGTAAATGTTGAACTAATAACTTTCTATTGTAGTTCAAAGCTTAATTACTTTAAAATATAATAATTATTTGACTTCGTTAATCAAATACACTCTTTAGGCACTACACAAAATTGAACTTATACTTCAGCTCGTTAGTATCGCTACAAAGTTTGGTCTAACATTACAAAAATTAGATAGATATTGTCGAAATATTTCAATCAAATGTTCAAAAATCCAAACTTAATTTAAATTATGTTTCTAAAATATCCTAATACTAATCCAGAAACATAAATTTCAAATTATAATGAGCGAAATACGAGTACTCGAATCACTATTAAAATTTAGAAAATTAAGTATTCTAAATTAATTTCTAAATATAGAATTACAATTACTTAAATGATTTACTGCACCAAACTTGCTATATACTTCTGAAGAATATATATATATATTACTGAAGAAATGGGCACTTCTGATCGTATCTCTTGTACCTGAGTGTTATCTCAGCTCCTACTGGATGCTAGTCATCAAACACCGCCTTAGTTGTTCACGACCAAATAAAAACTCGTTACAGCTCGTTGCGTTGGATAGACAGTTCATCAGCATACCACAAACACTTGCACTTTTTAACTGGTTTTGAAGTAAAATACCATTTTAAATGGCGTCAAACGATCTTGGGACCCACAGTCAAATTTTATCGTAAAGAATACTATATTGCTATTACGTATCAAATATTCAATTATTATTCTTCACAATTAATGGGAATTTAACCTTTAACGCCAAAATTATAACGTTTGTCTAAAATTATAAGGAACATGGAGCGTAAGTGTGTTAGAGAGTAATGGATATATATTTTACCAAGAGAAAACAAGATGGTATTACAAACAAACAAACCAACAAACATATACTATTGTACTTGTTGCCTAGCTACCAAGGTAATTACTGCATTTTCTATTTCGGTTACTCTTATGGCAAATAGCATTTGATCCTTTTCTAGCGTTGCCATGTTTCGTACAATTTTAGGCAACCTACATATAACAGCAATGAGATAACATGAACAAGAAAATTTAATGCATTGGTTGAGTAAGAAAGAGATAAACATAGAAGCAACTATTTGAGTAGGCTTAACTCTCATTTTATTTATGGCATATGTCAACTAAACATGCCTACTAAAATAATTTGATTGTATGGTCAGCTCTTTCTTACTCACGCATTTTATGTTCTTGTTCCTGTTATCTCATTGATGGATTGATGTTATATATCGAGAGACCCAAAAAAAACTGTTCCTCAGCGGGCTGTGGAAATTCAACGTATGAATAATATGTTGGTGACACTGTACGTCAATGTCAAATTCGAGAATAGCAGGTTAGGATTTGCGTCATTTTGTGTCATAACTGACGGAAAACCTAACCTGATAACCTCGAATTTGACATTGACGTACAGTGTCATCAACATATTATTCATACCTTGAATTTCCACAGACCGCTGAGGAATAGTTTTTTTTTATCTCTCGATATAACTATGGCCCCATCGGTAATTACCTCTTTATTCACCAGGAAACGTCAACTTTCTGTCGTCAAATGATACCTCAAATAGCCTACTTTACATGATCATGACCTTCAGTTTATCTTACAGCATCTTATATAAGCACAGCAGCATGCAACTTTTTGTATAAAACAGAGTTATAATTTTTGTATAGTTGACATTGTAATATTGATTTTTCCCAAAATTGTACTTATGAATCAAAAACTGTATATTGGCGATTTTAAAAATGTGAAAAATAGTAGTAGGCCAGTCGACAAGTATATTAATAGCGGGAGCGGAAAAGCTGGAATAAATTTTTCTCACTACCTTTTTTGTAAATGATCCTTACACTGTCAAGTTTGAGGGATGTACGCTACATTTACAAAAATTGTTACAGTTTCCATGACAATGTACTTACTTCCCTACAGAAGTGAATTGCTTACATCCCGCATGTATTACAACTGATAAGATGCCATGTCTGCCACTTGGTTAACACGAAAAAAACCATTGTCGTTCGTACTATTATCCATTTTTAATCAGAATACAAGCACAAATATCACAAAACAGCATTTGAAATCGTATTCACGCATTTTGTCCAATATTTTTTCACAGTACGTTTATAACTGTCAAACAAAACGTCACGGCGCTATAATGCTACTATAGTAAATGTCATAATTTTACACCAGGTTATTACCTACCATTTACTTTACAAAAGGAAATATTGGTAGTGAAAAAAATTATGTACTTTACACAGGATGTAGGAAGATTTACACTACCTCGAACCTTGCAAATCTCGTTCGCTTGGCTCACTCAGGCATCAAACGGTCCTCGGTAGTGTAAATCTTACCTACATCCCTTGTAAAGTAATATACTATTAATCTGTTTTGTTGGGATTCAGAAACTATATACTAATTTTGCACCCCTTGACAGGCCCGGATTTAACCGCCATGCTTAAAAAACGTCAAAATTTTTATATTTTTTCTAATATTAGTGAATATCTCGATTGCCATCAACTTTTGAGCAAAATACGTAGTTATCAAAATTAAAGAAGGGTAAATTCTCTACAAAAAATTTTCTCTGCATTTTTGTCATACATTCGCTTGTTTCGAATCCATAGGCCTCGAATTATATTTTTTTCGAGCTTTTGCATGTTTTATTATTATTAATGTTCGATGCGACAAACATTCTTTTTTTCGTACTATATACAATTTCTATTACTCATGCAAAGAAAGTATGTCGCTGACTTTGTACTCGCTTCCACACCACCTAGTAGAATACTCGGCGCGTTTTTTTAAAGTGGTCTCCCCAATAGGCCTAATCCCCTATGCAAACTTTGCTAACTTCAAGTTTGTTTTGAAGTTGACGGCTCAGCAATTTGTTTTGCCTTTTTGATGTTGGTGCTGATTCAAAATAATTCTCAATATCACCCTGGCCTTCAACATTTGTCTCATATTCCGGATTTGGTTCATAATCTTCGGAATGTTCTATTGATTGTTCTATATCGATATGCAAGTCTTCGTCGTCGTCTAATATTGGACCACGTTCACAGTATTTAAACAAGGTTTTCCCTGGCAGAAACCACACGTTACTGAGCAATACAACCTGCTCTGCGATAGCTTGTACATTACAACCATTGATGCATTTACAAGAAATGAGTTTCAGTCTTTCTTGGAGAGCTGCGTCTTGTACAGTGAGAATGGGCATTAACCCATTCTTTGAGTTTCTCCACCCCCGTCTAAAACTGATTTTTCGTTTCCAGCTGAATTTGGTTGTAAGTATGGAACGAGTGCAAGCCAGCTGGGTCTTTGGTTGGTGGTAATGATGCTAGATTTGGTATACTTTTGTTAATAGATTGTACACAGTGGTGTCTAAATTTTTTCAATGATTCACAGTGTTTTGATCCATACATAAGAAGAAAAAATTGTTCTTCCACTTTATCTATTTCCTCTGGGGACGCGTTTGGGTCTTGATTTGAAAGCTTTCTGTAAGTTTCTCTTTGTGTAGAAGTTAAACGAACTTCATTTTTGCCTGTCTGTATAATGCGGAAACAGTACCACAACCATTAAATGCGTGTAGAAATAAAATGTTGTCCCTAACTGAAGCATTCAAATTTATATTATGGGGTGCATACATCCAGCTCCAACTCTTTCTCTTGCCTGGCTTCAAAAAATAAATGTTAGAGCGAGGCTGATTCAAGGCAGTAAGAATTACCAATAAATCAATGTTTTCCCCTATTATAATTACCGACCTGTAGTGATTTGATTTTTCAATTTCAGTGTTGACAATTAAGGGGTCAGCATCTTAGGCAGCCTGCTTGACTCTGAAACCTTCGTTCGTTAATCGTTTACACACCATCGAGGTCATTCGACGTGTATTCCTTTCATTTGACAAGGATTTCTCCTCTGATACAGTTGTTATCATTCTTTCATCAAAATGTATTTCCGCTGATGAACCAATCTTCAATCGGCGAAGTCGCTCAGAAGTCTTGGTGCTTTTTGCTGTAGCATCCTCTGGGTATCCATCGAAAACTATTCCTGCATTAGCTGAGTAATGTCTTACATACCCGACGTATTTATCCAAAATCGCACAATAAGATTCTTTTTGATACCAGACAATTTTGTAGAGTATCACATGAAGAGCATCTTTAGAGTCTAGTTGGTTTTCAATGGGTACAAACGTATGGTATAGGGCTGATTTTTTAATTTTACGCAATCCTACCTCATCGAAGAGTGAAAGTCGATAAGAAGCCAGGTCGTATTGGAAGTAATTTTCTGTTTCTCAGATCTTCTAGATGATTTTTTCCTAATTTTAGCAGAGGTACTTGTACTGGTCTTATGTTTAAATACCATAGAAAATACATTGACAATCTATAAAAGCATATGCATGTTTTCAAGAATGATTGCAATAAAAAAAAAATGCAAATTCCCTTAAAATACCCAGCTTTCGACGCCTATAACCTCGAAACAGGTAGTTGCACAAGAAAAATTTATGGAACATTTCTTGTAGATAATTTACTCTGCTTCAATTTTGATAACAATATATTTATCTCTAAAGTTGATACTAACCGAGATATTTACAAATAATGAAAACAATTTTAAAATGCCCTTTTTTCAAGATGGCGGCCAAATACTTGCTTTCTAGGGGGTGCAATTTTAAGAGACGTTTCTTAACACGAAATCAAACAGATTAAAATTAATTCCAGCTTGTCCGGAATTGCTGTCGCTAACAGCCATTTTAAACGACTTATCGACTGGCGTATAGGTTGCTAATTGCAAAAGTAAAGTTGCATGCTCCTGTACTTACTGAAATTCTATTAACTGCTCTTTGAAAATGATCAGTTGAACTTAATACAGAATTACTGCTTTTGTAATTAACCTTGAATGCGGGAACGTTGATTCCCAATGCAATTGTGATTATTACGGCTAAAAAAGTACAAACTCTCAGAATATCATGTTTTTTTAATAGTTACAGTTCCTTGACGTTTCCTATAAGTAAGACGAAAATTGCACTGTAAACGAAACGAAATATGGATTATAATATAGTCAAAAGTGAGTTAACCTAGATTAATAAATAACTTGAGAGAAATGAGGTAAATGAACCCATTTTATGCACGGAAAAGACAGATCCAACAAATGTATCCTACTGTATAAAGAAGAAACACAAAGCAGTTGCATCTACTCTACTTTGTTGCAAAAGCAAAATAAAACAAAAAATATGATTATAAAGTCAAATATTTTATGCACTCATTAAGAATCCACCTATATATTGCAATGATTATGGCTTGCTAGTATCTAAAATTGATAATTAATTGTTGACCTTGCTACTAACAGATATTCCTTACTTTTAGAATGTATGTTGATGCCTGCCATAAGCATGAACAAATGATTTACTAACGGGCTCACACAGCGAAGATTCCACAAGCAAGCATCTTTAGTAAGACTCTTATACGCATGAGCAACTCGAACTTCAAAAGAAAATATCACACATAACATCAGTTCAATTTCGTGGATCATGGAGGCACATTCTTTAAATAAACTGAGTGTCTATTACGAGAAACCTTTGTTTTAATTATTACCCTTTTCGCTTCCCATTCTTGCTGGTTTTATATGACTGTAAAGCTCAACAATTACAATAAACTATTTCGCAAGCTAAAATGAGCACATAACACATAATATTTTCGCTAACCTTTTTACTCCACTGGCTGCACTGCATACCCATATGCTGCTGGATGCATCTGATGCAGAATGTCCGCTATTGTAGCTTGTTCAACGACCAATTCCCGGATGAAAACTGTTCAAAATAGCTCCAAAACGGAAGGTACCATAACCACACTTGGATATTAAACAGCACCAACAATTAACAACGTAAGTGACAGTTAAATGAAAACAAAATTACAAATACGTCACACATAAACTTAACATTTGGACAAACCACGGACAAAACTTTCGCATCAAAGGGATTAGTTTAAATGTACCGGGTGGCCAATTAAGAAGGGCACTCGGCCCTATCTCGAAAAGTAATTGTCGTAAAGACTTGGGGTAAAAAAATATATGACTAAAGCGGCCAAGAGAAAATGCTGGAAATTATTTTTAAGTTTCTAGAATGGCCGCCAGGGGGCGTAATCCCATTCTTGAATTTTAAATCCTGTTTTTTGAGAAATATTCTTATATTACAGATAGCTCAAATAGACACCGTTTTAAATCTGAGATAAATTCGATTCTTTTTTGTTAAATGCTTTTTGCTCTATCTCTTAAGGGAAAGTGGTGGGGGGTGTCCGAACATTTTCGGAAAGAAATGTTAATAACTTCAAAATGGCCGAACGGATTTTGTCAAACTTGGAGTCGTTGAAAAGGGCTTTTCTTAGGCTATCAACGCTGCCTTGCGCGGATTGATTTAGATTTCCTGTGGCGCCGCTAGAGGGCGTTTTGCGACAACACTACAAATAAAATGGATTTTCTCAAAAAAATTAAATGCATCGATATCACTTTTATTGCAACAGAAGATAGCCAAATAAGGGTCTAACACGCTAGTGAAAACCGCATTTCGATATTTCTTTCCTAACCTAAAATATCAGTAAAAAATTAAAACTCGAAATAATGTCGCATATTTGGAAATATTTTCAGTATACCTGACATTATTAAATCCTAATTATCGTTCTTTTAGCATAATATATATAAATTTACTGTTAAAATACAAACATTAAACATTAAAACATTAAAATGTCAATAATGTCAATAATAATTAATACTCATTCAATATGATTGAATATTGCCTTTCTATCCACACGAAAAACTTTGACAGTTGGATGGCGCCTATCAGGATACTCCATCGCATAGATTTTAACAGAAACAGTTGCGTTTTCATTGTTTTGAAAATAAACACGAAACATATCAAACACTTCTACAGGTGGAAAACGCCTTTTTTACAAAGAAGGCCACCAAAATGCACTATAAAAATAGCTGCAATCTTAATATGATTGACACTTAAACACCACCATTATAATTGTTGTTATTTTGTTTTCCAAAGCACACTTGCATTTTAAAAATTTTGCATTTCGTGTGGACAGAAGGGCAATATTCAATCATATTGGATGAGTATTAATTATTATTGACATTTTAAATATAATGTTGGTATTTTAACAGTAAATTTATATATATTTTGCTAAAAGAACGATAACTAGGATTTAACAATGGCAGGTATACTGAAAATATTCCCAAGGATGCGACATTATTTCGAGTTTTAATTTCCTTTACTGATATTTTAGGTTAGGAAACAAATATCGAAATTCGGTTTTCACTAGCGTGTTAGACCCTTATTTGGCTATCTTTTGTTGCAATAAAAGTGATATTGTTGCATTTAATTTTTTTGAGAAAATACATTTCATTTGTAGTGTTATCGCAAAACGCCCTCTAGCGGCGCCACAGGAAATCTAAATCAATCCGCTCAAGGCAGCGTTGATAGACTAAGAAAAGCCCTTTTCAACGACTCCAAGTTTGACAAAATCCGTTCAGCCATTTTGAAGTTATTGACATTTCTTTCCGAAAATGTTCGGACACCCCCCACCCCTTTCCCTTAAGAGATAGAGCAAAAAGCATTTAACAAAAAAGAATCGAATTTATCTCAGCTTTAAAACAGTGTCCATTTTAGCTATCTGTAATATAAGAACATTTCTCAAAAAACGGGATTTAAGATTCAAGAATGAGATTACGCCCCCTGGCGGCCATTCTAGAAACTTAAAAATGATTTCCAGCATTTTCTCTTGGCCGCTTTAGTCATAAATTTTTTTACCCCAAGTCTTTACGACAATTAATTTTCGAGATAGGGCCGAGTGCCCTTCTTAATTGGCCACCCGGTACCTAAACTTTTGAACAATTGTGACACACACTTACATTTTTATAAACAAAAGAATGTCGCAAATTAGAAAATATGCATCAATTAATCACATTAAATCCTCAAATCTAATTGTAAAGCCAATTTCACCACTGTTTCTAGCACATTCCGAACACAAGTATATGAAATCTCACATTTGTACGCACTGGTGTTGTGTCAACCATTTTTAGCACAACCAGGACTCTGTCCAACATTTTTCCGCAATCCATTGGATCGATATCGGGCTCGGTCATTATTCACCGTTGGAATACAATTAACGGCGCTGTATCCTATATGGTACTTTTCCCGTGCCCTACACTGTACTTTACTATAAATTTAGATTACTCTTTGTTTGTAGTTACTTCAGTCGTAAAAGCACAAAACCCGCTCTTACCTCAGTGCAGCTAAGGAATATGTCAATATTGCTCATTTCGGCCTGCTTATGATCACCTATAATTCTGTAATTCTACATGTACGACCTGCATAGTGCAGAAAATACCTAAAAAGAGTACACAATGGCAATATACAAGGTGTTCTCTCCATATGGAAATTTGTTTAATTATCCATTTATCCGTTCATAAAGTTCAAAAACTGTAGAGAACTTTATGGGACACCATATATAAATGTTATATGCGCTATCAACAATAGCTAGAAAATCTCCACAAGTTTAATGCTGAATGTAGATGTTTGAGTACACTCCTGAAGTGTAGGTATGACTTATTTATAATCAACGCTAAGTTAAAAAAACAACAGCGCTAATAATGTTTAAATTCCGCACACAAATTAACTTAATGCGGCCCTGACTCTTGTACTTTAAATCAGCTGGTGCGATGTGTCCACTGGATGATGCAAGTACTTTGTTCGAACGTGCTAATTCAGCAGCTACGCACGTTGATTTCGGGCTCGCAATGCTCTTTGCAGTTATTGCATCATTTGTTGCAATCCCTTAGCAGGTCGCTGGTATGATTATTTATAGAAACCAACCTTGCGTTATAGTTGCTCTAAATGATCTCGTACATTTGGAAGACCGACTACTCCTTTGAAGCTGGCAAAGCGGCTTTCGGCGCTGAAGAATTATCAGTACCTCGGTATTGATCCCAAGGCAGTTATCTGATATCAAGGCTCTATGTGGGCTCAAGAATCACGAGGCCTAGACTGCTGTTAACACGGGCTCACAATCGCACTTTTAAATACTTTACGTGGCCGTCCCTTTTGCTTGGACGCACTCACAGGTCTCTTATTACTGCGGGACTGCCTCCCCGCTGCCTTCGAAGCGCGAAGTTGCACCAAACCGCTTCGTCAATCCGTCGCATGCAGTTCTAATAATAGCACACGGGATCAGTATTGCTCTGGCTTGTACTATTCGAGCGTGCGGAACATTAACTGCAAGTTTTGAGTTCACAATACTTTTTAATCTAATTACTACAATGTAAGAAATACAGTTTAATCCTATGCCTGACAGAATAATGGTTAAATATGAAGGTGATTATTAAATACCAAGGTGACACGAACTAGCCCGTTACATCCCGGAAGACTGATCTATGGGAAAGAGTAACCTGATCACACTCAACACATACTACACACACAATATTCATTGATAATGATAACCATGTCATAAAATTGGCGGCCGAACATCTCGAGTCGCAGACTGCAGACTCAGGACTCCTAGCCAACAAAGCCATATGATAAATAAATAAATAAAATAGTGTTCTGTTTCATTTTCAATTTTCAGTATGACATTGATAAATGCTTGCCTAATATTATAGTTCACCATTTGAGCACTTGTGATTATAGAGTTGCATACACCACTTTTTGAAAGCTTCGGCATTTTGATTAGGTTAGAGGGACAACTGTGAAACACATGCTTGGCAAATTTTGGTTTCTTTTCCTGGCAGCCATCAAAGAGAAAGCAAGTCGCAAGTTTGTGCCTTGGAGACCATATATTAAATATGCATTAGTAAACTCTTTAAAGTAATTAATATATTGTCTTGTCTATGCAATCGGTCTACGAGTTACCATCTGCCTGTTATCAAAACGTACAGATATGAAATGGGTTACAACTCTTGAATTATGTGCTGGGGTACCATCCATGAAAAAAACAACGATGGGCCTCTGCTAAAGTGCTAAAAGTAATTCATCTAGCAAGTCTTCAATGTTTTTTGTTAATAAATGCAAATTAACGTCAGATAGTAGTGTTCCATCATAGGACCAATTGCAGCGACACCGGGTATTAGATCCAAAACGTAATTGATGTCAGGCAGATATGAGTATATGTAGGTTTTCTGTAGACCAAAATTTAGCCTATTAATAAATCAACCATTGTTTGTAAATCTAGTTTTATCAGACAATAATATTTGTGAAGAAAAATTATTATTGCTATTGCATTGTCTAGTGTACCATTCACAAAATCCTCAACTACTTGTAAAACGGTAATTTTGGTGTCCTTATTTATATTTATCCGCTGCAGATTTGTATACGGCTTAGTAAATGTGATCTATTAAATTTACCCCTAAATTTCTGTAAGTCGATAGATATGAGGTGGTTATCTTCATTCTGGATACTGGTTTAAGTATACTTCATAAGCTTTGGTCGAATTTTTGTAACACACAATGTAACAAGACAACATAGCAAATGTATCACTGTTACTAAGCAGCTCCGAAACAAACAATATTGTGTAATAATAAATAACCTGTTAATTTATAGATATTAACGATAGAAGTTTGATTATGAGCATCTTAAGAATACGAGTTTTGCGGAAATCAAACAAGTCTGGTTAAGTGCCATAAGTAAACGTGTATTGTTCAATATTTTATCTTAATCAATAAATTCGGGTTCAATTATTTTTTTATCATCTTGGCAAATTGTTACGTCTACCCTTTTCCCGGAGTTTCAAGGCAAGCTGTTGAAGCCGTTCATACTGGGGCTGCATCTGTTGTGTGCCGCTTACTGCATTGGCCGATGATCACCAACGTTCCGTTACTTGCAGTAGTCGGGCTTAGCTGTTCCTTTAGCAACGTAATAACAGCGTAATTAAATCAAACAAGTAGAAACACCCTTGCCAAATGTTGAACTTGTCTAAAGTGCCTGGGACAGTAAATCGGGGGGTATTTCTAAGCTTGATAGCAAATGGCAGAACAAAGTTCTACCAATCAGAGCCAGTTACTGGCTGTCCTACCAATCCTAATGTGGTAAAGTAGTGGCGCTAACTATTGATAATATCGGAAAGTACTCTCCCCCCCCCCCCCAGGAGTCGTTCAAGGTCATTCAAATCGGAATTTTGAAATCAAAGGAACCGAGGCTGAGTGTCTCTACGTGTTTGATTTATGTACGCTGGTAATAAAATCAGACCAGTATATTCTGCAGTTGAATTGTCGCATGTATTTTCTGTTTAACAGCACAACATGTTGTAATTGTGTGTGCTAGCCTAAAAATTGCAATAATCGGCGATCGTTAAATTTCAATTTGGAGGTTATAAATCGATTTTTTGTATTAATTCTGTAGCATTACATGAATCATTCACTTATATTGAAGGTGGATTAACTTACAGTCAGTCTTATAAACGCCACTAATCTGACGTTAACTTTAATTTTCTGTTAAAATAAACAAAAGCACATCAAAATTTGTTTACTAATTAATGAAATGTCATAAGCACTAACGTTTTGATGCGCTTTTGTTTATTTTAACAGCGAATTAGTAAGTTCCGTTTTGTGGAGATGAGATGAGAACAACGTCAATTTGTTTATTATTTCGGTAATGTTCTAGTGTACGTCACTCAATTTAAAGTACTATTTCTAAAGTCAGCAATATAGCAAGAAGAGACAAATTAAGCCTTGTGTTACGGTCTACATACAGGGTGTTAATGAATTACATTGACAAACTTTAAGGGGCGATTCCTTGATCAATTCCAAGATAAAAAGTTCATACAAACATGGGACCTAAACAGTTTCGTTTTCAAAATACAGAATAAAGAAGTTTAAACAAAAAAAAATTTCCAAAAATTTGGAAATCGGCTAGAGGTATTCTAATGAAAGTTGGTTTAGGTTAGTATTTCGGAGCTGTACTACTTGAAAAAGTATATTAAGCTTACTGCAAATGCTTACCTTAAGTCATTTTTTTATAACGGTGTACGTATACCTCGTCACTGTTTAGCTGATAATAAAATTTGAAAAATTAGATACTCATTTCGTATTACCTTACGATTTGTATAAAGATATGAATTACTTCGGTAGTTATTTTCATGCCTCTTTAGAATAAGTTTTGTTTTGTGTAGAATGCGCCGCCTGTCCTAATTTCGAATTCGAATATTATTTTTTCCGCGCACTGCGCACCGGCTTTTGGCCGTGATAATTGCGATATGCTTTTATCTGGGGAAAACCGATAGCAGGCCTTGACACAAGTTCGGGGATGCTTGTATGGGGGTTTTGGTTGGCTTGAAGTAGTGAAGTTATGTAAACCCTCACGTCTTCGTGGATTTGAGACCTTGAACTTATTTAAGGGCGATGTTTCATTCGCTTCGGGGGATTTGTCAGTGATTGCACGCTCGAGCTGTTCTTTTTTGTGCCCAAAAACCACCTGGGGTGAGTAGCTATTTCGCGTTAGGAAACCTGTCCTTGCGTGTTCTACTGGAACCTTCTTTTTCCCTCTTACAGCAAGCCGTACCAAGCAAAAACTTATTGCCCGTCTTGAATTCGTTCTGAGATTATGGCAACGTGCTGCAGGTCTCACGAGTCGATCTGTCGATCCTCCACGGAACCGCTTTCCTTGTCGCCAGCCCTTCGTTAGGGCACAAGAAGGAACCGCCTTGTGGGCTGTATTTAGCCCCGAGGTTTGGCATTTTAATCCCTTTGCAGCAGCGCTGTTTTACGTTCAGAACTACCACCGACGGCTGTAGGAACTTCTCGGCCGAAGCTCAAGATACGCGTTCAGCGTCTTCCAGAACTGAGCCTCAGCACCTTTTGCGGCTAGTAGCTTGCGAAACTGCCTGTTTTTAATGTGTTATAAACTGCTGTTACGTTAGAAATTGTGAGTATACTTAGTGCATGATGTGTTTTATCGGACTTTTTCCACCTGACGGTAGCGTCTTCAGGTGTTCCTGGTTAGTCCTGAGAAGGACTGATATTGTACGCTTTTATTCGTAAACTCTTGCCTCCCCCAAAGAGGGAATACCCCTAAGACCAATAGTTAGTTCCATAAATTTACCATGCCATCCTCTATCAAAGTTCCTGTTAACAATAATATCCCCACTAGCGGCCAAAACAACATCCGCCGTGAAAAATACTAAACACTTTGTAGACAAAATCAAACAAACTCACATAGCTCCGAACGAAATGATGGTGAGCTTTGACATAGTAAACCTCTTCACAAATGTGCCGACAGATGACGCACTAGCAATAATCAGAAACAGGCTGGAATTGGATGACACACTTGCCGAACGCACAGATCTACAGGTAGATACAATAATGGAGCTGTTAACAATCTCCATTAAGACCAGATACTTCCAAGCAGACGAGCAGTTCTACCGACAAGAGTTCGGAGTGGCCATGGGATCTCAACTACCCCAGTAGTCAGTAACATCTACATGGAAGACTTTGAAGACCGAGCTATATCTCAATATGGAAACAAGCCTAGTCTATGGCTGCGATACGTAGATGATACGTTCGTAATATGGCTCCATGGAAGAGAGACACTGGACGGCTTCCTGGAACATCTCAATGATCAAGCCCGATCAATTAAGTTCACGATGGAAATAGAATCGGAAGGCAAACTCCCACACCTAGACGTACTAGTTCAGAAAAATGGTGACACGGTACAAACAAAGGTATATCAAAAACCAACCCATACGGGGAGATACCTACACTACAATTCTAACCACCACAATAGCTTGAAGCGTGGCGTCGCAAGATGTTATATAGCCGAGCCAAGAGCATATGCTCGGAGGAAGAAGACCTTAAACGGAAAACTGAGATAATCACAGAAATGCTGCAAGCTAATGGCTAGCCAAAAAGAACTCTAAACCAAACGCTAAAAGAGATGGACAAAAATGCAACACCGGCAAGAGAAAACGGAGCCAACAACCACGGCCGTAATACCATAATTACATATCCGAGGAGTTTCCGACAAACTGAGAAGAGTCAGAAACAGATTCAATATAACAACTGCCTTCAAGTCCACAACAACTCTAAGTGGCATGATGGCGCATACCAAGCCTAAGAACGAAGATCAGAGTTCAAAGAACTGTATCTACAGCGTACCGTGCGAGTGTGGTAGACAATACATAGGGGAAACACAACGACCTCTACGAGTGAGATTATCGGAACACCGCAAAAATATTACAGGGCGAAACCATCAAATCCAAGATCGCAGAACACGTCTGGAACGAAGACCACCGCATAGAATGGGATAACGCATCAATTGTAGCTAAAGAGGAAAACTGGTTCCGTAGGAAGCTGAACGAGGCTACATATATAGCGCTGGCAGTAGAACCAATTAGTCAGGCTAGCGTAGAACTAAAGCCCATTTGCGCAGAGAATTACAAAAATAGTCTACTGCACATACAGCGGTAAGATATATATGTTTAGAACTAAAATATATAATCGATCTGGTGGCCCAGTGGTAAGAGTGACAGACTAGTAATCACAGCGATCAGCGGTCCCGGGTTTTAACCCCGGTGGAGGTAAGAGTTTACGCATAAAAGCGTACAATATCAGCCCTTCTCAGAACTAACCAGGAACACCTGAAGACTAAAGTAGATCAAAACTCCCGAAACGTTGTGTGATATACACCCTATACAGGGAAAAAAGTCCGATAAAACACATCATAATAGACCGATGCCAAAAAATGGCATTAGTGCATGTAGTTATTAATCTAGGGAGTTCCATTTTATGCTAGTTGTAAGTTATTCATTGTAAAATTGTACTGTGATTTAGCATGAAATTGAATGATCTCAAATTATCAGTATACAGGGTGAGTCAGCTACGGTTTGATTGCATTTGTTGAAGCTATCTTTCAGGGAGTGTGTTTTAGCTGGGTATAGAGTTTACAATATCTCATTAGTTCACCGGGGTGCATTTGCCGTTATCTTCAAAAATTGTTGGCGCTCTGGGCTTTTTATAATTAATGTTCTACCGATTCATTTTCGTTCTTAAGAACTACACTTCCTCCAATCGCTGAGCTGACGGCCGGCATTTACACCCAAGTGTAACTAATTTTTATGCTGCTTTGAAAGATCGTCCAGAATCTAAATTAAAAAGACCTAACAGTTTACATATTATTGTCTACCGTTAATGTTAATTCCGATTTTTTAGACAAACAGTTGAGAGTCTGTGTTTTTTAAAATATTAATACCAGAAACAACCGAATATATTATAGACGTCCTATTGAGCACACCCTATAGATTAAGATCAGAGAGAGTAGTTCTTTTGAATTGATTGTGATTTAAAGGACCTTTCATTACAATATAATTGTGGTATTTGTAGTATCTAACATCTTATTTGCTGCTAGACGATTTTCTGTATAAGTTTAAATGTTATGTTATTGTATGTAAGTAAAATGATAGATACAGCACAATAAATTTGTTAATATTTTGTATATAAACGCAATCAACTTAACCTAACTACCTAACTTACAAATTGTGTTTTGCTTTCAGATATTACAATTGATAAATACAAATTTGTCATTTTTGTTATAAAATGGAGATGCAGCGTGAATTGGTTAAACATAATTTGTTATACGAATCACTGGGGACACTCGATAAAAGTAAAGTATTCGGAGACCTTCATGTCAAGCAAGAGAATGATGAAAGCATCATCGAAAACACGGATTACCGAGGGTTGGCAATTAAACAGGAAGAAGTTGATTTAAAAGATGAATTGCTTGTTTCGTGTGCAGCAACTGGAAGTCTCCTGGAAGAACCATTTGTTCCCAATGTTTGTGAATACGAAGCAGTAGATAAGAGTAATGTTCTGGAAGATACGAGGCTTGATGCGATGCAGTTTCACTCATGTTCAATTTGCCAGTATGAAACAATAAGGAAATGTACGTTAGTTAGACATATGAGGACCCACTCGAGAAAACAACCTTATTCATGTTTTGTTTGTGGATATAAGGCACTGGAGAAAAATAAGTTAGTAATACACTTGAGGACTCATACAGGTGAAAAACCTTATGCATGTTCTATTTGTATGTATAAAGCAGTTCAAAAAAGTGATATAATTCGACATATGAAGATACATACAGGAGGAAAACTTTATTCATGTTCTATTTGCGAGTATAAAACAGCAGAGAAGAGTAAGTTAGTTCAACATTTGAAGACACATACAGGTGAAAAACCTTACTCTTGTTCTACATGCCAATATAAAACGGCACGTAAAGGCAGTTTAGTGAGGCATATAAAGACGCATACAGGAGAAAAACCTTATTCATGTTCTGTTTGTGACTATAAAACAGCATATAGACGTAGTCTAGTGGGTCACATCAAAATGCATACAGGGGATAAACCTTATTCATGTTCTGTTTGTGGACATACAACAGCAGAAAAGAGTAACTTAGTTATACATATGAAGAAACATTCGTCAGAAAAACCTTATTTATGTTCTATTTGCCAGTATAAAACGGCACATAAAGGTAGATTAGTGAGCCATATGAATACTCATTCAACAGAAAAACCTTATTTCTGTACTATTTGCCAGTATAGAGCAGCTCAGAAAAGAGATTTAGTTCTACATATGAAGATACATACAGAAGATAAGCCCTATTCATGTTCTATTTGCCAATATAAAACAGCACGTAATGACAGATTAGTGAGGCATATAAAAACGCATACAGGAGAAAAGCCTTTTTCCTGTTCTATTTGCGAGTATAAAGTAGCAGAGAAGGGTAACTTAGTGCAACATATGAAGAAACATACAGCAGAAAAACCTTATTCATGTTCTATTTGCGACTTTAAAACAGCACACAGACGTACTTTAGTGAATCATATCGTGGTGCATACTGGGGAATATCCTTTTTCATGTTCTATTTGCGACTATAAAACAGCAGAGAAGAGTAAGTTAGTTCAACATATGAAAAAACATACAGGCGATAAAGCTTATTCATGTTCTGTTTGTGACTTTAAAACAGCATATAGACGTAGTTTAGTGAGTCACATCAAAATACATACAGGAGAAACACCTTATTTATGCTCTGTATGTGGATATAGAGCAGCAGAAAAGAGTCACTTAGTTACACATACAAGGAAACATTTGTCAGAAAAACCTTATTTATGTTCTCTTTGTCCATATAAAGCAGCATATAAAGGTAGTTTAGTGAGACATATGAGGACTCATACAGCAGAAAAACATTATTTCTGTTCAATTTGCCCATATAAAGCAGGTCATCGAGGTAGTTTAGTGAGACATATGAATATGCATACGAAAAGCTAATTTATGTTTTATTTATAAGTAGAAAGCAGCAGGTAAGGACAGCTTAATTATACATATAGGGAGACATTTAAGAGAGAAGCCTTACGCATGTACAGTTTGCCGATATAAAGCAGTAGAGAAAAATCTGGTGTGATACACTCACACAACTTCCTTTTACAGTGATCTTATAATTAGTCAAAAATTTCATTTTAAATTTGTAAGCATTTGTAAAAAATTTTCAAAAATTGGAAATTCTACAAAAACGGTACAAAATAGAGTGTTAGTTGAAGAGACAAATTTTCTCTAAAATTTTAAGCCGAATTCAAAAATGTAATAATATACCGGGTGTTCTATATAAAATAGGAGTTAATAAAAAAAATAGGAAAAAAACAAGAGAAGCCCACTTTAGAAGTATTCAACTGGAAAATCACCTAGCTCACATCAATACACATGAAAAATGTAATAAAAATGTAAAGTTTGAAAAAAATCGAAAAAAAATTAAAAATCACAAGAGTAAACACCTACTTCCGGTTATGCGATTTTCTTCAAAAGCTTGCTGTCTCATCTGCATACTACACAAAACTTATATATAAAGTTTCAACGCCATACCTCTTTTCATTTTTGAGATATTCTGTTCACAGACAGACCAATGAAAAAAATATGGTTTTTGGGATCAGGGGACTCGAAAACATGAAGATCTGTTGAAAACTTAATTTCGAATTTTTGGGATGAATCTAATACTTCCTTTATCGTAGAAGGAAGTAAAAATGAGTTAGATAGGCATTTAAAGAGCAAATAATAGAGAAAAACCTTAGAAGTTTTGATGGGTGTTGATCCAAAAATTTGTTTTTACTTTTTCAGTTCATACTGGGGACTTCTTTTAAAGTTATTTAAATACAGTGCAGTAAAACCGCCCTATCTGCTGTTTTTGTAAACGTGATCTGCAAAATATGAGAAAATTTCAGTAAATATTCATAAGGTAGTACTGCTTAACACGTGATTTGTTCAGGCATGTGAATAACTGTTTCAAAATATCGTAAGTAATGTCCAATGTATGAAATAAGGAAGTCCATAAAAAGTTAATTGCATTATATAATGATACAGGGTGTCGCATTTTCGATGGGATTAAATAGATATCTCTTTCATCATTAAAGCTGGGAGAAAATAGTGTTCAGGTTATGTCAGCTATTATATTACAAAAAAGAACTATAACAAATGCAAAGTATGTTATTAAGTGTTGCCATATGCAACTGCAACTTGAATTTAAAAAAAAAGTCTTAATGCTATTGAAAAGTTAATTCCAGAAAGTACCAACTACTTTCTTTTATCGGTACTTAATAATTTTAAAGATCGCCATTTAATACCACTGAAGATGGGACATCCTATACATGAAATGTTATTCGAAAATAGGATATGGATATTGAACTGATGAGTATCGAACTTTGTATAATAAATTAAGGTAAAGCAAAAACGATAACATTGATAAGATATGAGTTTTGTATTCATACTAAAATTGAATATTGATTTAAAATTTCCAAAACTCATCAATGTTTACAAAAAATTGAGTATCAGTGACAATATTCAACAATGGTATCATTGGATGAAGCTGTTATATATCATCAATCACAAAAACTTTTTTTTAGTGTTCTATAATTGATGATGTATTTTTTGCCATAAAATGTAAGTTTTTCTTTATTACCTCTAACATATTACTGTTATTTTGGAAACATTTATAAATTAATAAATTTTTACTGTAGTGAAATACCTTAAAAATATGCATTGTAAACCCTTATATCTCACAACCTTAGCAACAACCAATCTATCTATTTCAAAATGTTCCTATTTCTGTATTCTAAAAATTAATCTATAGTTGAACTCCGTTTTGATTGTCAATGATTCTGTAATATCCTATGTCGTTAATAAAATGTCTTAAACCATGGCGGAAATTTTTAATGTGCTAATGCAAATTCAAGTTTGTTGTCGGTAAAAGGTTTTATAGTCTATTGCAGAGCTCTCTTCGGTGAACCAAGTGAAAATCTACCAGGATTTTAGTTCCCGAAAACTCAATAATTCATGCATTGGCTACCAAAATTTAAAACGCAAGAGAAACAAATATAAGTACCAATTGTAGCAAAACCACCAATTACAAAAATTTTCACTTCAATCAAAGTTGCAATTTTTAATATTATTTTTGGTATAGAACATACAAATATGCAGGGTGCAGTTAACTTAATATAAAGGAAACAGGAGACGTAATAATTATGTTTATTTGTGCACAAACTAAACTTAGTGTGGATTATGGAGTTCCTCTTCAATTTTATGCCACTGCACTGCAACTACCTTCAGTATAAACTAAAAGTGAAAGAAACTGTTCTGGTTAGAACCACAAATAAAGCGTAAGTGAGAATTCTAACAAGCGGTCTATCCTTTTATTTACGAAACCGTCCTATTATTTAACCTAAAATTTAGAACATAACCATTATTCCACACGACATGACATTTACAAATGCTTGACAGTTTATAATTTGACAACTAAAATCAAGAGTTAAATAAAGGTGGAATTATTTAAAATCAAGAGCTCCAGATGCGCTTTTTTCTCACAGTAAAAGAATTGTATTCTACCTCATATTTAAAAATCTCATTTACATTTTCAATAATACCTGTTAATTTTAAATTTAGGGCAATAGACAATCTGAAATTACTCAAACTGGCTCTTCATGTAGTGTCCTTTAAAAAACCAAAATTGAATCTTGCTGTAAAATCATTAGGAAAGCCAATATTCGAATGTCTCGTAATTAGCATGAGATTTCGTATGTTGCGCCTGCCAATACTGCACCCTTTGTACACTTCAAACTACTTTTATTTCTATTCTGATAATAATAATAATAACTATACTTATACACACTATACTAAAATATCCATACATACATAATTCATATTACCTTAAAAATATGAAACAATGAAACATGTACAAGGATGACCCCAATAATTTTTGACAAATTTGTTACATTGGACGAAAGCTGGGTTCGTCACTTTTTTTTAGCCTATTATCAAGTACCACTGCTAAATGCTTGATCGTCTGTATTAAATTTTATTGTTGTCAATAAATTACTTTATTAAATTAAGAGAGTTTTGTCTTTTGAAAATGATGGGTTTGGTTTTACCTGCATTCAAATTTAGCTTTTTGATCTTTATGTGGTTATGAATGCTATACAGGTCTTCCTCTCAATTTTGTTTTATACTACTCATGATAAATATAACACAGTGTTAGCGGCAAATAGACGGAACTTACAGTGTTTTAATACATATTCCAATTTATATATAAAACAAAAAGTAAGGGACCTAATATGCTTTCTTGAACAACACCGCGATTAATCGCTTCAGTGTTTGTTCGTTCGTAATTCTGAAGCCATTGGAGAAAACAGTACAACCTACTTCATAATTTCCAAGTGTGTCTAAAGTCTACACATTACCCTTTTTCTGTGACGTCAGAAATAACAAAATATAGCGTTTCAACGTGTCTTATATTGCGTTGAAATTCTAAAAGATCAATTCCAAATTTTACGAATTCTGACATGGCTGAGATGCATTTCATTTATGGCCTTGTGAATGGGATTGCAAGAGAAGCCAGACGTTTGAACATGGAGCGCTATCTCAATAGAATGATATCTGATCATCGAATACTCTCGAATATTCATAGGCGTCTTGTAGAAACTGGAACTAGTCAGGACATTTTTAAATTGTACGAACGTACTTCTAATTAGCGTATTTTCTAAATTACGACCCCACTTGTATATGGGGTTTTCGTATTATTCCGCCATTTATTGGCTTTATAGCGTACGCAGCTGTGTCATCCGCTTACCGTCATCGGTTCTGAAAGGCACTCAATTTGTATCTTTGCTTATATACGTTGGCACGCTAGGCTACAAATATCGATCCGTCTACGACTTGCTTTTGGCGTGAATTTAACAAACAACGACCATGCGTGCGAGAGAGCAAGATATCATGTACAGCTGGGCCTCCCCGCTTTTTTATTGATCGCGTGCTGTCTGGCACTTTATTTTGATTTCAGTTGGATCCCGGCCTCCGCTAGTGTTACGCTCATTTTGTCTTGTTCACATATAATACTTGAGATAATTAATCAGATTTGGAAATTTATATTTATTTCCTAAAAATAAAATTTTTCTACCTGTGGGATAGGCTACCCTAATAACATCAGTCTTAATTCTGAACAAAGGAATAGTATTGCTTATCAGCTTGACACATACATCTGCACTCTTATAGTTCTGTTTTTCTTCCTTATTCGAATTTTGGAACATTTTGATAACCTGAGATTGTGGACAGACTTGGTCAATTTTCATTCTTTTCCATCCTCGATTCGATCATGTGAAGTTGGTGCTCTGGGTGCGTTTTGCTTCGTTAAGCTTGGATATAGCTGTCTTCATCTTATTGAAAAGACATGTGAGGCAAGGCGATCCTCTGGAACGCAATGGGAGCTTTCGTGTGTTGCTGCCAGGCATTCGCTACGCTCGCTTTTTTGTGGTTTTGTTTAGCCTCTTCTCCAATCGGACTGGGCGTAAAGCTGTTCGTCACCACTCGCAGATTTGTTTCGGCTTCTTTTCTTCAGCGCGGTTGTGTACCTAGAAATTAGTATTTTTAGCTTTTTATTCCACGCCATGGAAATGAGTTTTATCACCTGGATTGGTTTCGCTTGTGTTGGTGCAATTGGATCTCCCAATTTAACCCACCTGGTTCTTGCAAGGGAATTAGAATCCACCCATTGCATATCTGCAGCCCTCTCGCAGCTCCTCTGGCTCCCAAAGCCAGGCCATCTGCGTTGTTTGAACCGCTGTCGGAAACTAGCGCCCTCGGCTCTACCCATCTCGGATGCCCCAGGTCCGAAGACTGCAACGAAACGCACTGAACAAATAAAGTGGGTGTATACGGTAGATTAGGAGAACCTTTCGCATAGTTATTGTTAGGGCATGTTATATAGATCGCCCCCGCTGTGTATTTTTTAGATTAGGTGAAACTTTTGCATAGATATTGTCAAGGAATGTTATGCAGCTCCTCCCACTTTATGTAGTTTTAGATTAGATTCGGGGTGGCTGTATTATTTGTGCTCGTCGTTTACTGAAATACTACTGCTTAAAATTTACCTTGGCTTCCTCCAAAGTATATTAACATAGTACTTGGAGCTTGGGAAGAATTGTAGTAGGATGTTTGCACTTACAGGTAGCACGTTTTAGCCGTGTTTGTCGGCCAAGCCGCGGTATTTTCGCCCACTTTTTATCGGAAATTATCCTTCGCCATTTGCAGGTTGAAAACCTCAGCACAAATGAAAACGGTTGTGGCTCGAAAGCCGACCTCGGCAACCTTTTGCTCAAATTCTAGCTTCCGTGATCTGATTACGCAATTTTACGTTTAAACCATAATTTTAAGAGCATATTCAAGTAGTTGTTGTAGCATTCATGAATATCCTGATGTTTTTATATTGAGAAACTACCTCGATTTCGTATGTCTATATAACCGCCGGTGTTTTCGAAAATTAGAAATTTTGAGAAACGTCTTAATGTGAATTCGAGCTAACACTCGGGGTTAAAAGTTAGCTAGATACTTGCATTGCTTTGTTTTGCCGTGCCCCGCCTCACAGGATGCGTGCAAATTAGTGGTGACTACTCTGTATAGGCACGTTAGAAATTAATTACACTAGTCTGTTATTGCCTAATTTTCGCGGAATGCCAATAATCTTGCCCATGTAGGTCGAGTATATTTTTAATTGTTTTCTTTTTCACCGCCTATCTTGTTTAAAATGTTAGATTTATCATTGCCGTTTATTTATGAATTTTTAATTGCATTTGCAGCGCCTATTTATTTTAAAGTGTTCTATTTATCATACTTAACTATTGTTTTGTCGCCGCTTGCATTATAGTAACAAATTTTTAAATAAATGCTGTGATTAGTTATTGGTCTTTGCTGATTGTTTTGCTGGATTTATCCCATACCTTGAGGAAGTGCGACTCAAGGATTTGTCAACGTCGAGGACCTGGCGCCCTCTCCCTTAGTTTTCTTTTTCAGCGTAGCTGGAACCGCGACCCTTCTCGACGAGTTAGTCCAATAAGGCCGATATTTACCATCCGGCAAAATATCAAATACAACTTTCGCCATCAGGTAAGGCCAACCCTTCTGTCCTTCGTCACACTAGCGACAGTTGGTTTTGAAGTGGGCCTTAAGCATTTTATGGGACTATTTTGCTGTGTGGGCGTGAGCGACCGCTTGGGGGTGATGTTTGTCGATTATCGTGAACTAGAGTCTGCGGAGCGAACCGTCAGGAGCACATTTCCACCAAAATTTTAGCCTTGCGCGCAGAGCACCAAATTCCACATCGCGCGCTCGCGCTTCTTGTCTTGTCAGTTATTCTTGTCATTGTCATTCACTGAATATAACCTCATAACCAACCCCAATATAAAATTCAGTAAATAACAGTTTCAAGTGTTTGTATAGTGTCACTAAAATAAAACCTACAACATGCCCTGTGTGCAGTAAAACGTTATCGAGAAGTGACACCTTAAAATTAAATATACAAAGAAAACATCCAAATAAATTCCAAAAGTGCAGCGAGAAAGGGACCGATATCCAGTGTGGTTATTGTGGTAAATATTGCGCAAGGAAATATAAAGTAAAAATACAGATAAAAAGATCTCATCCAACTCATTTTCACGATGTAATCGAAGAATTTAAATGTCAACATTGCCATAAGTTATTCGATCTAAAAGTACACCTAAAGGTTCACCTAAAAACCCACAATAAAGAAAATTATGCTACTAACATCTTCTCTGTCAAAACTAAAGCAAGTGTAAAAATGTGTGCTATATGTAGAAACTTTCAAATAGCTTCGACTAAGTACATGTTGAACCATCTTACTAATATCCATGAAATAGCAATTCAGGCAGAAGAGCATGCATTTTCGTCAGTAGCGGAATTTTCCGAATGAAAAATCCAAATCGAAGAGGAGCATTGCACACAATATCGGAAAAATACAACAAAAAATAATTGTCAAGTACTGTTCAACAAATCTGACAATTACCAATTACAACTACCGTATTTTGAAAAGTAATTCAATTTAAAGACAAATCAACAAAAAGGAATTCAGTTAGTAATTTAAGTATAAAGTAATTAATTACCGCCCAGCTCTGGCTGTAGTATGAAATACACAAAACCACACCTGGACACAAACCTGAATTAACTTATATGACTCTAACCAAGGAAGAAATAGCCAAAAAAATTGCTCAGAATATATAATTTTGTAATAATTGTAGTAACCCATATTTTAAGTTTCACGGCCTGCTCAATTGGGTGACAAACGTCACTTTATACGGCCTGGGTGTTTTATCCAAATCCATTGTTGTTTTCATTCCTGAGAAAATGGCAATTTTGGCCGTTTTGGCGCACATACCCACGATAACATTTACATGACAGCGGTTGTTAAGACTCATACGTGTTTTAAAATTGATTTTTTAAATGCACTATCAAGAGGATAAGCACCTATTGTGTCAATTTAATATAAATATGAATTATGTAATTTATTTCTAGTGCCGTGTACGTACATCTTAGAGATCTATAGTTTTAATAGTTTTCTTGATAGGAGGTGTGGAACTCCAAGAATTCGTAATTGAAGCGTGAATATTATTTTCAGGCAGATATTTTTTGGATACCTCACAGTTTAGTTCTAAAATACAATATGATATGCAGATAATCCTATTTCTTACAAATTTGGAAGATGTTCTAGGTGGTAATAGTAATAAAGTATTTTATTCGGTGTGTTATTGCAAGCTTGCAAGTTTATGTGTAACCGATTGTAATATTTTTAAAATTAAACATTTAAAAGTTATTTGTTTTATTGGATACTCATCTGTAAATGTAGTAATTAAAAATGTAATAAAGAAAGTGCAGGGAACTTGGGAACACCTTTCTTCAAAATGAAAGCTAAAACAACTAATAATTATTTTTTGCAGTTTCCGTTGTTTATCGATAAAAATAAAATTTCTAAAAAGGTACGTTGTTTGAAGGATCAATGCGATAATTTAAATTTAGCTGTCGAACCATTTCCTTCGTAAAACTTGATTTGAGAAAAATTGATAAGATCTTCCCCAATCCGTATGGTTGCACGTCGTAATGCAACACCTATATTATACGTATGTAGAACCGTTTGCCATTATAAGAATAACAAACGAAATCATAAACAATATAATGAATAAATGACGTAACAAATTGTACAGTGAACGTAAATAATGTAAATGGGAAATACGTGAAAAAACTAGCAGAAAATTTGATAAAAAAACCCAGTACAAAATCAAAGTAGAAAGTACACGGGAGGATTATACTATTATAAAATTTTAATAATATCGTAAAGTTTAATCAAATATTTGCAATGTAGTCAATGTGGTCACTGATATTACATAGAAAATTTGAAATTCTATGTTAAATTTCAAATAAGCATGCAGTACCTGGAACTAAGTAGTAATCATAACTATGTCAGTAATTGCTTAAAACAAAGTCATCATTACAACCATCTGAAAATCAAATATTTTTTTAAATTGTCAATTTGACATTCGGTGTAAATACTAAAAATATAAAGGAAAACCGATAAATAGTGGATAAGAGAAGTTGGCCTACAGCGTATAGTTAAATTATATGTGACGAAATTATTGTAAAACATGAGCAATCACACAAACTTTTATTTTTCTAGTGTAAAACTGAGTTTGAGTTCAGAGAGCTATCTTCTGCATCCTTATTTGAAATTTAGTATAGCTTGTAGGTATACAGCGCCCTGTGGAGAATCACGAAACTTCACATATGCCCAGTCCGTATAAAGTGACGTTTGTTAAACAATTTAGCAGGCTGTGTTAAGTTTAAAACAAAGTTCAAATGGTAACCAAGTCAAAATCATTACAATTATGTAGGAAAATACAAATTTCTTTTTTTGCATGGTGATCGTGAAAGTCGCCTTTTTTAACGCGAAATCGTATTGGAAGTTCCACTTTTTTTAAAGCAAAAATCGTGAAAAAAGAACACTTTTTTAACTATTTTATTGAAATGTCAGTTTGACAGTTGTCAATTCCGAAGTACTTTTCTAATAAATTTCGACCAAGAGATCACTAGAGTGCTTTATAGACCAGGCAAGCTTATCCCACTAGATTTTGTGTCACAGGGACTTTAGCGCAAAGCCGTTGATTGCGCTGACCGGTAACCGTGCATTCTGTCGTCTGTCAACCAAGCAAGACTGGAAACCGTTCGAGTCTTCGAATACGCACTGCTCGATCCAGACACACACTGCACGCTGATTTAAATCTTGGTGCATTCCATTACGATGCTAATAATTATAATTACAGTCTTCATCCAAGTGTGGTTATTTAAATCTATATACAGTGTGTAGGTATTGTTCTGTGCTGTTAACTGTATCTATCAGGTCTGTCACTCGTCACTGTTGTTTGAACTAAGGTACTATTAAAGTTCTCTAGTTTGAACCAGGTGCGTGTCAGTTATCAGTGTTTTCGTTCTGATTTTTTCTTTCTTTTTATTTGTTTAAAAACCAGTCTTTTTTAAGGCGGATAAATTTAAATGATATGATCGTTGGTTTTCCGACTTACCGTAGGCTAATTGGAAAGTAACTACAATTTGAATTTGCTGCCACTTTCAGTAACTCAAAATGGCGAACGAGCTTGCTCGTATAAATATAGTACCTACCTTAGAGATCACTATTCAAAAAAAAAACTACGTGTACATACAACACGTTTTGAAAGTCATTTTTTTCATTCATTTGCTTGATTAACTCGGGCTTTGCCAACTGCAAATTCATAAAAAAGTATGACTTTCAAAATTAGTTGTACAAATTACCATTTATATAATAGGTGTCCAATAAACAATATTAAAATAATATGCTTTGTTTTTCTTTTTTTTATTGGCCAAGTTTATAAAAAAACACTTTTGTGAGATTATGCTGGAATTTCGTAATTATAAATAGCCCGGTTGGCTTCAAATATAATCGCTGTTTTTTGCGCATGTTTACAAATTTTGATGGAAATGTGCTCCTGACGGTTCGCTCCGCAGATTCTGGTTGAAAACTTCCACATTGACACTAATGAAAGCACAACGAATATTCTAAGCAACACGCTTGATCACCTGAGCACACCTGCTAGACTGAAGTGATACCGTATGTGGTAGGGACGGGCGCGTGACGTGAAAACAGTCGGGTCACGCCGGGTCATGGCGGGTCACGTCGTGAACATGACTAGTATTTGAATATCGAGATGTGAACGTGAGTGAAAATATCCAAGCCGTGATTCACGTTTCACGTTAATTTCACGTTAAATGTTTAGTAACGAATAAAACACTGCAGGGTGCCCCCGCTCCCCTGCTACCCGACATGTGTTGTGAATGTTGTGTCTACAGTCAGTCGCGGGTCTGGATCTAGAGACGACCAAAAAAAGCTTACCTCGGACATAAAGGTACTTTTAAACCTAGGAATTAAAAGTGTTGCCTAGCGACATATACGTTTTGGTAGGGTCAGTTTCAATTACAGCTTTTGGTATTAAAAGTAATGTCTTTGAAGACGGTTGCAAGAATTGTTTTTGAGAGAAATCAGTATTTTTTATCCCTTTTTGTAAGCTATTGTAGTCAATTTTCAATATTTTATTTCATTTAATGTATACTATTCTGATGGCAACTTATCACGTAAATTATTTGACGTGCAAAACGTATTTTATTGTAGAGTTTTTAGTTCCGTAGCGTGTCCTTTATTGGTTTTAAATTTGAACATTCTGTTCTATCTGAATTTGAATTTTCAAATACAAGCTGCGGGTCATGTCGTGAGTGGCGGGTCACGTCGTGAACGTGAGTGTTTAAAGCAAGCGTGAAACGTGCGTGACGTGAGTGAATACTAACTCACGCGCCCATCTCTAGTATGTGGCACCGTGCTAATATTGTTCAGTTACCTACGTTAGGGGGTTTAAATTAAAAAAAAATTTACATGTAGTTATTAATGTAATAATGTTAATTAAGCTTCTTCTTATCTAAAATTACTAAAATAAAACAGTACATTATGTAAAGCCTAAAATTTTTATATTTCAGAGTTTTAAAGCATAATCTAATTTTTGCAGAAAAAAATCGAAAAAATAATGATAGATTACAATTTGGAAATATCAATAAAAAAATCCGATATTTCTTTAATGTCGTTTGCTAATTACTGGCAAAATCCCGCCACTTCTGGAGTATAGCACTCTTAATCCATAAGACATTTTTTTAAATACACTTTTTCTCCATCTCGTTAATTTATTACTATGTACCCCCTTTTATACACCAATTAGATCAATAAATCATTTTTATAAAAGGGTTTTTATTTAGACTTGCACTGGTTTTTTGTCCCTAATATTTAAGCACAGAAATGAGACTGCATTCCTGTTTTAAGACAGCTTAGTCAATGTTACTTAAAGGGACGATAATGTTGCTACCCTTAAAACGCAGCCTCACGTTTTATGAATTATAGCTTAGAAAAGGGCAGCAACGATGCGAATAAATACAACATTAAATGTCGATTGATTTATTACAAAAATAAATGGTGTATTTATACAAAACATAATTGCTTACTTACTACCATTCAAAGTACAAGGTATTAAATTTACTGTGTCACGATATAACATTTCATAATAGATATCAGCGTTTTCAAGCCAGTTCATTTCTGCTATATCTGCATTTACGTTACACTGAACTCTGATAGTAGGTCGTGCTTAATGCAATATGCTTGCGCCGGCAATTGGCCTTTAAACTGGCTGATTATGATAGCAGAATTGCATTTAAAACTTATGAACTATATTTCGTAAATTTTGAATTGAAATTTATATCTGTTTAATTCAAAATTAAACATATTGCCAATTAAAAAAAACAAGAAAACTACACTGTTTCCACTACATTAATTGTTTTTAGGGGATATTCTTCCACTGCTGGCTGGCGCTGTTTGGGTGGAAGCTTTCTTCGAACTATTTTTCTTCGGATGCAATAGAGAACTCCTATTATAGCAACGGATCCCAATATACTGCCGGTGATCCCGCTGGATAGATGGGAATGATGTCGGATAGTTTTCCATGTCACGTCTTTTAGACGCTGTTGATTATTCCTCTGGAGGGGTAGTAGCGATGTCGGATGGCTCTCCATACTACTTCCTTCAGATGATGTTGCAGGTCCAACCGAGAAGTTTGTAAATCCTCGAAGTGGTTCGGCTGCTGCAACACTGGCTCCTCTGATATTTCTGTAAAAGAGTTTTTGTGTTATCGTGTCGTTGGATATGTTACCAATTGGTTTGGAACATCCCGACAACGTCCATCTGCTGCCTCTTCCTTTGGAGACGAACATTATATGGGCGAGTACGATAATTACTATCACTCTTGCCGAGGTTAGCTGTTTTAGAGAGTTCCGCATCGGTGTTCCACATTTCGAGTCTTCGGTAAATTCCCTCGCAGACTTTAATAAGCCGTCTTCTCGATTCCATCCTCTACGAGGGGCTAGGTGCTTAGCATTGTGTTTATCGTTTTCTCAACTTCTTGCTGCCATTTCTTGTCTCCATCCTCCATTGGGGGTGAAGTGCTTGGTACCGGAATTTTAATTTTTTAACTTGTTGGCTGCCATTTCTTGGTTCCACCCTCCACCGGGTGCTAAGTATTTAGTGAACTCGGAGGTTTGCTCGCTTGCTGCATTTCTTGATGCCACCCTCCACTAGGTGCTAGATTTTTAATGAACTCGGAGGGTTTCTCGTGTACTGCAATTTTTGCCGCTGTGTCTTGTTGCCACCCTACACTAGTTGCTAAGTTTTTAGTGAACTCGGATGTTTGCTCGCTTGCTGCATTACAAAAATAAATGGTCTGTTTATACAAAACATAATTGCTTACTTACTACCATTCAAAGTCAAAGTATTAAATTTACTGTGTCACGATATAACATTTCATAATAGATATCAGCGTTTTCAAGCCAGTTCATTTCTGCTATATCTGCATTTACGTTACACTGAACTCTGGTAGTAGGTCGTGTTTAATGCAATATGCTTGCGCCGGCAATCGGCTTTTAAACTGGCTGATTATGATAGCAGAATTGCATTTAAAACTTATGAACTATATTTCGTAAATTTTTAATTGAAATTTATATCTGTTTAATTCAAAATTAAACATATATTTCATGCATGTTGTTTTAAATTAAAACCTAGGATTACATATTATTATAATCTATTCATGTTTACCATATTGAATTACTTTTTCAACTAATTATTTGGTTTTTGCTTTCCACCTTAATCGAAGCATTATTGAATGCAGATGTTAGAACCTCTCTGTTCTTAATCTGAATTGTATTACTGGATTTGAATTCTAGTCCGTAAATTTATTAAATAAATTCTTGAATAATTATGCTGTTCAATTTCTACTGAAAATCATCTTTGTATGTTATTATTAATTAAGTATTTTCATCATTCTATAAATAATCTCATACCCAGGATTAACTTTCGTAAATAATTAGCAGTCTTAAGATGCTACCATCACAATATATTTTTTTTATGCTGAACACGAACAAGATTCATTTTAATTTTAATAAAGAATTATCACAAACTATTTGCTTTAAAAATGCTGTGATACTTGTTATACATTTGGCAGTGCTGAAGTGTATTGTTGGTCTACGTCAAATTCGAGGTTAGATTTTGCGTCAGTTTGTGACGACTGACAAAAAACCTAACCTGCTAACTTCGAATTTGACATCGACTGACAGTGCCCGCAACAATATACTTTTTAGGATACTGCATTGGTAACCAGCGTTTACATAGTTACAAACGAGTCCGGTAGATAAAATTTACCGGCCTAGACCAGTAGTAGTTCTACTACTGGTCTAGGCCGGTAAATTTTATGTAAACGCTGTTACCAATGTAGTATCCTAAAAAATCTTATACGATACACTACCGGTAGCATTTTTATGGCCTTGCCAAAGTATTGGCGCGGCCATAAAAATGTTGCTACCGGTCTAATAACGTAAATAGCTATTAGTACTGCCAAACGTATAACACGAATTACCTAGGCTATAAGAAGTACCTACCGGACTCGTTGTTAAGCTAGCGAATAGTTGCTACCAGACCAGTACACAATTTTTTTTATGACATTACAAAATTTGGCATTGGCAGCTCGTTATGTTTATTTAACGACGATTAGTGTTTTAAAAAATCATTTACTGATACTGAAAACGCTAAACACATTACATACGTCAGAGCTGTGCTCCATACACTTAATTCAGGACAGGCTAACCGTGTCGAGGAGGAATTAAACTGCAAGAAGTATCTTAACGATAAACTATTATCTCTAAGGAATGAAAAGTCTTTACAGAGCGCATTTCGTTCTCACAGTCGTTATCATGAACAGTTTGCAAGTTTGGAAGAAAAATAGTTTATCTTTAAGAGGGGTATTGGTGTTAAGTGTTTCATAAAATTTGCCGCTTCGCTTGTAGTTGTGTATTATACTATGCGCATTTTAGAATCCGCTCTGAGAGAGGCTAATTATTGTTTACATGTTAAAATGTTCGTGTGTTAATTTATTGCAAATAAATTACCTACTTTGCTTTCAACTAGTGTACAATTTAGTGAAAAATAAAATCCATACAGTCCATTAAAGTTTCCATTCGAGTTCGCAACCACAAGTTTTCAAATAAACGGGAACCTGGAAGACTCCCCAACATGGTCATTCGAACCGGATTAGCAGCCTAAACAAGGTACTACGAGCCCGAAAAGCAGCCCAAATTGGTCAACAAGGCAAGTACAACACGCAGTTTCAATCGTGTTACATTCTTCTCTAACGAGTGGAAGGAAGAGAGCATATGCGGTGCTATCAAGCGTGGAAGCGAGAAGGCCAAACGCCGAGTTTTGCGGCAATTTGCAGGTGTGCAATCCAAACGGCCGGCGCGGAGGCTCGACGGCAGTTCAAACCACAGTAACGAGAAAGGCACCAATAAGCCCGTTTCGTAATTTCCTTTTTTGCGATTTCCCATGCATAAATTTGGTTTTCTTTCATCTGTGTCTGCATGTGCATAACTTCATCTGCGTATTATTGCATAAACAAATGGTTTATGAGTCATATAAACATTTTAATTGCGTAAAATGCCAAGTTGTTTCGTTTGTTCGTGATTACAATTACTTCCTGCATTTTTCAAATTGCAGTCGAATTATTCACAATTTAATTTCGCGTCGTAACACCAATTTAATTTCGCGTCGAAGCGCCAAGTTAATTTCGCGTCGTAGCAGGGCTGTCTGTGCGTTGTAGTAACAAAATTCTGTGCCACTGGCGTACGAAAGTTGGTTCTATCCGTTAAATTGTTTTAATTTCAACAATTATGGATCCGCTTGTAAGAGCACGAAGCTCTATCAAAGGCAAGGTTACGCGTTTCGAAAATTACGTGCAATCTTTGCAAATAATTCATGATGAAGATCAATTTTTATCTAGCACTCAAATTATTCAATTGCAAAAAAGATTGAATGATACAGCCACCTTGTTATCAGAATATTATGCGGTTCATAAACAAATTTTAGAAAACAGTAAGGATGCAGAACCTGAAATGCAGCATCAAGTCGAATTTGAAGACTCTTATTATTTTGCAATCGCACAAGCTGAATATTTGATTAATGAATACAACAAACCGTCTGATGTTGCACCAGATCGTTCTGAATCGCCTACCGGTAGAGTGAGACCAGCGCATTCAAACTGCAGCTCGCATTGCAATACTCGAGCTGTCCGCCTTCCTACCATCTCAATTCCTAAATAGTTAGGAAATGTTTCAGATTGGTTGGAATTTCGTGAGATTTTTATTAGTTTAATTCATGAGAATCAAACGCTGACTAATATTCAAAAGCTACATTACTTAAAGGCTAGTTTACAAGGTGATGCAAGCCAAATTATAAAAAGTTTAGAGTTTACTGCGAGTAATTATACTCTAGCTTGGGATGCATTGTGTAATCGCTACAATGATCCAAAAATTCTGGTTCATAACCACCTCAAGGTTATCTTCGACCTTGAATCGTGCAGTAAGGAATCTGCAACTAAATTACGTACGATTAGCGATATGTTATTCAAACATTTTACAGCAATCAAATCATTAGCTACCGAAAGCGAGCTTCTTGATGTTGTTATCATTTATGTCGTTTCTAAAAAACTGGACCCCACGACATTCCGTGAATGGGAGGTCCTTAGAAACCGGTCAAGTTCTGACCTGCCTAATCTTGACAAGTTCAAGGAATTTCTGCAAAATACAGCAAATCTTCTAGAAACTCTAGAGGTAAAAAATATTAAGCTTGTGCCCGAAAAGTCTTCCAAGGTACATTCGAAATCATTTGTGTCAGGTACCCCTTCGTGTCCATTTTGTAAAGGATCTCATCCCTTGTACAAATGCGATAAGTTTGTCAAGCTGTCTTCTCTTGACAGAAATTCAAAGGCAAAAGAGCTCCGTGTATGCTTTAATTGCCTAACTCAGGGTCACCCTTCGAGCTGCTGTAGCTCCAAATATACGTGTAGAAAGTGCAAATCAAGGCACAACACCCTTCTTCATGAGGACAAATTTCAAAATGCTTCTTCTAGTCAACCAGGATCTGCGGTGTCGGCAGAAACCCCTGTTGAACTAAATCAATCGATTTCTGCATTCTGTTCAAATGCCTTTCAGGTACTCTTACCTACGGCTACCGCTAAACTCATCGCTGATGATGGTACGCCTCACTTTGTGCGAATCCTGCTGGATTCCGGTTCCCAATCGAACTTCATACGTTCAGATTTGTGTAAAAGGTTGAAGCTTCCAATTCGCGAAGTCAACGTTACTGTTTCTGGCTTAAGTAAAGCTACTTCTCAAATCAAAGGTAGTTGTGATATCAAGCTGCAAGCCCCTCACACCTCGTACAGTATTGGCCTATCCTGTCTTGTTCTCGATGAGATTACTACAACCCCAAGTTTTCGCCTCCAGCAAAACAGTCTCAAGGTTCCTGATAACATCAAGTTATCAGATCTGTCCTATGACCAACCGGGCACCATCGACATTCTGATTGGTTCGCCCATTTTCTGGCAGCTCCTTTGTATTGGACAAATTGGTCTAGGCCCAAATCTTCCCATCCTCCAAAAAACTCGTTTTGGCTGGATTGTTTCTGGCCTTACAGGCCCCCCTTCTGCGTACCCTGTACAGTGCAATCTTAGCACGATGGAGGATGCTTCTGATCCCATTGTTAGGTTTTGGCAACTCGAACATTACCCAGAGGAAAAGGTCCGCACAAATGAAGAGAACGCCTGTGAAGCACATTTCGTGCAAAATACACAACGAAAAGCGAATGGTCGATTCGTTGTCTCTATCCCTCTCAAGAAACCTGTAGAGGTATTGGGTGATTCATTGCAAATCGCTCAGAAAAGATTCTTATCATTAGAGAAGCGGTTACAAGCGAACCCTGACTTGTCCAATCGCTATTCGAATTTCATGAATGAATATTCTAAATTAGGTCATATGTCCGTATCAAGCCCTAATTTAAACGAGATATCATATTATCTACCCCACCACGGAGTCTTAAAAGAGGAAAGCCTGACAACTAAACTCCGAGTTGTATTCAATGGTTCCCAAGCAACCTCTTCCGGGCAATCTCTGAACAGTATTCAGATGGTTGGCCCAACCATGCAACAAGACTTATTTTCCATTCTTGTTTGCTTTCGCAAGCATTTGTTCGCTATATCAGCCGACATTGAGAAGATGTATCGTCAGGTTCTGGCGAATCTTAACCATAGGCCCCTTCAGAGAATCCTGTGGCGATCCTCTCCAACTGAGCCTCTTCTGTCATACGATCTGAATACAGTTACGTATGGCACCGCTTCAGCGTCTTTTCTTGCCATTCGATGTTTGACCCAATTGGGCATCGAATGTGCAGCTTCAAATCCCGAAGTCTCTCGAATTATAAAGGAGGACTTCTACGTCGACGACCTTCTGACAGGCGCCGACACTCCTGAGAAAGCGCGTATTCTCTGTTCAAACGTTAATCAGATTCTTGATTCAGGCAGCTTCAAACTTAGAAAGTGGATTTTTAATTCTCCAGAAGTTCTCGATGGAATCCCAGATTCCGATTGGCATCCGGGTGTTCTTGATTTCAGTGCACATGAGCACACAAGCACCCTTGGTTTGATTTGGTCCTTCAAAAGCTATCATCTGATGTTCAATATTTCAAATTCTACGAGTAGTAAGGCTACCAAGCGTAGCATCTTGTCTGAAATATCACAGATATTTGACCCGCTGGGTCCGCTAAGTTCATGTACCATGGGTGCCAAAGTTCTTTTGCAACAACTTTGGATGGAAAAGTTGAATTGGGATGAACCCGTTCCCAACGCCATCCAAGAAAAACGGTTCGTGATCTTCTCATGCTCAATGACTTGGCAATTCCTCGTCACGTTCTCTGTCGGCGAGTGGTTGAGATAGAACTCCATGGTTTCTGTGACGCTTCCAACAATGGTTACGGTGCGTCGATATACCTACGTTCCAAGAATCAGGAAGGGAAAGTACAAGTTCACCTACTCTGTTCCAAGGCCAAGGTAGCCCCTTTAAAGCCCTTGACAATTTCGAAGCTCGAGCTCTGTAGAGCTGTTCTTCTAAGTAAACTTTCCGTGCAAGTCATAAAGGCACTTGATTTGCCCATATCTAGAATCGGTTTGTGGACCGATTCCACAATAGTGCTAGGATGGTTGAAAACCAGTCCAAATCTTCTTAAAACTTTTGTGTGCAACAGAGTTGCTGATGTTCAGCAACTCACTTCTAATGCCACGTGGAGGCATGTTCCTACCATTTCGAATCCTGCTGATCTTCTCACCAGGAGAATCTCTCCTTTAGTTTTAAAAGAATTAAGCCTTTGGTGGCATGGTCCCACCTGGCTAAGCGAAGGTGAGGCATCTTGGCCTACTTCCAAACATGTTCTTGTTGAGCTTTCAGAATTCAAAAAAGAAGCTCAGAGTTTTTCTGTAACCTCTGTTAAACCATTCCCGTTCAATCAGTATTCAAGTTTGGCTCGATTACAACGAGTTACAGCTTATTGCTTTCGTTTTATAACAATGCGCGGACCCCCAAAGCTGATCGTCTTTCTGGGCCCCTTTCTACAGATGAACTGCAATCATCCCTTGTAAGGCTTGCAAGGTTTTCACAACGCGAGTCATTTCCTGACGAATTTAAGCTGTTATCACAGAACAAGCCTGTGAAACAATCTTCTGCTTTGATATCCTTGAATCCCCTTCTGGATTCCAAGGGACTGCTAAGAGTTGGTGGTAGGCTCCACAACTCTCAATTATCTTTTGACAAGAAGTTTCCTCTAGTGATTTCTGGCAAACATACATTCGCCAAACTCCTAGTTTCACATGAGCATCTTCGGCTTCTCCATGCCGAACCTCAAATGCTGTTATCTAATCTCAGAGAACGATATTGGATTACCTCTGGCAGAAATATAGTCAAGCAAGTGGTTCATCAAGGCTTGCGGTGTTTTAGATTTTCTCCTAAGTTAACCGAACCCATAATGGGAGATCTGCCAGCCTCTCGTATTCAATCATCGCCCCCATTTCATACGACTGGTATCGATTATGGTGGACCGTTCATGATAAAGGATCGCAAAGGGCGTGGTTCTAAACTAGTGAAGTCCTACCTTTGTTTATTCGTTTCTTTTGTCACAAAAGCAGTGCACCTTGAATTGGTCGCTGACCTTTCTACTGAAACCTTTTTAATGGCCTTTCGCCGGTTTGTAGTTCGTCGAGGCAAACCGGTCCATGTCTATTCAGACAATGGCATTAATTTTGTCAGCGCTAATTCCGAATTAATCGAATTAGGCAATTTTCTTGCGGAACAAGGCTTTTCTATTTCTGAATCGGTCGCGAACGACGGAGTAGCTTGGCATTTCATACCCGCGCATAGTCCCCACTTTGGCGGATTGTGGGAGGCCGGAATTAAGTCCTCCAAACATCACATACGGCGCGTTATAGGTAACGCTAGTCTAAATTACGATGAATTTAGCACTTTGCTAGCGCAGGTGGAAGCGACCTTAAACTCCCGACCTTTGTCTCCTTTGTCCGCTGATCCAAACGACCTTCAGCCTTTGACTCCTGCTCATTTTCTGATCGGTCGTCCTTTGGTGTCACTGCCTGATCCTAACGTTACTGAGATAGCCGAGTCTCGGCTGTCTAGATTCCAAAGGATACAACAGCTCCACCAGAATGTGTAGAAAAGATGGAGTAAGGAGTACATCTCAGAACTCCAACAGCGCACCAAATGGCGCACACACTTTTCGGACCTCCAGCCTGTTTCCATGGTCCTCATCAAGGATGACAATCTTCCCCCTCTGAAGTGGAGGTTAGGCCGGGTCACCGAGCTGCACCCTGGCTTTGACGGCGTTACTCGTGTTGCTTCAGTGAAAACTGTGTCAGGGATCGGAAAGCGATCCTTCGCCAAATTGTGCCCGCTACCTAGTGTTGTGAACTAGCACGTTAGCGTTCTGCGCAGTGTTTCGTGAAGCCTTTTGGCTTTCCATTGTTCGGGTTTTCTTGTTTTACCTTGAGATCTATGTATTATTATCCACTTTATATATGTTCTGATTTTAGTTACATGTCTTACTCTAGCTGTTACATGTTAAATTTGTACCGTTGTTATTCGAAAGGTTACCCTTTAGAAGGCGGGCGGTATGTTAAGTGTTTCATAAAATTTGCCTCTTCGCTTGCAGTTGTGTATTGTACTATGCACATTTTAGAACTTTTGGAGCGTGCCTCTCTTCGCCACTTATCCTCCGTCTGTCAAACTGACTGCACGCGAGCAGGTCCGCTCTGAGAAAGGCTAATTATTGTTTACATGTTAAAATGTTCGTGTGTTAATTTATTGCAAATAAATTACCTACTTTGCTTTCAACGAGTGTATAATTTAGTGAAAAATCAAATCCATACAGTCCATTAAAGTTTCCATTCGAGTTCGCAACCACAAGTTTCCAAATAAACGGGAACCTGGGAGACACCCCAACAATGGGAGACCAAAAATAATCTACAATTGTCCTCCTCTTTTTATTGTGCTGCATTGTGCTGTCACCTAGAAATGTGTGCACAAACTACAGTATACTAAGGCGAACATGTCTAATCTACAGTGACTTTATATGAGACAGTGGCGACAATAGAGTTTATTCTTTTTTATTGGTCGCTCGAATCACGTGGTATTGGCCGCCATTAAGAGGCAACATTTGTTGCTGCTTTTGTTTGTTTATACTAGATTCGAGGTTAGCAGGTTAGGTTTTGCGTCAGTTTGTGTCAAAACTGACGCAAAACCTAACCTGCTAACCTCTCGAATTTGACATAGACTTACAGTGCCACCAACATATATATTATTCATACGTTGTATAACCATGACCATTCAAAAACGTTCAATTTATTAAAGTTAGTAGGTCATAGGCCGCCATTTTGAGGCAAATTATGCCTATTGTCGCCACTGTCTCTATCAAGTCACTGTAGTCTAATCCAGCTGTGTGACTTAACTAACGGGTATGTCCTCTGCTCTGGCCATTTCAATAGCAGGTGTCCCTAGATACGAATGCAGGTGTGCAGATTTATCGAAACGCCGAACTAAGAGTTACCCACGCATTCTCAATAGTAATTTCAGCGTACATAAATCAAACAAGTACAGACACTTACTGTCGGTTCCTTTGATGTCAAAATTCCGATTTGGATGACCTTGAACGTCTCCTGGGGGGGGGGGGGTACTTTCCCATAGTACTAACTTGATCACATCATGACTGGTAGCAGAGCGAGTAACTGGCTCTGATTGGTAGAACTTTGTGCTGCCATCTGATAGTGAAGCTTAGAAATACCCCCCGAGTTACTGTCCCAGGCACTTTAGACGGGTTTCAACATTTGGCATGAGTGTCTCTACTTGTTTGATGTATGTACGCTGGTAATATCCTGAGTGAAAGTCAAATTATGGGCAATTTATTCAAATGCAAAAAGCGCGTAACGCTTGAGTGCACTTGAGAAATTTAGGCAATTTGATTTGCACAAGGAATATTCAAACGACTATTTCGTGAATGGTTATTTTAATGTTAATATAAATTTTGAAATTAGAAAACACTAATTTCATATTATCCTACATATCAAACTGAATAAATTTTTAAATTTTAAAATGTATTGGCAATTTACACTAGTGCAAAAAGCGCAAATTGAAACGTTTAAAATCTAACTCTCTGATTGGTCCAAAATTTTTAAGGAAAACAGCAAAACAGTTTCCGGTTTTTTTATAATAATTATAATACAAAACACAAAGCGGAATGTTTTTATCCTAATCATATAGAAGCATTCTTTTGTATTTTATGGTTCTTGATGGAAAATTTATAATAAAATATTCAGGGATTATATCCCGCCTGCATCAAACTTAATCGTTTTCACTTTGCTTCTACCATAATTTAATTATTTTTCTTGGCATGGAATTACTCAAGAAGTAATTATTTACTCGGATATAGTTACGTTTTTACCAAATTGGGGTTTCCAGAAAACTTGACGATACAAACCGTCCATGATAAAATGACGTGTCCGTAAAAAGGACGAGTTATTTTACTTGACGGTTTATGGAGTCAAGTTGCCGACAGTAAACTCACATTTGTATTTATACATAGTGCTTTCGTAAAGTAGCGGATAAATTCGTTAAAAATTCGAGGATAATTTTTGGAAAAAACGCTCAAACCCGTCAATTTTTATTTTTATTTGAGCATTTTTTGAAACAAAATGGATACATACAGGGTGTCCCGCGTATGAGGTATGACGTTATCGATGTTTTTTTTAAATGAAAACTTTCTTTTTTTATTATGCAAGAACGCATCTTTTTACTTACGTTAAGGTAATTCTTGCGTATACGTCCCATTACCAAAAATTAAGAAAAAAAAAAAAGTTTGCACAATACTAAATTTTATATTAAGAAGTATGATTTTACACTTTTATCAATGACAGTAATCAATAAAAAACATGTCGGTCGTCTTAGTTACTGTCAGGCAGACAACGGTGCACAATTTCTACATTTAATTTAGTTGTTTTTGAAATTATTATTACAACTAAATTTAGTATTTTGCAATTTATAAACTTTTTTCTTAATTAAGTACTTTATTCGCAACCATATATGTAATAAGGTAATTACTGATTTTTAAAGTTGGAAAATAAGCCGTTACTAAGTTTTACTTTCCACCTCAGTCGGAAAATGGGTTACTCTAACACCCGGTGGAAAGTACTCATTTTCCGAACGTTATACTGAAACACCATGACTATTGAGTATTTAATAAATAAAATGTATAATAGCATAAACAAATTCAAATTTGAGCATGCCTGGTCTGATTTTTGTAAATAACATTCGCAATATTTATTACGGTTTTTAAGCTATTTCTTCCTTAAGAGGATTGTTTAGTAACTTTACCACAAGCAGAGCTGAGAAAATTACTTTTAAAAAGTAATTAATTACTAATTACCACCCAATGTAGTAATTTAATTATCAGAGGTTCAATTGCTCACAGAAAATAGTAATTCAATTACCAATTACTTAGTAATTGTAATTGTACGACATCAATTACTTTTTCAATTACTTTCAGTAAAAATTATTGTCATATAGTTGTATTTAGTAGAATTTTCTTGCAAGTTGTAACTATCATTAGTGTCGTGTCGATTCGTAATCGTTATCTAAAAATGCTTAATTTTTATGTTTTGTTAACTATAGTAACCTAATACTTTATCACCCTTGAAGGTTTTTTGATAATTAAATCTTCTAGCTTCATGCACCGTTCACCAAAACCAAAAGTTTTTAGTTTGATTTGATGTAAGATGTAAGTAAATAAATAAATTCAAGGATAACAATTATACAGGGTGTCCCAAAAAATGGGACACCGATTTGGCATAGATTCCTTAGGTTATAATAAACCGATTAAACCTAATATACTTTAGTACAAAGTCCCTTCAGTAAGAAGGTATAGAGACTTGGAAGTTCAAATCTATATATTTTTTTATATTAGTTTCCACATAAGTTATCACTAAAGTTGAGCTTTTTATCACGATTGTGTATTTAGTTGCCGAGACCCGAAGGGCCAAAGCAACTTCCAGTGCCCAGGGGTACAGTCGTGTTCAAAAATGTGTTGTACAGGAATAGTTCTAAATTTATTGGTAGTTGTGTTTTTACTCAAAAAAGCTCATACTGTAACATTTACTAGGTAGATCTAGATGTATAATTGCAAAATATTTGTATATACAACACTTTTTCTAATATTATGGCATTAAATCATATTTACAAAGCACCAATGCTGTACAACACTTTAATGAACACGACTGTACATTGTTTTTATAAATCGAGATATCGCGAAGTTCCAACATTTTAACCAACTTTTATAGGTTACGTTGGCGTCGGTTGGCGTTTACCTATCGTCCAGCCGCCTACAAAAAGTTGTAAAACAATGGATTCGTTCACTGCCGATTTCTCGTATTTTATTTGACGATTTCGACGTTCTTCACTGCCAATTAATTACAAAAATTTTTTTTCGAGAATGAAGAAATGTCGAATTTAATTTTGGCTAGATTTAGTAATGATATTAGAAAAAATAGCACGCTGAATATGTTATAAAAGTGATTTTTTCATGTTCGTGATAAATTAATCCACTCCCTTTGCATCACTCGCTCGTAAATTAAACGTTGAAAAACTTTCACTTTTCTTAACTTGTCTATTATTAAATACGCTTAACATGGGGCTGAATGACGAAAATATGTAACTTACCTAAGTATACAGGGTGGAGCATTGGATTTCTTAAGTGTTTGACAGAAAATTTCTATTTAGATTTTGTAGAAGAACGATCCAATTGGCGCAACATTTTTTGTTGGCTCTGTTCGAAAATTTTTTTTTACCCCTTTATACGAAAGTGACATTTTCTGTCGCCTGTTAGGGGTATAGGGAAAATATACGTTTGGATCCCTGGTTGGTTTCCAATGGCAGTGGGAGGGAATATAATACATTGACTGCCGTTGCCATTAGAGACGGGAGACAATGTGATTATTATTAATAATAAATCGACTAGCCTCCTGGTTTTCATATTTAAATATTTTTGAATGCAGCTGATTACAAGAGATAGTCTCATCATAAAATGTAAAAGTGTTGTATGTATAACTCTGGACTAAAACGTCATTTCATCCCTTGCATGATTACAATAAATTGATTAGGTACTGTTCTCGCAGACTCTGAAGAACTAAACTATATCTGCGAGAGGGAATGATACATTTTCCTCCCTAGTAATACAAATAGTTATTAAAAATGTATTAGGTAACTTCTGAAATTTTAAAACAATATATCAATTTGGTGTTGATCAGGGACCGTTGAAAGTTGACAGATGACTGATAAACCTAGTTGAAAACTGCTGATTGAAATAAGAATTCGTACTTTAGATACAAAAACAAAAAACATTTGCTCAAGCACGTAACAATGAAGTCATTTTTACATTCAAGTGACCTTTATACTATGTGTTCAAAAAAAATTACATAAGAGTTGAATATGGCAATTTTTAGAATTTTTAATTGCGATATCAGCGTATAAAATAAACTTATGACAGCAACAACAGTGACTATGTTAATGAATTCTAAAGCTTGCTGTTGCCAATACTTTTATATTCCATGGCCAACCCTTAAGTAATTTCTTTTTGAACACACCGAATAAGAAAATCACAACAATTAAATTGCTCAGGTTGCTTTCATATTTTTACTTCAAATTTCAAAATGTTATTAACATCTTTAATAATACTTATTGATTTTAAGTTTAGGGCAATAAAATATCTGAAATTACGTAAATTGGGTCACTATACACTGTTCTTTTAAAAAACTAAATTGAATTTTGTGTAAAATCATTAAGAAGCCAATATTTGAATGTCTCGTAATTAGCAAGAGGGTTTTTAATAATAATCGAAGCTAACATGCTGCAGTAGTCTATAAAAATTATGCACTAGTGCCAGTATACAAAGCAGCATATGAGCATTACAAGGCAAGAAAACGACAAAGAATGGATAATTTACAAAATGTTCAATGCAAGAATGCGGTAAACTTATGCGGCGGCGTTGCATTTTTGAGTCAACCAGACATGGGATTTTGCAATTAGGTACATTTTATATGTGTGTTTTCCGCTGTTTAAATGTTGTTATCGGATTTTGTCCGTTTAATTCAATTCCTCACTCAAAAACGTAATTTTCTGGACTTAACGTCTGTTACACTTGCACAGATCGTTTAAAACAATCAAATTGAAATGAATAAATAATCATTATGAACCAATATCGTTTAATGAAGCTATTTAAAATTATTATTTTAACGTAGGTATTGTAATCTGTAATGTACTTACCGCAAATATTCTTATAGCGTTTTACACTTAGCGTCTCTCACAATAAATATTGGTGTCACTATTACAAGCTAGATACACGCATTAATGCTCGTGGACGCGTCATACAAAATGCAGAAGTTGCTGTTATTCGACTCGTTAGAGGAAATAATAAATTAGGCTTATATTGCGCGGAGAATACCCTGCGATTTGCGTAATATGTAACTTAATAAGACCTTATCTTATTGATGCGTTCTGGAGATTTACCACCCTATCGAGGCCAGTAATTCAGTAATTGAAATACCACAAAGTAATTCAATTACCTCGAGTAATTTCAATTACCACAAGTAATTCAAATACCTATAAAATAATTTAAATACTTTAGAGTAATTTAATTACACGAAAGTAATTGAGTAATTGAATGCAGTAATTAATTACTTTTAAAAAGTAATTTTCAAGTACTTTCTAGCAAAGATGGCAATTCCCAATTACAATTACCGCATTTTGAAACGTAATTCAATTCCAAGGCAAATAAACAAAAAGGAATTTAATTAGTAATTTAATTAAAAAGTAATTAATTACTGCCCAGCTCTGACCACAAGCCGTAATGGGTATATTTCTGTGATTATTTGACTTTTTTATTTATCACTTTATAACTTCAAATATAGGAGATGAAGGAGCTGTAAAGTGTTTATAAAAAATAAATACGATGAAAAAACTTCCCTATGGTGGAAAAACTTAAAAAATGAAGTAGCAAATGGAGTTATTAATCTTTCAATACAGAACAGTAAAAGCCAATAAAAGCGCTATTAAGTAAAATGTTTCACTTTTTTTGTATGAACATGTCGAACGACGTTTTAATTTCTTTATAAAAACTTGATGACAGTAAATTAAATTGAATATACACGACACAAAGTTCCAAAATTTTTATCGAAATTAGACAACACACTTTACTATTCAAGAGTAGAAAGAGAAAGCTGTTGCTCATAAACTAATCCTAAACTTGAGCTTGGGCTAGTTAATTACCGTGTTCAAGGTAACACATCTTTACCTGGAAAGGTATATATTATATTTTTGCTTTCCTAGCTTCGTAATTTGCTTCAAGTAGCAGCTTTACATAGTTGTGGCGAATTCAACGAAAACAATTGTATCTATCTATTTATCTTGGCTATCATAAATTAGCACATTACTGATCAGTCGCATTTTTAAAAAGGGCAACTTTGCTTTTTGGAGATACATGCAAATCTCCTCATTTACTGTGTATTAATTATCATTTAATTAAAAAGTGCACTATTTATATACTTACAGTAGTTTATCATAAATATGAAGTAATGTAGTTATATTTTATAAGTGTTTCCTGATGTTGGTTTTATTCATTTTCATTCTCAAAAACAATTAAAACATGATAATAACACAATTAACGACCGCGTGTAAATACAATAAACCAGTTATTAATATTTACACTTATTATGTTAAAATTATTCATAGATACACTTTAAATTAAACTATACTATTAAAATCCGTAGACACTGTTTGTACTGTATCCCTAATTGGCATATTTCTTTTTCTTCTGGAATCTACTAATTCCGGAAACATGTTAGTTTCCCAAAATTGTATGTCCCTTTGAATAATTTCAATCGAAATTCCCTGCTGTGACCAAACGACAAAATAACACTTAATTTTTTTACAGATGTTTAACTGCCCTTGTATCTGATAATAATAGGAATGAAATCTTTTTAAGTATAATTGTAAAATTATTTGAGTCAATTTACATACCACGCGGCACGACAATTTTATCCGTCTTTCTTTAAAAATCGTCTAATGCTCTACTTTCAGCGCCATAGCGAGTTGCTGCATTACCCATAAATATTTATAAAAAATATCTTTCACAGCATTAGCTGAAGATGTAGACTTTCTCATCGTGCATATTCTTCCAAATTTTTAAGCTGTTAGTCGTATCAATCTTTCTTGATGCTGCCGATCGCTTCTGTGCTGTCCCAAAGTTTCAGTGGTAATCTCTTCTAGATTACAACCTAACAACTGCAGAAATGTTTCTTTGGTTTCCGTAAATTCATCGGCTGTCATATCTGCAATATCATTTCCAGCATCTGGACCATAATCCATATCCACTTCAGCAATACTTCTTCGGCGAAAATACTCTCCATGTCTTCTGTACTATATGCCTCCATTTCGAATTCTACGTCATCTTCAAAAGGGTCGTTGTCTTCCGATATGCTGCTGTAGAAGTTTTCATAGTCATTTTCAGTATTTTCTGGTACTATGTTAAAACTTTCATCCTCAACAAAATTAGATACATTTCCCACGGAAGCAACGCACATGCTGTTTTCAGTGGAATTTAAGGAATCGGTTGCATTGATTCTGGAACTACGCTATTCTCTCGTATAACAGCAACACTGAAACCTATTGATTTTACGTAAATGCTACATTAGTAGGGGTTTAAACGAGAAATAAGGTTCAAGGAAGTGATGAATACACGTAAACTAGACTGCAAAGAAATATTAATACTTTAAAAAATACCGAAGAAAAACTCACTAAAGTTTGTAACACACACATAATCAAGAAATGAGGCAATTTGCGAATTCCGATCACCCTGTATGTAGGGTATGTACGGTCTTGGGGTAAAAATTTTAAGGGGATGTTACACATAATGGTAGAAAGCCCATACGCTATTTTAAAATACAAACTCAAGTTATAAGAGAAACTCAACCTTTGTCCGGGTACTGCTGCTTTACCTAAAGCAAAGAACATTTATAACATGAAGAACTTCAGCCCCAAGGTTTATCTGCGTATACTGCGAAGTTACTCGTCCACCAGGATTAAGGTCACTAAATCACGTTAGCTACGCTAACACAGGTAGGGAAACTCGGTGTTATTTATGTCAAACCAAACTCGTTTTTGTCAGTGGCGTACCCAACCAGTTTATAGGTTATAATAGAAATAAATTGAAGTTTGCGTAATGTGAAAGCAATAAATAAATATTGCATAACAAATTATTTGTAAACGTTTTCCCGCTTAAAAGAAATAATTATCACAAAATCTATAGCTTCAGCGAATATTTGTACCGCTCTCTGCATTCCAATACTTCGTCACCTCACATACACGTAAATGATGCATGTCGTCTAGTGGTCTATTTATTTATTTCAACCACTTCTGCCATTTTATGCTATTTCTTGGTCCTTAATTTGCAATAAGTAATTCATTAAAAAGTATTGCTAAATATTGCAGTTTAAATTACCTTCCGGAACTTGAAACAGCGTATACCCTTTTATGCTGTTGTTCAGGCAACCTTTAGCGTAGCAAATGAAAACCATAATGCTATTAAATATATATACGTTTTCACAAAATTCGTCGGGAGAACTAGGGATCCCGAGATCACAATCATCCCTTCAGGTCATAATTTAGGCAAATGGTCTGTAATCGTGAAACATTACCTTTGATATTTCTCCAGATCTTCAAGTTTCAGGGTCAGTAGACGAAAAACATTTTAGATTGCGGTTAAAAACGATCATCTGCCTAACTTACAATCTAGAGAAAGAATTGTGGCTTCACATTCGAAGGATATATTAATAATAAGAAAAATTATTTACTAGTAGCGTCTATGGTAAATTTGACATTGACAAACTCGTTTTTTGAACTTGTCAAATGGTGTTTCCCTACCTGTGTTAGCGTAGCTAACGTGATTTAGTGGCCTTAACCAGGATCGCAGTTTTAGGCCCTCTGTGAGCTGAATAACCAGTTAAAATCCTCTCAAGGACCTCAAGGTATTCCAGAAACAAACCATTCTAAAGATTGCTTAGACTAAATCGATTAGCGCTGTTGCCAGATCTAAAACATATTTAAAACGGTGTTATATAATTGCGTTTTTCTCCGTTAACATTGTAGCTCAAACTGGATACTTTTATTGAAATGACAGAAATTCGTCAGATAGATTAGAATTACAATAATTCAGAATATATGCTTTTTGGTATAACATACGGCGACGTTTGTTTTGCTTGCGCTCCCATCTTTCGCAATTCTCGGACCTTGGCCGTTGGCCCGCTCAATATTTAAAATTGCTTGAAGTGGACGTTGTCCATTCTATCGAATTTGTCAAAGGGAAAGCTCCTACGACGTTCAATTTCAGTTTTCGAGATGGAACGGTTTAGGTATGTGCATACGCACCTCGAATAGTTTTTAAAAAACTTGCCCCGAACCGGCTTCGAACTCGCTACCTACCCGCCTAACGCACGTAGAAGTATTTCTTTCTCTGTCGCTCGCGCATGCACATTTCGTTTTCCTTTTTAGTGCAGAGGACCGGCGTACATCAGCTGCACCTTGCTACTCGAACAGAACCGTTCGATCTCTGTCTCTCTCTCTCTCTCTCTCTGCAGCCGAGTTCTCGGAATTCACCGGCGGGTTTCGTGTTTCATCTTGTACATAACATCCGGCCGTTTGGATTTCATGCAGTTTTAGGACCTTGGGCGCGCTCGATATTTTTAGATTTGGTTTTAAACTCGTGGCCGCGAACAGCTACTACTTCTTAGTTTGTTGGTCGCCAATGCGACTTATTGTCACGCGTACGGCTGTTTATTGTTCTCTGCGAAAATTTAATTAATTCTTTTTGAACTAGAATCCCTGACTTTAAACCTTTTTCTATTTTCTCTCTTTTGTTCGTACACATAATTCGTTTTTCAAATATTTTCTTACGTTTTCCTGTAAAGAACTTATTTTTTCATGTGGTTCTTTTGATTTTTAAATCTTTTTTGACGTTTTCGTGTTAAAGAACCTCTTTTTTCATGTGTATATTCTGTTTTTAAAATATTTTCTTACGTTTTTCTGTAAAAAACCCTCTTTTTCCATATTTATATTTTGTTTTTTAAATTTCTTCTTACGTTTTCCTGTAAAAGACCTCCTTTTTCATATGGATCCTGTGTTTAAAGACTCTTTAAAAGTGGAAAGTGATATTCTTTTACATGAAAGAGATTACGCTAAAAGTGAATTTATCAAACACTTAAAAGTGATCACTGAAACTACAGTGAAAGTGGCAAACATATTGTTGCAAACATATGTAAATTATTTTTCCAGCTGCTGAACATGTAAGTCAGTGATACAGCCTTAGTAACAAAACGTGTAAGTCGGTGATTATATTTGTTGGCTGCTTTTTCTTGACAACGGAACTTAATATTATTATTAAGTTCCTAGGATAATAAAATTAGCAAAGCAAGATGCAGATTTAGACGTTTTGTTTATAAATTGCAAGTGTTTATGTGACATGTGACACTCACAGGTAACACGACTCACAAAAACTAATCCTGGTGACGGGTGACAAACCAAACGATTTTTTCAAAAATCTAGAAAAATTTCGATAAGCAGCGGGAAAAATATAATAAGATAACTCGGAATGTATCGCCTATTAACATTTTCGGCAGGCAACAAGCCGCGACTTCGTCTTGGCTTGTACTTGCCTACCTCAAATGTTAATAGGGCCTTACATTCCTTGTTACTTAAATAGCTATTGAAGAACATAAATGCAGTATGAAATTTAAGCAAAATCTAGTGGAACAAAGTGTAACTAACGTAAAAATGCTTATTCCTTATTGGTTAACTGAAAGTGATTGTTACGAACACCAAATGTATTTTATCAAACATTTAATTATGGTTAAAATGCAATAAAGCTCAAGTGGCTACCACAAGTGTTAAGAACAACAGGGCAGTGTAAAAGTGCAAATAAAATGTAAAAAATTTGAGCAATATATAGATTTGATGATTTTCTAAGTAAAATATTAGCTTATTTTGAGATTTTTCGGCCATTTTAATTATAAAAAATAGATTCCAAATAGTGCTAGATTAAGAAGTGAGCTAGGCGAACTTTATGGACCAAAAGACACGTAATATAAGTTAGAAGATTTTGTAGGGTTAACAAGGTTCACCCAAGTCATCAGTCATTTGTTCTCTGGTAGTGGATGGCTGCCCGAATCAGGATAGGCCGATAGGGGTATGTGGTGGGACCATCCTCTACCCTCTTTTTTTTTAATTATTACGAATATATTTGTATCATCGATTAAATAAACTGTCACATTTAATGCAGTGCTTTTCATTTTGTCTATTTCTCTAAACCTTTATTTTTTTAATAGACATATATTTTGTTAACTTCATTATACAGGGTGATTTTTAAGTTGATTCTTTCCGTGTACCAGGATATAAAGCTAAAAAATAAGCATTTTTGTCATTTACCATTTTTGCGAAATATCAAAACTAACGGAGCTACAGGGTGTTAAAGTTTTAACTTAAGAACTAAAATTATTTAGCAAAAATTAAACTAAACTTAATCTAACTTAAATTACATGTTCAAAATTATCACCAATCGCTTCTACACATACGTTCCGCGTATAAGAGCGACGCGGTAGCGGCATTTTGACGAAACTCCCAGTAAATAATAAGCATATTCACTAATTTATTATTTTCATAACATAAACCATTATTGTAGCAATAACATTAATAAAATTACAACGGAAAACTAGTTGACAGGTTATTGCTTGACAACAGACAAACAAAAATAAAATTGTCCAGCCACCTTTAGGCCAAAGTTTAGTTTTTACTTTGAAACTATAACACCCTGTACTTCTGTTAATTTTCATATTTCGAAAAAGTGGTAAATGAAAAAAATGCTTATTTTGTTTAGCTTTATTTACTGGTAAACTGAAAGAATCAACTTAAAGATCACCCTGTATAGGAAGCATTAAAAATCTGCAAAATTTTATTTTAGTGTCATTCTAAATGCAGATGTAAACGCCGAAATTTCATATATTTGAGTAGCGCAAAAATTCCTTAAGAGTTATTTCAGTTTAAAAAAGAGTAAGCAGCTTTTACCGTTCCCGACCTAATCATTTTGATTCCTAAGCGCCAAATTAAAATCGTAATTGACGAACCAGTATATGTCATATTTGAAATCATAATTTAAGTAATCCTAAAAATGAAGCTTGTAATTCCGCATAGGAGCAAGCCACTATGTTGCAACAATGTTAAATATGTTCTCTCAAAGCAGGTAAGACACCATTAGCAAAGATTAAATAAACAAGGATAGGTAGAAGAGTTTCTTGTCTCAACGAATTATTGGCACTTTCTCAAGAAATATTTGCTCGTGCAACCCATATTACACACTTACGATTATTGCCGTAAGGTAGAACCTCTTCACCTTATATGCTCTTTGCCTAAAGCAAATGCTGGAAGTTGAACTCGCTGCCTTATATACGTTGTCTATACTTATCAAGTTATCAGTGTCAGTTAATAATTTCTGTAATTTTGACATAATATAACAACATTATTTTGTTGTCGTTTTCAACATCAAAATGATGCATATATTTGAACTAGTTGCAATATGAGATTTCATATTGACACTAGTGCTAATATGAAAATTTAGAACAACTTTGTTGATTTAAGTAAATTTATTTACTATAAAAATTAATATGACTCAAAATTACAGAAAATCTTGTATGCAACACGTTGCAAAATAAGTATTTTTCGAACAGAACGTGTTCTTCAACTTCACGCCTAGTGTAAAAAACACTTTCATATTGCAACTTGATACATAAATAGCTATTTTGATACGCCAAAATGACAAATTACATTAAAGCCGCCTTACAAAAATCAAATTGCTAACAATTAATGCTATTTGATTAAACAACGTTGAAAATGTTTACTCCCATCCATAGTACCTACATAACCTCCTTTTATAATTTTTTTTCGATAATTTCATTATTAAAATCACAATCCATCTACTCCACACAATTAATGCTACTTTATTAAAAATGGGTTTCTCCCAACCGTAGTACACAACTTTCATTTATAACTTTGTTCGATAAATTCCTTATTAACAATACACCCCGTATATAATTTGCTGATAACTAGTGCTACGGATAATGCTTTACATCTCTTTTAATTGCCGTACTAACGTAAAAAATATAAATTATGATCTCTAAACTTACCGTACCGTTCTATTTCTAAGTGCAACCTGTGCAGTCTTCTTTTTTGCACTGTTTCTTCGAACAAAGATTTTTTCGACTTTGGACCCATATTTTAGGACTCGCACTTCACTTATTTTCACTAGGTACAAATATAAAGAATGCTCAGCGCGACTAATAACTGATATAACTCCGTCAAGATTTTATAAACCAAAAACCTGCAGTCTATTAGCTATTTCAGAACGTCATTATAATAGTAGATTATATTATAAGTGAGAGAAATGCATCATTATTTGCGAGTGAGAATTTTGAATCGCGAGTGCCTCAGCACGAGCTATACAATTTGTCACGAGCTTATAATGGCATTTCGACGTTTTATCTTACAGTAGCAATTCTTGTGCCTAAATAGTTTGCACAGTCAGAATATGTCGCGAAAAAATTTTATAATGAGTCGACTATGATTTGTGATATACGTTTGACAGTACTGAAGTGTATTGGCAGTACTGAAGTTTATTGTCAGTCTATGTCAAATTCGAGGTTCGTAGGTTAGGTTTTGTTTGTTATTTGACACAGGCTGACGCAAAACTTAACCTGAAAATTACAAATTCTGACACAGCTTGACAGTGCTACCAACAATGCAGTAGTATAATAATGAAAACTCACTTGTGAATTAAACTTCATTTTAGTCACTGAAAACAGTTGTATAATGTATGGTAATAGACGCTACTGTAAGATAATAGTAGATTATATTATAAGTGAGAGAAATGCATCATTATTTGCGAGTGAGAATTTTGAATCGCGAGTGCCTCAGCACGAGCTATACAATTTGTCACGAGCTTATAATGACATTTCGACGTTTTATCTTACAGTAGCAATTCTTGTGCCTAAATAGTTTGCACAGTCAGAATATGTCGCGAAAAAATTTTATAATGAGTCGACTATGATTTGTGATATACGTTTGACAGTACTGAAGTGTATTGGCAGTACTGAAGTTTATTGTCAGTCTATGTCAAATTCGAGGTTCGTAGGTTAGGTTTTGTTTGTTATTTGACACAGGCTGACGCAAAACTTAACCTGAAATTTACAAATTCTGACACAGCTTGACAGTGCTACCAACAATGCAGTAGTATAATAATGAAAACCCACTTGTGAATAAAACTTCATTTTAGTCACTGAAAACAGTTGTATAATGTATGGTAATAGACGCTACTGTAAGATAATAGTAGATTATATTATAAGTGAGATAAATGCATCATTATTTGCGATTGAGAATTTAGAATCGCGAGTGCCCCAGCACGGGCGATACAATTTCTCACGAGCTTATAATGGCATTTCGCTCACGTGTGATATACGACGTTTTATCTTACAGCAGCAATTCTTGTGCCTAAATAGTTTGCGCAGTCAGAATATGTCGGGAAATAAATTTATAATTAGTCGCCTATGATTTGTGATATACGTTTGACAGTACTGAAGTGTATTAGCAGTACTGAAGTGTATTGTCAGTCTACGTCAAATTTGAGGTTCGTAGGTTAGGTTTTGTTTGTTATTTGACACAGGCTGACGCAAAACTTAACCTGAAAATTACAAATTCTGACACAGCTTGACAGTGCTACCAACAATGCAGTAGTATAATAATGAAAACTCACTTGTGAATAAAACTTCATTTTAGTCACTGAAAACAGTTGTATAATGTATGGTAATAGACGCTACTGTAAGATAATAGTAGATTATATTATAAGTGAGAGAAATGCATCATTATTTGCGAGTGAGAATTTTGAATCGCGAGTGCCTCAGCACGAGCTATACAGTTTGTCACGAGCTTATAATGGCATTTCGACGTTTTATCTTACAGTAGCAATTCTTGTGCCTAAATAGTTTGCACAGTCAGAATATGTCGCGAAAATTTTTTATAATTAGTCGACTATGATTTGTGATATACGTTTGACAGTACTGAAGTGTATTGGCAGTACTGAAGTTTATTGTCAGTCTATGTCAAATTCGAGGTTCGTAGGTTAGGTTTTGTTTGTTATTTGACACAGGCTGACGCAAAGACGCAAAACTTACCTGAAAATTACAAATTCTGACACAGCTTGACAGTGCTACCAACAATGCAGTAGTATAATAATGAAAACTCACTTGTGAATAAAACTTCATTTTAGTCACTGAAAACAGTTGTATAATGTATGGTAATAGACGCTACTGTAAGATAATAGTAGATTATATTATAAGTGAGAGAAATGCATCATTATTTGCGAGTGAGAATTTTGAATCGCGAGTGCCTCAGCACGAGCTATACAGTTTGTCACGAGCTTATAATGGCATTTCGACGTTTTATCTTACAGTAGCAATTCTTGTGCCTAAATAGTTTGCACAGTCAGAATATGTCGCGAAAATTTTTTATAATTAGTCGACTATGATTTGTGATATACGTTTGACAGTACTGAAGTGTATTGGCAGTACTGAAGTTTATTGGTCAGTCTATGTCAAATTCGAGGTTCGTAGGTTAGGTTTTGTTTGTTATTTGACACAGCTGACGCAAAACTTAACCTGAAAAATTACAAATTCTGACACAGCTTGACAGTGCTACCAACAATGCAGTAGTATAATAATGAAAACTCACTTGTGAATAAAACTTCATTTTAGTCACTGAAAACAGTTGTATAATGTATGGTAATAGACGCTACTGTAAGATAATAGTAGATTATATTATAAGTGAGAGAAATGCATCATTATTTGCGAGTGAGAATTTTGAATCGCGAGTGCCTCAGCACGAGCTATACAATTTGTCACGAGCTTATAATGGCATTCGACGTTTTATCTTACAGTAGCAATTCTTGTGCCTAAATAGTTTGCACAGTCAGAATATGTCGCGAAAAAATTTTATAATGAGTCGACTATGATTTGTGATATACGTTTGACAGTACTGAAGTGTATTGGCAGTACTGAAGTTTATTGTCAGTCTATGTCAAATTCGAGGTTCGTAGGTTAGGTTTTGTTTGTTATTTGACAACAGGCTGACGCAAAACTTAACCTGAAAATTACAATTCTGACACAGCTTGTCAGTGCTACCACAATGCAGTAGTATAATAATGAAAACTCACTTGTGAATAAAACTTCATTTTAGTCACTGAAAACAGTTGTATAATGTATGGTAATAGACGCTACTGTAAGATAATAGTAGATTATATTATAAGTGAGAGAAATGCATCATTATTTGCGAGTGAGAATTTTGAATCGGCGAGTGCCTCAGCACGAGCTATACAATTGTCACGAGCTTATAATGGCATTTCGACGTTTATCTTACAGTAGCAATTCTTGTGCCTAAATAGTTTGCACAGTCAGAATATGTCGCGAAAATTTTTTATAATGAGTCGACTATGATTTGTGATATACGTTTGACAGTACTGAAGTGTATTGGCAGTACTGAAGTTTATTGTCAGTCTATGTCAAATTCGAGGTTCGTAGGTTAGGTTTTTGTTTGTTATTTGACACAGGCTGACGCAAAACTTAACCTGAAAATTACAAATTCTGACACAGCTTGACAGTGCTACAACAATGCAGTAGTATAATAATGAAAACTCACTTGTGAATAAAACTTCATTTTAGTCACTGAAAACAGTTGTATAATGTATGGTAATAGACGCTACTGTAAGATAATAGTAGATTATATTATAAGTGAGAGAAATGCATCATTATTTGCGAGTGAGAATTTTGAATCGCGAGTGCCTCAGCACGAGCTATACAATTTGTCACGAGCTTATAATGGCATTTCGACGTTTTATCTTACAGTAGCAATTCTTGTGCCTAAATAGTTTGCACAGTCAGAATATGTCGCGAAAATTTTTTATAATGAGTCGACTATGATTTGTGATATACGTTTGACAGTACTGAAGTGTATTGGCAGTACTGAAGTTTATTGTCAGTCTATGTCAAATTCGAGGTTCGTAGGTTAGGTTTTGTTTGTTATTTGACACAGGCTGACGCAAAACTTAACCTGAAAATTACAAATTCTGACACAGCTTGACAGTGCTACCAACAATGCAGTAGTATAATAATGAAAACTCACTTGTGAATTAAACTTCATTTTAGTCACTGAAAACAGTTGTATAATGTATGGTAATAGACGCTACTGTAAGATAATAGTAGATTATATTATAAGTGAGAGAAATGCATCATTATTTGCGAGTGAGAATTTTGAATCGCGAGTGCCTCAGCACGAGCTATACAATTTGTCACGAGCTTATAATGGCATTCGACGTTTTATCTTACAGTAGCAATTCTTGTGCCTAAATAGTTTGCACAGTCAGAATATGTCGCGAAAAATTTTATAATGAGTCGACTATGATTTGTGATATACGTTTGACAGTACTGAAGTGTATTGGCAGTACTGAAGTTTATTGTCAGTCTATGTCAAATTCGAGGTTCGTAGGTTAGGTTTTGTTTGTTATTTGACACAGGCTGACGCAAAACTTAACCTGAAAATTACAAATTCTGACACAGCTTGACAGTGCTACCAACAATGCAGTAGTATAATAATGAAAACTCACTTGTGAATAAAACTTCATTTTAGTCACTGAACAGTTGTATAATGTATGGTAATAGACGCTACTGTAAGATAATAGTAGATTATATTATAAGTGAGAGAAATGCATCATTATTTGCGAGTGAGAATTTTGAATCGCGAGTGCCTCAGCACGAGCTATACAATTTGTCACGAGCTTATAATGGCATTTCGACGTTTTATCTTACAGTAGCAATTCTTGTGCCTAAATAGTTTGCACAGTCAGAATATGTCGCGAAAAATTTTTATAATGAGTCGACTATGATTTGTGATATACGTTTGACAGTACTGAAGTGTATTGGCAGTACTGAAGTTTATTGTCAGTCTATGTAAAATTCGAGGTTCGTAGGTTAGGTTTTGTTTGTTATTTGACACAGGCTGACGCAAAACTTAACCTGAAAATTACAAATTCTGACACAGCTTGACAGTGCTACCAACAATGCAGTAGTATAATAATGAAAACTCACTTGTGAATAAAACTTCATTTTAGTCACTGAAAACAGTTGTATAATGTATGGTAATAGACGCTACTGTAAGATAATAGTAGATTATATTATAAGTGAGAGAAATGCATCATTATTTGCGAGTGAGAATTTTGAATCGCGAGTGCCTCAGCACGAGCTATACAATTTGTCACGAGCTTATAATGGCATTTCGACGTTTTATCTTACAGTAGCAATTCTTGTGCCTAAATAGTTTGCACAGTCAGAATATGTCGCGAAACAATTTTATAATGAGTCGACTATGATTTGTGATATACGTTTGACAGTACTGAAGTGTATTGGCAGTACTGAAGTTTATTGTCAGTCTATGTCAAATTCGAGGTTCGTAGGTTAGGTTTTGTTTGTTATTTGACACAGGCTGACGCAAAACTTAACCTGAAAATTACAAATTCTGACACAGCTTGACAGTGCTACCAACAATGCAGTAGTATAATAATGAAAACTCACTTGTGAATAAAACTTCATTTTAGTCACTGAAAACAGTTGTATAATGTATGGTAATAGACGCTACTGTAAGATAATAGTAGATTATATTATAAGTGAGAGAAATGCATCATTATTTGCGAGTGAGAATTTTGAATCGCGAGTGCCTCAGCACGAGCTATACAATTTGTCACGAGCTTATAATGGCATTTCGACGTTTTATCTTACAGTAGCAATTCTTGTGCCTAAATAGTTTGCACAGTCAGATATGTCGCGAAACAATTTTATAATGAGTCGACTATGATTTGTGATATACGTTTGACAGTACTGAAGTGTATTGGCAGTACTGAAGTTTATTGTCAGTCTATGTCAAATTCGAGGTTCGTAGGTTAGGTTTTGTTTGTTATTTGACACAGGCTGACGCAAAACTTAACCTGAAAATTACAAATTCTGACACAGCTTGACAGTGCTACCAACAATGCAGTAGTATAATAATGAAACTCACTTGTGAATAAAACTTCATTTTAGTCACTGAAACAGTTGTATAATGTATGGTAATAGACGCTACTGTAAGATAATAGTAGATTATATTATAAGTGAGAGAAATGCATCATTATTTGCGAGTGAGAATTTTGAATCGCGAGTGCCTCAGCACGAGCTATACAATTTGTCACGAGCTTATAATGGCATTTCGACGTTTTATCTTACAGTAGCAATTCTTGTGCCTAAATAGTTTGCACAGTCAGAATATGTCGCGAAAAAATTTTATAATGAGTCGACTATGATTTGTGATATACGTTTGACAGTACTGAAGTGTATTGGCAGTACTGAAGTTTATTGTCAGTCTATGTAAAATTCGAGGTTCGTAGGTTAGGTTTTGTTTGTTATTTGACACAGGCTGACGCAAAACTTAACCTGAAAATTACAAATTCTGACACAGCTTGACAGTGCTACCAACAATGCAGTAGTATAATAATGAAAACTCACTTGTGAATAAAACTTCATTTTAGTCACTGAAAACAGTTGTATAATGTATGGTAATAGACGCTACTGTAAGATAATAGTAGATTATATTATAAGTGAGAGAAATGCATCATTATTTGCGAGTGAGAATTTTGAATCGCGAGTGCCCTCAGCACGAGCTATACAATTTGTCACGAGCTTATAATGGCATTTCGACGTTTTATCTTACAGTAGCAATTCTTGTGCCTAAATAGTTTGCACAGTCAGAATATGTCGCGAAAATTTTTATAATGAGTCGACTATGATTTGTGATATACGTTTGACAGTTACTGAAGTGTATTGGCAGTACTGAAGTTTATTGTCAGTCTATGTCAAATTCGAGGTTCGTAGGTTAGGTTTTGTTTGTTATTTGACACAGGCTGACGCAAACTTAACCTGAAAATTACAAATTCTGACACAGCTTGACAGTGCTACCAACAATGCAGTAGTATAATAATGAAAACTCACTTGTGAATAAAACTTCATTTTAGTCACTGAAAACAGTTGTATAATGTATGGTAATAGACGCTACTGTAAGATAATAGTAGATTATATTATAAGTGAGAGAAATGCATCATTATTTGCGAGTGAGAATTTTGAATCGCGAGTGCCTCAGCACGAGCTATACAATTTGTCACGAGCTTATAATGGCATTTCGACGTTTTATCTTACAGTAGCAATTCTTGTGCCTAAATAGTTTGCACAGTCAGAATATGTCGCGAACAATTTTATAATGAGTCGACTATGATTTGTGATATACGTTTGACAGTACTGAAGTGTATTGGCAGTACTGAAGTTTATTGTCAGTCTATGTCAAATTCGAGGTTCGTAGGTTAGGTTTTGTTTGTTATTTGACACAGGCTGACGCAAAACTTAACCTGAAAATTACAAATTCTGACACAGCTTGACAGTGCTACCAACAATGCAGTAGTATAATAATGAAAACTCACTTGTGAATAAAACTTCATTTTAGTCACTGAAAACAGTTGTATAATGTATGGTAATAGACGCTACTGTAAGATAATAGTAGATTATATTATAAGTGAGAGAAATGCATCATTATTTGCGAGTGAGAATTTTGAATCGCGAGTGCCTCAGCACGAGCTATACAATTTGTCACGAGCTTATAATGGCATTTCGACGTTTTATCTTACAGTAGCAATTCTTGTGCCTAAATAGTTTGCACAGTCAGAATATGTCGCGAAACAATTTTATAATGAGTCGACTATGATTTGTGATATACGTTTGACAGTACTGAAGTGTATTGGCAGTACTGAAGTTTATTGTCAGTCTATGTCAAATTCGAGGTTCGTAGGTTAGGTTTTGTTTGTTATTTGACACAGGCTGACGCAAAACTTAACCTGAAAATTACAAATTCTGACACAGCTTGACAGTGCTACCAACAATGCAGTAGTATAATAATGAAAACTCACTTGTGAATAAAACTTCATTTTAGTCACTGAAAACAGTTGTATAATGTATGGTAATAGACGCTACTGTAAGATAATAGTAGATTATATTATAAGTGAGAGAAATGCATCATTATTTGCGAGTGAGAATTTTGAATCGCGAGTGCCTCAGCACGAGCTATACAATTTGTCCGAAGCTTATAATGGCATTTCGACGTTTTATCTTACAGTAGCAATTCTTGTGCCTAAATAGTTTGCACAGTCAGAATATGTCGCGAAAAATTTTATAATGAGTCGACTATGATTTGTGATATACGTTTGACAGTACTGAAGTGTATTGGCAGTACTGAAGTTTATTGTCAGTCTATGTCAAATTCGAGGTTCGTAGGTTAGGTTTTGTTTGTTATTTGACACAGGCTGACGCAAAACTTAACCTGAAAATTACAAATTCTGACACAGCTTGACAGTGCTACCAACAATGCAGTAGTATAATAATGAAAACTCACTTGTGAATAAAACTTCATTTTAGTCACTGAAAACAGTTGTATAATGTATGGTAATAGACGCTACTGTAAGATAATAGTAGATTATATTATAAGTGAGAGAAATGCATCATTATTTGCGAGTGAGAATTTTGAATCGCGAGTGCCTCAGCACGAGCTATACAATTTGTCACGAGCTTATAATGGCATTTCGACGTTTTATCTTACAGTAGCAATTCTTGTGCCTAAATAGTTTGCACAGTCAGAATATGTCGCGAAAAATTTTTATAATGAGTCGACTATGATTTGTGATATACGTTTGACAGTACTGAAGTGTATTGGCAGTACTGAAGTTTATTGTCAGTCTATGTAAAATTCGAGGTTCGTAGGTTAGGTTTTGTTTGTTATTTGACACAGGCTGACGCAAAACTTAACCTGAAAATTACAAATTCTGACACAGCTTGACAGTGCTACCAACAATGCAGTAGTATAATAATGAAAACTCACTTGTGAATAAAACTTCATTTTAGTCACTGAAAACAGTTGTATAATGTATGGTAATAGACGCTACTGTAAGACAATAGTAGATTATATTATAAGTGAGAGAAATGCATCATTATTTGCGAGTGAGAATTTTGAATCGCGAGTGCCTCAGCACGAGCTATACAATTTGTCACGAGCTTATAATGGCATTTCGACGTTTTATCTTACAGTAGCAATTCTTGTGCCTAAATAGTTTGCACAGTCAGAATATGTCGCGAAAAATTTTTATAATGAGTCGACTATGATTTGTGATATACGTTTGACAGTACTGAAGTGTATTGGCAGTACTGAAGTTTATTGTCAGTCTATGTCAAATTCGAGGTTCGTAGGTTAGGTTTTGTTTGTTATTTGACATCGGCTGACGCAAAACTTAACCTGAAAATTACAAATTCTGACACAGCTTGACAGTGCTACCAACAATGCAGTAGTATAATAATGAAAACTCACTTGTGAATAAAACTTCATTTTAGTCACTGAAAACAGTTGTATAATGTATGGTAATAGACGCTACTGTAAGATAATAGTAGATTATATTATAAGTGAGAGAAATGCATCATTATTTGCGAGTGAGAATTTTGAATCGCGAGTGCCTCAGCACGAGCTATACAATTTGTCACGAGCTTATAATGGCATTTCGACGTTTTATCTTACAGTAGCAATTCTTGTGCCTAAATAGTTTGCACAGTCAGAATATGTCGCGAAATTTTTTTATAATGAGTCGACTATGATTTGTGATATACGTTTGACAGTACTGAAGTGTATTGGCAGTACTGAAGTTTATTGTCAGTCTATGTCAAATTCGAGGTTCGTAGGTTAGGTTTTGTTTGTTATTTGACACAGGCTGACGCAAAACTTAACCTGAAAATTACAAATTCTGACACAGCTTGACAGTGCTACCAACAATGCAGTAGTATAATAATGAAAACTCACTTGTGAATAAAACTTCATTTTAGTCACTGAAAACAGTTGTATAATGTATGGTAATAGACGCTACTGTAAGATAATAGTAGATTATATTATAAGTGAGAGAAATGCATCATTATTTGCGAGTGAGAATTTTGAATCGCGAGTGCCTCAGCACGAGCTATACAATTTGTCACGAGCTTATAATGGCATTTCGACGTTTTATCTTACAGTAGCAATTCTTGTGCCTAAATAGTTTGCACAGTCAGAATATGTCGCGAAACAATTTTATAATGAGTCGACTATGATTTGTGATATACGTTTGACAGTACTGAAGTGTATTGGCAGTACTGAAGTTTATTGTCAGTCTATGTCAAATTCGAGGTTCGTAGGTTAGGTTTTGTTTGTTATTTGACACAGGCTAACGCAAAACTTAACCTGAAAATTACAAATTCTGACACAGCTTGACAGTGCTACCAACAATGCAGTAGTATAATAATGAAAACTCACTTGTGATTAAAACTTCATTTTAGTCACTGAAAACAGTTGTATAATGTATGGTAATAGACGCTACTGTAAGATAATAGTAGATTATATTATAAGTGAGAGAAATGCATCATTATTTGCGAGTGAGAATTTTGAATCGCGAGTGCCTCAGCACGAGCTATACAATTTGTCACGAGCTTATAATGGCATTTCGACGTTTTATCTTACAGTAGCAATTCTTGTGCCTAAATAGTTTGCACAGTCAGAATATGTCGCGAAAAATTTTTATAATTAGTCGACTATGATTTGTGATATACGTTTGACAGTACTGAAGTGTATTGGCAGTACTGAAGTTTATTGTCAGTCTATGTCAAATTCGAGGTTCGTAGGTTAGGTTTTGTTTGTTATTTGACACAGGCTGACGCAAAACTTAACCTGAAAATTACAAATTCTGACACAGCTTGACAGTGCTACCAACAATGCAGTAGTATAATAATGAAAACTCACTTGTGAATAAAACTTCACTTTAGTCATTGAAAACAGTTGTATAATGTATGGTAATAGACGCTACTGTAAGATAATAGTAGATTATATTATAAGTGAGAGAAATGCATCATTATTTGCGAGTGAGAATTTTGAATCGCGAGTGCCTCAGCACGAGCTATACAATTTGTCACGAGCTTATAATGGCATTTCGACGTTTTATCTTACAGTAGCAATTCTTGTGCCTAAATAGTTTGCACAGTCAGAATATGTCGCGAAATTTTTTTATAATGAGTCGACTATGATTTGTGATATACGTTTGACAGTACTGAAGTGTATTGGCAGTACTGAAGTTTATTGTCAGTCTATGTCAAATTCGAGGTTCGTAGGTTAGGTTTTGTTTGTTATTTGACACAGGCTGACGCAAAACTTAACCTGAAAATTACAAATTCTGACACAGCTTGACAGTGCTACCAACAATGCAGTAGTATAATAATGAAAACTCACTTGTGAATAAAACTTCATTTTAGTCACTGAAAACAGTTGTATAATGTATGGTAATAGACGCTACTGTAAGATAATAGTAGATTATATTATAAGTGAGAGAAATGCATCATTATTTGCGAGTGAGAATTTTGAATCGCGAGTGCCTCAGCACGAGCTATACAATTTGTCACGAGCTTATAATGGCATTTCGACGTTTTATCTTACAGTAGCAATTCTTGTGCCTAAATAGTTTGCACAGTCAGAATATGTCGCGAAACAATTTTATAATGAGTCGACTATGATTTGTGATATACGTTTGACAGTACTGAAGTGTATTGGCAGTACTGAAGTTTATTGTCAGTCTATGTCAAATTCGAGGTTCGTAGGTTAGGTTTTGTTTGTTATTTGACACAGGCTAACGCAAAACTTAACCTGAAAATTACAAATTCTGACACAGCTTGACAGTGCTACCAACAATGCAGTAGTATAATAATGAAAACTCACTTGTGATTAAAACTTCATTTTAGTCACTGAAAACAGTTGTATAATGTATGGTAATAGACGCTACTGTAAGATAATAGTAGATTATATTATAAGTGAGAGAAATGCATCATTATTTGCGAGTGAGAATTTTGAATCGCGAGTGCCTCAGCACGAGCTATACAATTTGTCACGAGCTTATAATGGCATTTCGACGTTTTATCTTACAGTAGCAATTCTTGTGCCTAAATAGTTTGCACAGTCAGAATATGTCGCGAAAAATTTTTATAATTAGTCGACTATGATTTGTGATATACGTTTGACAGTACTGAAGTGTATTGGCAGTACTGAAGTTTATTGTCAGTCTATGTCAAATTCGAGGTTCGTAGGTTAGGTTTTGTTTGTTATTTGACACAGGCTGACGCAAAACTTAACCTGAAAATTACAAATTCTGACACAGCTTGACAGTGCTACCAACAATGCAGTAGTATAATAATGAAAACTCACTTGTGAATAAAACTTCATTTTAGTCATTGAAAACAGTTGTATAATGTATGGTAATAGACGCTACTGTAAGATAATAGTAGATTATATTATAAGTGAGAGAAATGCATCATTATTTGCGAGTGAGAATTTTGAATCGCGAGTGCCTCAGCACGAGCTATACAATTTGTCACGAGCTTATAATGACATTTCGACGTTTTATCTTACAGTAGCAATTCTTGTGCCTAAATAGTTTGCACAGTCATAATATGTCGCGAAAAAATTTTATAATGAGTCGACTATGATTTGTGATATACGTTTGACAGTACTGAAGTGTATTGGCAGTACTGAAGTTTATTGTCAGTCTATGTCAAATTCGAGGTTCGTAGGTTAGGTTTTGTTTGTTATTTGACACAGGCTGACGCAAAAATTAACCTGAAAATTACAATTCTGACACAGCTTGACAGTGCTACCAACAATGCAGTAGTATAATAATGAAAACTCACTTGTGAATAAAACTTCATTTTAGTCACTGAAAACAGTTGTATAATGTATGGTAATAGACGCTACTGTAAGATAATAGTAGATTATATTATAAGTGAGAGAAATGCATCATTATTTGCGATTGAGAATTTAGAATCGCGAGTGCCCCAGCACGGGCGATACAATTTCTCACGAGCTTATAATGGCATTTCGCTCACGTGTGATATACGACGTTTTATCTTACAGCAGCAATTCTTGTGCCTAAATAGTTTGCGCAGTCAGAATATGTCGGGAAATAAATTTATAATTAGTCGCCTATGATTTGTGATATACGTTTGACAGTACTGAAGTGTATTAGCAGTACTGAAGTGTATTGTCAGTCTACGTCAAATTTGAGGTTCGTAGGTTAGGTTTTGTTTGTTATTTGACACAGGCTGACGCAAAACTTAACCTGAAAATTACAAATTCTGACACAGCTTGACAGTGCTACCAACAATGCAGTAGTATAATAATGAAAACTCACTTGTGAATAAAACTTCATTTTAGTCACTGAAAACAGTTGTATAATGTATGGTAATAGACGCTACTGTAAGATAATAGTAGATTATATTATAAGTGAGAGAAATGCATCATTATTTGCGAGTGAGAATTTTGAATCGCGAGTGCCTCAGCACGAGCTATACAATTTGTCACGAGCTTATAATGGCATTTCGACGTTTTATCTTACAGTAGCAATTCTTGTGCCTAAATAGTTTGCACAGTCAGAATATGTCGCGAAAATTTTTTATAATTAGTCGACTATGATTTGTGATATACGTTTGACAGTACTGAAGTGTATTGGCAGTACTGAAGTTTATTGTCAGTCTATGTCAAATTCGAGGTTCGTAGGTTAGGTTTTGTTTGTTATTTGACACAGGCTGACGCAAAACTTAACCTGAAAATTACAAATTCTGACACAGCTTGACAGTGCTACCAACAATGCAGTAGTATAATAATGAAAACTCACTTGTGAATAAAACTTCATTTTAGTCACTGAAAACAGTTGTATAATGTATGGTAATAGACGCTACTGTAAGATAATAGTAGATTATATTATAAGTGAGAGAAATGCATCATTATTTGCGAGTGAGAATTTTGAATCGCGAGTGCCTCAGCACGAGCTATACAATTTGTCACGAGCTTATAATGGCATTTCGACGTTTTATCTTACAGTAGCAATTCTTGTGCCTTAATAGTTTGCACAGTCAGAATATGTCGCGAAAAAATTTTATAATGAGTCGACTATGATTTGTGATATACGTTTGACAGTACTGAAGTGTATTGGCAGTACTGAAGTTTATTGTCAGTCTATGTCAAATTCGAGGTTCGTAGGTTAGGTTTTGTTTGTTATTTGACACAGGCTGACGCAAAACTTAACCTGAAAATTACAAATTCTGACACAGCTTGACAGTGCTACCAACAATGCAGTAGTATAATAATGAAAACTCACTTGTGAATAAAACTTCATTTTAGTCACTGAAAACAGTTGTATAATGTATGGTAATAGACGCTACTGTAAGATAATAGTAGATTATATTATAAGTGAGAGAAATGCATCATTATTTGCGAGTGAGAATTTTGAATCGCGAGTGCCTCAGCACGAGCTATACAATTTGTCACGAGCTTATAATGGCATTTCGACGTTTTATCTTACAGTAGCAATTCTTGTGCCTAAATAGTTTGCACAGTCAGAATATGTCGCGAAACAATTTTAGAATGAGTCGACTATGATTTGTGATATACGTTTGACAGTACTGAAGTGTATTGGCAGTACTGAAGTTTATTGTCAGTCTATGTCAAATTCGAGGTTCGTAGGTTAGGTTTTGTTTGTTATTTGACACAGGCTGACGCAAAACTTAACCTGAAAATTACAAATTCTGACACAGCTTGACAGTGCTACCAACAATGCAGTAGTATAATAATGAAAACTCACTTGTGAATAAAACTTCATTTTAGTCACTGAAAACAGTTGTATAATGTATGGTAATAGACGCTACTGTAAGATAATAGTAGATTATATTATAAGTGAGAGAAATGCATCATTATTTGCGATTGAGAATTTAGAATCGCGAGTGCCCCAGCACGGGAGATACAATTTCTCACGAGCTTATAATGGCATTTCGCTCACGTGTGATATACGACGTTTTATCTTACAGCAGCAATTCTTGTGCCTAAATAGTTTGCGCAGTCAGAATATGTCGGGAAATAAATTTATAATTAGTCGCCTATGATTTGTGATATACGTTTGACAGTACTGAAGTGTATTAGCAGTACTGAAGTGTATTGTCAGTCTACGTCAAATTTGAGGTTCGTAGGTTAGGTTTTGTTTGTTATTTGACACAGGCTGACGCAAAACTTAACCTGAAAATTACAAATTCTGACACAGCTTGACAGTGCTACCAACAATGCAGTAGTATAATAATGAAAACTCACTTGTGAATAAAACTTCATTTTAGTCACTGAAAACAGTTGTATAATGTATGGTAATAGACGCTACTGTAAGATAATAGTAGATTATATTATAAGTGAGAGAAATGCATCATTATTTGCGAGTGAGAATTTTGAATCGCGAGTGCCTCAGCACGAGCTATACAATTTGTCACGAGCTTATAATGACATTTCGACGTTTTATCTTACAGTAGCAATTCTTGTGCCTAAATAGTTTGCACAGTCAGAATATGTCGCGAAAAATTTTTATAATGAGTCGACTATGATTTGTGATATACGTTTGACAGTACTGAAGTGTATTGGCAGTACTGAAGTTTATTGTCAGTCTATGTCAAATTCGAGGTTCGTAGGTTAGGTTTTGTTTGTTATTTGACACAGGCTGACGCAAAAATTAACCTGAAAATTACAAATTCTGACACAGCTTGACAGTGCTACCAACAATGCAGTAGTATAATAATGAAAACTCACTTGTGAATAAAACTTCATTTTAGTCACTGAAAACAGTTGTATAATGTATGGTAATAGACGCTACTGTAAGATAATAGTAGATTATATTATAAGTGAGAGAAATGCATCATTATTTGCGAGTGAGAATTTTGAATCGCGAGTGCCTCAGCACGAGCTATACAATTTGTCACGAGCTTATAATGGCATTTCGACGTTTTATCTTACAGTAGCAATTCTTGTGCCTAAATAGTTTGCACAGTCAGAATATGTCGCGAAAAATTTTTATAATTAGTCGACTATGATTTGTGATATACGTTTGACAGTACTGAAGTTTATTGTCAGTCTATGTCAAATTCGAGGTTCGTAGGTTAGGTTTTGTTTGTTATTTGACACAGGCTGACGCAAAACTTAACCTGAAAATTACAAATTCTGACACAGCTTGACAGTGCTACCAACAATGCAGTAGTATAATAATGAAAACTCACTTGTGAATAAAACTTCATTTTAGTCACTGAAAACAGTTGTATAATGTATGGTAATAGGCGCTACTGTAAGATAATAGTAGATTATATTATAAGTGAGAGAAATGCATCATTATTTGCGAGTGAGAATTTTGAATCGCGAGTGCCCCAGCACGAGCGATACAATTTCTCACGAGCTTATAATGGCATTTCGCTCACGTGCGATATACGACGTTTTATCTTACAGTAGCAATTCTTGTGCCTAAATAGTTTGCGCCGTCAGAATATGTCGCGAAATAAATTTATGATTAGTCGCCTATGATTTGTGATATACGTTTGACAGTACTGAAGTGTATTGGCAGTACTGAAGTGTATTGTCAGTTTATGTCAAATTCGAGGTTCGTAGGTTAGGTTTTGTTTGTTATTTGACACAGACTGACGCAAAACTTAACCTGAAAATTACGAATTTGACATAGCTTGACATTGCTACCAACAATGCGGTAGTATAAATAATGAAAACTCACTTGTGAATAAAACTTCATTTTAGTCACTGAAAACAGTTGTATAATGTATGGTAATAGGCGCTACTGCAAGATAAAATAAATTAAAATAAATTCTTGTTCACACCCATTTTAAAGCATTTACTTAACTAATGGGGTACAGACACGTTGTTTATAAATACTAGAAAATAACCCAAAATTAAAAATCACATTTTTTTTAGGAACAAATAACAGAAATATTGCCTAATGTCTACATATATATAAGTACTACTTTCTACTTATACTTAGATATTTTAAAAAATATGCAGATACTTCTGATAACAAATACCTAGGTAACTTCGTTATAAAATCAAAAATGATAGCTAGGTACAATAGAAAAATAAAAAATAGCTATTGTAGTAGCGATATTTTCCGAGACTTTGCTGTTGCAAATTCATTAATTACATCGTTAAAATTTATACCATCAAAAATTTCTTGTTCAATTGCTAATATTGCTAGCCCAGACAATCTTTATTGAAGCATTGTCGATCTTAAATAATTTTTAATGATTTTTAACTTTGAAGAAGATCGCTCGCCAGAAGCTACAGATACAGGCAATGTCAGAAGAATTCTGAGTGAAATGCTTACGTTTGGAAGGGTGGAGATTAAATTGTTTTCAAATATATATTGTAAAATACTTAAGGGGTCAGTATCATCAAGTAGGTAATGAAAACAACTTTAACGCTTTAATTTCATTAAACAAATCATTGGGGTCTATATCCTTATTATCCTGATCTGTCAGTCGCTCTTCAAGAACAGAACAACGTTTTAAAAGATCGCTGTCACTTAATTTGAATATGTCGCTAAAAAATCCGAAAATATTATCATACTCATTTAATAAGTCAAATCGGTTTTTTAGAGAGCTTAAAGTTTGATCTATAATTTTTAAGAAAAAACTAATTTTAAAGGCGGTTTTTGGATCATGAGGGGTCTCATCTCGGTGTTCATAATCAAACAGTTTTGGTTTAAATTTCCTCCTGACCGTTGGTAACGGTGGAAAGTCTTCTTCAATTTCGAGAGAAAGTGCTACTTCTTTCGCTTGTACAAGAATTTCTTGAAATGATTGGTCAGATCTATATTGCTGGAAGTGATCAACTAAATTTTTTAGGTAGGTTTGGCATACTTTAATATTAATTGTAGCACTTTGGATTTGTTTGCTGACAATATTTATATGAAATAAAACGTCATGCCAAATAATAATTCCACAAATAAATTGAAAATTTTGTACAGACGTTAAGAGGGAACTCGCTTTATGTCTTGCATCAATGTGAAAGGAATTATCTTCTGCTACTTCTAGAAGACTTTCGCAAACCTTAATTAAATAAAGTTTAAGGGGCTTTATTGCATCAATTCTGCTGGACCATCTTGTCTCACTTAGAGGCTTTAAACTTAACCCGGGGACATTTTTTCTCATAACATCCCACCTTTTTGTGGATGACGAAAAAAATTATATAACTCTTGCCCAAGATTAAAAAAGTTTATTGTAGCATCTGACACCTTAGTAGCGTCATTTACTGTTAAGTTCAAAGTATGAGCCGCACAAGGTACAAAATGAGCTCTCGGATTCGCATCAAGAATGCGTTTTTGAAGCCCAACATGCTTTCCCTTCATGTTTGCCCCATTATCATAACCTTGTCCCCTAATATTTTTTATATCTAAATTTAATTTTTTCAAAATTTCTGTCACAAATGTATATATCCCTTGCCCTGTCGAGTCCAGTATTGGATTAAAAGCAATAAAACTTTCCTTAACTTCAACCTTTTTTGAAGTGGTGTTAAGGACAACATACCTCAGTACAAGACTAATTTTCTCAGTATGACTAGTGTCTGGTGTACAATCTAATATTATTGAAAAATATTTTGAACTGCGAACCATTTCTAAAATATTATTTCTTACTTTAGATAACAATAATTCAATTATTTCATTCTGTATTTGCACGCCTAAATAATGATTAATGAGTCATCCTAACAGATTTTTTTGGGAGTTATACACTCGGATAACGTGCTGTCTCATCACTGAATCAATAGAGGCAATCATCTTAACAGCTTTTAGAAAATTTCCATTATCATGTTCGAAAAGTAATTTAGAAGAACCTTGAAATGCCAAGCATTGTGTATATAAATACTTAACAATCGCAATAATTCTTTCCAACACGTCGCGCTAATATTTTTTTCCGTTTCTAAAATCCGCAGTTAATGAACATTACAGTCGTAGATGTCTCCAACATTTTTTTAAAATTTACCCAAGTGTTCATATAACTGTTGTGTAAAATTGACGTTTCGTGTCTCTTCATTAGCAAAGACAAGTGTTGCCAATCAGATACTCCATTTGTATCACAAAAAGTGTTAGGAGTTTTACAAAACAACTTACAACAAAAACAAAATACAGAATCTTTAGAAATAGAGTAAATAAGCCAAGTCCTTTCAACTTTTTCTCCATTTGCTAGACTTCTTACAAAGTATTTGCACGAAAACTTTCTCCTATCTTTATTACTAGGAAAGCTAAAACTGATGTCTATCAAGGGCGGACCACGTTTAACCAATATTCTAGCTATCTCATTGGTGATTCTTTCGGGCCACAAACCGGGGTCGGACGGAATTATATCGACACTAGCCTCATTAAAGCCTTCATCGAAAGTGTCACTTGCAGCAGGTATTTCGGTAGCTGACATTACCAAACTTCTTACACAAGCTGAATTACCTGAAGTGGATTGTTCAAGTGCTGTAGACGAGGATGGTGTCATCGCTTCATCGGGCTCTGCATCAGTAGAAGCTGTTTTGCTGCTACAACCACCGCCACTTGTTGCAGGACCTGATGTTACCGTGGTCGCCTCTGTTGAAATTTCAGATGGTCCACTCACGGTTACTGATATTACGGATTTAGAATCTTGAGATTCGGTCGCATCGATAGTCTCCGTGGAATCTTGATTGTTTTGCAAGAAGTGCTTTACAGATCCAGCCATTTTTTCCCTTTCTTGTATTCTCAGTTTCTTTTGCTCGCGAAACTTCGCACCTGAAGGTCTCTTTCTTTTATCCTGAAAACACAAATAAATAATTAGTACTCATGGGAATTAGGAGCAGCAAGTTTGCATATTTGAGTAAAAAGCAATTTGTTCGAGCCCTTTCAGCTTAAACCCTTTCAAAAATAAAGGCAGAAAAAATATTAAACTAATTTGATCTTATAGCCCTTAAAAACCCTACAAAATGGTTTTTTAAAAAGATCGATAGCATAAAAACTAAGCGAGTTATGGATAAAAAACCAATTACTTTTTTAAACTCGTACATGACATTTCAATTAATAAAAAGATATTTGGGTAAAAAAAATTAATTATAACCAGTACCCTATGAAGGGTTAATGTTGATAGTATAAAGTAGGGAACAATTACCATTTTATAAAAAATCAAACCGTTGAAATTGCAGTCAGCAGGTATTCAGCACTTAATTTTTTAGAAAAAAAAGTAGTAAACAAAATATTATACAACACAACACTTGACAAAATAAAAATAACTTTAAATGTAAAAATTAATAGGATTACTTGTTTTTATGCACTTGTTGCACGGTCCAGTAAACTAACCGGTTTAAAAACGCCTCTGGCGATGCATCGCTTTTATAGCGCTCCAGGCATTATTCATGTCTGAACAGGAAAAATCAAGAAACTACCGCCTGACATGTTCTCGCAACATAGGAATCGGCAGTAACTGGATGATATACTAATAAAATTTTGTGTGTATTTATACCTAATCCTATTTAATTTCTCCACTTTTATTTTAAAATTAATTTTTGTTTTGTTTTTTTTTGCAAATTTTTTTGCAATTTTTTTTGGACTCTGGGTTTTGGCGCCACTAAAGGATGGCGCCCGTGTGCATTGCACACTTTGCACATATGGTAGCACGGGCCCTGAGTACGATACATGAAGTAAAAATTACGCGCCAACTTGGCAACTTTGGCCAGCTCTACAAGTCGTAATTTTCGTCGCATATCAATTTATAATAGGTCAAATTGAAGCTATTTTCAACCTCTACAAGTTTGATAATGGCTACTTTTTCGCTAAATAGAAAGAGATGTGAGACACAAACCCAGAAGCTCGAAAAAAAATCTCTACCTTTTCACGCTCTCCTTTCGCGTTCGATATCTCGATAAATATCGCTCGTACGCGAAAATTCTAAAAAATATGCCTACATTATTTTCATGTAGTGTAAACGGAAACCGACTTATCGCAAAAAAAATGAAACGCACTCATTTATCAAGATAGCGGAAATAGCACATAAAGTACGTTTTTTTCCTATAAACATTTTCAAGGTCAAGATAAAATTGGCAAAACTGCTGTTTTTAAATTATTAGAAAATGTATTTTCGTTAGGTTTTTCTGTAAACGACTTGTGTCATTTTGACATTTAAAATTAAATTGTCAGCTTTTCCTTTTTGAAACTGAATACGCGTAAAAAACGGAATCCTTTAAAATTAAATGTAAAAAAAGTATTTCTGAAGTGTTCAGGGGAACTGTTGGATCTGCATCCTAACATACCAGACGTGTATGAAAGATTAGCAAGCTTTTGATGTACATAAAACTTTAATGGCAGATTTTAAATTTCCCACGAATTTTTAGTTCTAAAAAGTTACTAAAACAAATTTTACCAACATATGTTTTTTAAAGGAATCCAAGTTATGCCAACATAAACCCTAAATTCTTTGATGTTGAAAATTTTTATAGGAAAAAAACATACTTTAGGAAATTTTGGTCGACAACTTGAAGTTAAGCTTTGCTAGACCTTACCAATACCCCAAAAAATAAATTTCAAATTTCGCTTCACTTTCAAGTAAAAATGACAGTGACTGGACTACTAAGGGTATATACATTCCTTGCAAATTTGAACAAAATTGGTTGGGTACTTTCTGTGATACATGACCGTCCCCATGAAAAGTGAAACACACTGTATATAAGAAGATGTACTGTCATGAAATGATGGTCAATAAAATACGCTCCCTTGGTCACAAAATTTAAAGTATTTAAAGTTCCTTTAGTTAAGTCTCATATATGAAGGTGTTACGATGAATTGCCCAACAAATATCTTGTCTGTTTAGACTACACGCGATCAATTAATTTTTGCAAACAGTTTGACTCGAGTCAGTACATTCATTGTTATTGCAAGTGGAAAGATAGTAGGTAACACCCGTTATTATCACAAAATATCAACATTACTTCCTGTGGGAAAGTCAAGTAGAGCGAAGTCTTATTTGATTATGTGTTGTTTACGACATTTAATTGTGAAAGAAAAAAAAATAACTAGGATGAAAAATCAAAGAGTGAGCATAAAGAACTGATCTAATCATGGTGTATAGACATTGAGCTTGACCCAACTTGAAGCAAGTAAATTAATCTATTTTAGAAACATAAATATCTTTGCTTTGAAAGTCTAAATCTCTAGATAAAATGTCAAAACTAAATTTGAAAAACTCTAATATAAAAATTGAGAAATACAGGAATCTCTAGCTAAATTCAGATTTTTTAAAGGTATTCCAATTATAGTTATTAAGGTACCAAGGGCATTATGAGTAAAATAAGAGCCCAAGATTGTTAGTGTACTAACCGAGAGGCGTTGGCCCGAGGTGTGTACAACAATCGCGGGATCTTAGCTCATAATGCCCGTGGTGCCTTCAAGGTTTTATGTCCTACCAATTTTCTTACCTAATTCATATTCATATTCAATTCATATAATTACTATGATAGAGTATTTAAGATTGATCTAGTTAGCTGATCTAAGTTATATTTGTGACATTAGCTGAGCTGTCATTAATTTTCATTGTGACAGTGGTGCATAATAAAGTTGTATCCATGGAAACAAATACTGTTAATTTTTCATAATAACCCTAGTGTTCTTATGAAGAAAATAATTGCCCTGGAGCGTTATTTTGTATCTAAGATACCTTAAAATAGAGTCATTAATTTCAATTAATGTACTGGTATGATATAAAAAATCAAAATATACAGTTTAAATGTGGAATCTTGGTCAAGGTATTTCTGATGTAAAGGTGGATATCTTTAATTTAAGAGTATACCGATCTCTGTAGATTAAATGTGAAACTGTCTAATTTAAAGACGGAGATTTCTAATTTAAAAATCCTTTTATAATAGCCTGTACATGAATGCTTACAGTAATTGTAATTATTAATATCAATCACGTGTTACAGTTAATATATTAACAAGTTATCTCATTTTCATAGCTGGAAGTAATGGACATTCACGTAGTTTAAACAATTAAATAATGAAATAATTGTTGTACTTGCTTCGTTGTCAATGGGCGCCTGCAAAATTAAGATTTCCAACAGCAGAAAGATTTTATCAGTAGAAAAGACAATCGAAGTTGACTACAAATATAAATACAAATTAAATTTTCCCCTTGTTACCCTGTTACACTGGGTGTTAAACAAAAGGGTAATAAACTTTGAGGGGTGATAGTACTCATCAAAATAAAACAAAAGTTCCTGTGAACATAGGCCCGGAAATGCTGCAGGAAGGGTGAAGGATTACGCTAGTTCACCGAATTCAGCATACAAAATCGCGTAGATACACCATATTATACGAAATTGCTCTATGTGTACTATTTTAATTAAATAACATATTTATTTATTTATTACCATTCTCAGGGCTGTAGCTGCGGATCTATATTAATCAAAACTTTTTATGTTATTTTGATGAGTAACATTACCCATTAAAGTTTAATTACATTTTCCTTTTTTTTAAATAGAGTTTTAATCAGATTAGCATAATTTGCTATACATGATATTATTATTTAATTATGTGTAGCCTTAATGTTTTTATTGAGGTCGATGTTTTGGCTCCTCAGCAGTCTTTGGGTCGGATGGTGTTACAACTAATTTGAGTTTGTTCAAGGATTTTTTCTTTAACGCCTTGTAGGCCAGGATACAGCGTGTTATCGAAAATATTAGGGTGGCCCATAAAAATGTAGTTTTTTATAGAGTTGTGTTTTGTTCTTTTACTCACGTAGTAGTAGAGAACAGCGATCCTAAAGATAAATTCATTACTTCACAAGCATAATGTACTCATAGCAATATGCTTTTCTATTACCCTTCTCCGGGCTTTAGCTTCCTTAAAGCACTTTGCGAGACCTATATTTACCTTTTTTTTCTTATTTTGTTGTAAACTATCCCCCATTCAAATTTTCTTCATACTTTAGACATTTTAGAGACACTTTATATAGGTCTCAAACCTAAACAAAGTTAGGCCAAACTTCTAACTTATATAGGTAAATTAAAGTTATTCGTAAGTTTTGCTACGGGCCTCTACAACTAAATTCGAAATTCGCGATAAAAAGTGAAACTTCAGTACCTCTGTGTACAAATATTTGGTTACAGAATCATATATTTGAGGTGCCTATACGGAGGTGTTGTGATCAATTTTACAACCAATTTTTAACTATGTTTAGACTCAGAGGCATGTTTGTGAAATACGGACTCCATTCATTTTTGTAATCCATTTGATTAATTGTTATTGCAAGTGCAAAGATAGTGAGACCTGAAGTTCTATTATCACTGCATACCAACATTACATCCTGTGGGAAAGTAAAACGGAGAGAAGTCTCACTTGATTATAAGTTATTTACGTCATTTCAGTTGTGAAAGCTGACGTGTTTTAAAGAATATATAATATAATATATAATAAATAAGAATCATTCCAGATAGTTCGTTTTACCTAAATCAAAACTAAGAAGAATCTAAAGATGTGTGGGTGCAGTTTAAAGTTGACTGAAAAAGTTACTCTGCTGGGATTGTTTTAAAAGAAAATTACAAAAGCGGACGTCTAGAAATTTTCTACAGTTGAAGGCTCTAGGTATTTGCGAGACTTATTGGAAAACGACGAATAATAGTATGAGCTATGAGGACCTAAAGTAGGCAGAATAGTTGTTATGGAATAATACTTAATCACACGTAAAGCACCAGCAGTTGTACTACGAGCCCTAACTTTTAAATGTTGGAACCCTCCCGTTTGAAATACAGATTGATTTTATAAAAGTTTAAATAATGAACTAATCCAATTTTAAACAGTGACATTTTACCCGGGGAGTTACTCTGGTGTATTTTTACCGGGGAACTTCTTCCGGATGCGCTTTTTTCTAAATTTCCAACCAACACAAATTACCCTATAGCAAGATTACAAATGTATCTAGAGCGTGAGTCATCGATGTGCAGCACGCAACCATAACAAATGGTTTTACAAAGACAAGCTTTTTTCTCAAAATTCTCACGTCGTACAATCGAGATTCGACATAAAGAAGTTCCACTGTATAAAAAATATGCAAAGGGTTTTACACGGAACTTCCCTCGTAAGTGGATATTTTGAAATTATTGAACAAATTGAGTTTTAAGGTCTTTGCCTTGCATCAGTTGGATCCAAAATACGTCTATTGTCATTAAGGGTAAATACCTCCTCCGTATCGAGTTACAGCAAAAATTGGCAAAATTTATTTTTTTAAATTGCTGACCCTGTATATATTGCTATGATTTCATATGCACCACTGATTAAACTGATTAAAATAATTGCTGGATTGTAATTTTATTTTACTTGACTCAAAACCAAATAGTATTATGCCCTTTTTCTTATTTCATTTATCTGCAATTCTATTCTCATAACGCTGGCTCTGTAGAACAATCAACTCTATTCAAAGGGTAAACTCCTAATAATTTGTAACCTATTTACCTAAACTGGTACGCCACTGTGCGTCCGAATTATTTCCAAATACGCTGCTGTCACAATTACACAAAATGGTTCGTATCTGGCAGTAAGCGTTGTTGACTTTCAAAATAAAATTTGTGAACATTCGAAGAGGTATTTATTTAAATCGTAGTGGTTTGGCGGTTATTATTCTCTTTTGTTTCGGGAATTAATTTTTCTTATGACGTCAGAAGGGACGCCGATTGAATTTCTGCAATTGTTTAATCTCCACCTAACCTCACAACTGGACTCTGGTTAATAATTTGATAAGCACTTTTGCTGGAGGCTTGAAGATGCTTGAATCTTGTTTAGTATGGTATTGTCTCGCAAGCACACAAATTTCTGGATGCTCACGCTAATATTTTTAGGGTTAGACAGTACCTTAAGATTTCTTGTTCGCTTCAATCTTCGGAAAGGGGGCCCCAGTTCGTATCTTCGTCTGGAACGGTTTTCCCTGGTGTCTGTGCTGCTGGTCGGTGTCCTGCACTCCTGCCTAATGCGTCTGAGTAAAATGTCCTGGCTCTGGGCGCTCTTTTCGGCTGCAATCCTTCTTCGTAATCTTGTTGTGGGTGGCAAACGTTTCCTTGGAGATGTTCTTGGTGAAATTATGTATTGTTGCGGAAATCATCACAAACGTTCTCCTATGAACTTTAACACCTGCTTAACACAGTGAAACACTTTTTGGTTCAAAATATTTAATTTTATTATATAAAACTTGTATTCAAAGCACAAAATTTCATGTCAATCTTATAATTTATTCAATTGTTATTTCCTGAAGTCCGCTATTAACAAATGCTAATCTAATTCTATACAAATGGAAATCAGCCAAGTTCAAATTAATTACATTTTGAAATAAATTTGCTTACAAATTATTGAATTTAAAAATTTCTTATATCTAAAATATTGTCCACATTTTTAATTGTTAAAATGTCTCTTTGCGCCGCTACACGTTTTATTATTTGCTGTGCTCTGTTCACTCGCGTAATTGCACTGATCATTTTAAAGAGTTCACTTCCTTCATAAATGGTTTCGATGCCCATCTGTCTGCTTTTCACTCGTTTTATCATGTCTTGTCTGCTTCTCACAGTTGCTATTTTCTGTCTTTATGCCTGCCTTCTTAATTGCTCGTTGCAACTTATACCTTTTTAGATTGCTCACAATTTTACCTACTTAGCTATATTGAAATCTACGCTTTATTGACCTACATATAGCAAACCTTTTTGTGATTATTCATTTATTCTGGTTTGTCTATGCATTCTGCACAAACCTAATATTTAATTAATTTGAACTTCGACTTCAACCCTGTGAAAAACAAGCTTTGCCCTTTGCGTTCCTTACTTATTTCATTTATTAATACTGGTATCTCTTTTCCAATGCATATACTGAATGAAATTTAAGCTTAGTATTGCAGCTACATAAAACGGGATTCCCCACATTTCGTTCCGGGGATATTTCGTCTCCCCACATCTCGTACCAGGAAACTTCGTTCCCGAGCGAGCTCAATTTGTTTCCTAGATTACAGGGTGTTGAAAAACGAGTGCAGCGATCGGAATACACTTAGAAAATGAAAGATATTTTAATTAATTTATATTATAAGAACAAAATAAATTGCATTTATTAAAAATGACGGTTTAATCTAAGTACGTATCTTCCTGATATTTTTTATAGGGCCATAATTTCTCATTCTGAACAACTTTTCTTAGTAATATGTTGCCGTAGCATGAACAAAAAGGGTAGTTTACCTAAAAAAAAAATATTTTTTGCTTAACTGTCAAGGCCGACTTGTTTTTGAAAAACTGAAAATTTTCTTAAATTTCTCTACAAACCAAGTAGGAATTATAATTCATACAACATTTTTATGTAAAACCAAAGGGCATACGCTCTTTGGTAAAACTAAAAATAAAATTTAGTTCCCTCTTGTAAACTGAATCCCGAGGCATACTGTATATAGTTCTTATCAGTTTATTATAATAAATTAATTAATTAAAATATCTTTCATTTTCCAACTGCATTCCGATCGCTGTACTCGTTTTTCAACATCGTGTAATCTAGGAGACAAATTGAGCTCGCTCGGGAACGAAGTTTCCGGGTACGAGATGTGGAGAGACGAAATATCCCCGGAACGAAATGTGGGGTTCGAAATGTTGGGAACGAAATGTGGGGAACGAACTTTCCGCAAACCACATAAAACACTCAACCTCTGTGCTTTTTGTACTTGTTTCTTTAACTGTACTGCAAGCAGAGTAGAGTCTTGGGCTTAAGACCATTACAATATTTGACCGAAAGTATATTCGGCTTCGATCCAGGTAGTCATGTAAAATATTGACTTCCTCTAACAAATAATTTTTGAGCTATACCACCAACAGGCCAACGGAAGAAATATCAGAAGGTAATTTTTTCACGATGGCAATACTTCCTTCGTATTTTAAATGAGGAAAGTATAAATCAAAGAATTCATAAGAAATACTATTTTTAAAAAGTAAAAATCGACAATTTATTATTGTTTTCTTCAAAAAATTATTTGCAAGAAAAGTTTTAAACGCACTTAGTCGGCAACGTTCTCAGTACTTGTAATGCTTTAGATCGTGTATCACAGGAGCCCGCGTTTTATTAAGCTTAAAACCATTTTCCCTGTTTATATTATTTGGATGTTTTTTTTATTTCTATGTGTTGGGGAGCCTCCCAGTTTTCCGTTATGTTTGGAAAATTCCTGGTTGCGAGCTCGATTGAACTGTAGTGGACTGTATGGTGTTATTCTTCACTAAATTATACACTCGTTGAAAGCAAAGTAGGTAATTTATTTGCAATAAATTAACACACAAACATTTGAACATTTAAACAAAGAATTAGCGTTTCTCGGAGTGGACTGCTCGCGTCCTGTCAGTTTGACAGACGGAGGGTAAGTGGTGAGGGCAGGCGCGCTCCAAGAAGTGCAGAAATGAGCATAGTACAACGCACAACTACAAGCGAAGCGGCAAAATTTATGAAACACTTAACATACCGCCCGCCTTGGAAAGGGTAACCTTTCAAATAACAACAGTACAAATTTGACATGTAACAGCTAGAGTAAGACATGTAACTAAAATCGACATATACAAAGCATAATAATACATAGATCTTAAGGTAATACAAGAAAACCCGAACAATGGAAAGCCAAAGGGCTTTACGAAACACTGCGCAAAACGCTAACGTGCTAGTTCACAACACTAGGTAGCGGGCACAGCTTGGCGAAGGATCGCTTTACGATCCCTGACACAGTTTTCACTGACGCCACACGCGTAACGCCGTCAAGGCCAGGGTGCAGCTCGGTGACCCGGCCTAACCTCCACTTCAGAGGGGGAAGATTGTCATCCTTGATGAGGACCATGGAACCAGGCTGGAGATCCGAAAGGTGTGTGCGCCATTTGGTGCGCGTTGGAGTTCTGAGATGTACTCCTTACTCCATCTTTTCCATACATTCTGGTGTAGCTGTTGTATTCTTTGGTATCTAGACAGCCGAGACTCGGCTATCTCAGTAACGTTGGGATCAGGCAGTGACACCAAAGGACGACCGATCAGAAAGTGAGCAGGAGTCAAAGGCTGAAGGTCGTGTGGATCAGCGGACAAAGGAGACAGGGGTCGGGAGTTTAAGGTCGCTTCCACCTGTGCTAGCAAAGTGCAAAATTCATCGTAATTTAGACTAGCGTTACCTATAACGCGCCGTATGTGATGTTTGGAGGACTTAATTCTGGCCTCCCACAATCCGCCAAAGTGGGGACTGTGCGCGGGTATAAAATGCCAAGCTACTCCGTCGTTCGCGACTGATTCGGAAATAGAAAGGCCTTGTTCCGCAAGAAAATTGCCTAATTCGATTAATTCGGAATTAGCGCCGACAAAATTAGTGCCATTGTCTGAATAGACATGGAGCGGTTTGCCTCGACGAGCTACAAACCGGCGAAAAGCCAGTAAGAAGGCTTCAGTAGAAAGCTCAGCGACCAATTCAAGGTGCACTGCTTTTGTGATAAAACAAACGAATAGGCAAAGGTAGGACTTCACTAGTTTAGAACCACGTCCTTTGCGATCCTTTATCATGAACGGTCCACCATAATCGATACCAGTCGTATGAAATGGGGGCGATGATTGAATACGAGAGGCTGGCAGATCTCCCATTATGGGTTCGGTTAACTTAGGAGAAAATCTAAAACACCGCAAGCATTGATGAACCACTTGCTTGACTATATTTCTGCCAGAGGTAATCCAATATCGTTCTCTGAGATTAGCTAACAGCATTTGAGGTCCGGCATGGAGAAGCCGAAGGTGTTTGGCGAATGGATGTTTGCCAGAAATCACTAGAGGAAACTTCTTGTCAAAAGGTAATTGAGAGTTGTGGAGCCTACCACCAACTCTTAGCAGTCCCTTGGAATCCAGATAGGGGTTCAAGGATATCAAAGCAGAATATTGTTTCACAGGCTTGTTCTGTGACAACAGCTGCAATTCGTCAGGAAATGACTCGCGTTGTGAAAACCTTGCAAGCCTTACAAGGGATGCTTGCAGTTCATCTGTAGAAAGGGGCCCAGAAAGGCGATCAGCTTTGGGGGTCCGCGCATTGTTATAAAAACGAAAGCAATAAGCTGTAATTCGTTGTAATCGAGACAAACTTGAATACTGATTAAACGGAAATGGTTCAACAGAGGTTACAGGAAAACTCTGAGCTTCTTTTTTGAATTCTGGAAGATCAGCAACAACAGGTTTGGAAGTAGGCCAAGATGCCTCACCTTCGCTTAGCCAGGTGGGACCATGCCACCAAAGGCTTAATTCTTTTAAGACTAAAGGAGGGATTCTCCGGGTGAGAAGATCAGCAGGATTCGAAGCGGTAGGAACATGCCTCCACCTGGCATCAGAAGTGAGTTGCTGAACATCTGCAACTCTGTTGCACACAAAAGTTTTAAGAAGATTTGGACTGGTTTTCAACCATCCTAGCACTATTGTGGAATCTGTCCACAAACCAATTCTAGATATGGGCAAATCAAGTGCCTTTATGACTTGCACGGAAAGTTTACTTAGAAGAACAGCTCCGCAGAGCTCGAGCTTCGGAATTGTCAAGGGCTTTAAAGGGGCTACCTTGGCCTTGGAACAGAGAAGGTGAACTTGTACCTCCCCTTCCTGATTCTTGGCACGTAGGTATATCTCGTTTAAATTAGGGTTTGAAACGGACATATGACCTAATTCAGAATATTCATTCATGAAATTCGAATAGCGATTGGACAAGTCAGGGTTCGCTTGTAACCGCTTCTCTAATGATAAGAATCTTTTCTGAGCGACTTGCAAAGAATCACCCAATACCTCTACAGGTTTCTTGAGAGGGATAGAGACAACGAATCGACCATTCGCTTCTCGTTGCGTATTTTGCACGAAATGTGCCTCACAGGCGTTCTCTTCATTTGTGCGGACCTTTTCCTCTGGGTAATGTTCGAGTTGCCAAAACCTAGCAATGTGGTCAGAAGCATCCTCGATCGTGCTAAGATTGCAATGTACAGGGTACGCAGAAGGGGGGCCTGTAGGGCCAGAAACAATCCAACCAAAGCGAGTTTTTTGGAGGATGGGAAGATTTGGGCCTAGACCAATTTGTCCAATACACAGAAGCTGCCAGAAAATGGGCGAACCAATCAGAATGTCGATGGTGCCCGGTTGGTCGTAGGACAGATCTGATAACTTGATGTTATCAGGAACCTTGAAACTGTTTCGCTGGACACGAAAACTTGGGGTTGTACCTGTAATCTCATCGAGAACAAGACAGGATAGACCAATACTGTATGAGGTGTGAGGGGCTTGCAGCTTGATATCACACCTAGCTTTGATTTGAGAAGTAGCTTTACTTAAGCCAGAAACAGTAACGTTGACTTCGCGAATTGGAAGCTTCAATATTTTACACAAATCTGAACGTATGACGTTCGATTGGGAACCGGAATCCAGCAGGATTCGCACAACATGAGGCGTACCATCATCAGCGATGAGTTTAGCGGTAGCCGTAGGTAAGAGTACCTGCAAAGCATTCGAACAGAATGCCGAAATCGATTGATTTAGTTCAACAGGGGTTTCTGCTGACACAGCAGATCCTGGTTGACTAGAAGAAACATTTTGAAATTTATCCTCATGAAGAAGGGTGTTGTGCCTTGATTTGCACTTTCTACACGTATATTTGGAGCTACAGCGGCTCGAAAGGTGACCTTGAGTTAGGCAATTAAAGCATACACGGAGCTCTTTTACCTTTGAATTTCTTTCAAGAGAAGACAGCTTGACAAACTTATCGCATTTGTACAATGGATGAGATCCTTTACAAAATGGACACGAAGGGGTACCTGACACAAATGATTTCGAATGTACCTTGGAAGACTTTTCGGGTACAGGCTTAATATTTTTTACTTCCAGAGTTTCTAGAAGATTTGCTGTGTTTTGTAGAAATTCCTTGAACTCGTCAAGATTAGGCAGGTCAGAATTTGACCGGTTTCTAAGGACCTCCCATTCACGGAATGTAGTAGGGGCAAATTTTTTAGAAACGACATAAATGATAACATCAAGAAGCTGGCTTTCGGTAGCTAATGATTTGATTGCTGTAAAATGTTTGAATAACATATCGCTAATCGTACGTAATTTAGTTGCAGATTCCTTACTGCACGATTCAAGTTCGAAAATAGCATTGAGGTGGTTATGAATCAGAATTTTTGGATCATTGTAACGATTACACAATGCATCCCAAGCTAGAGTATAATTACTCGCAGTAAACTCTAAACTTTTTATAATTTGGCTTGCATCACCCTGTAAACTAGCCTTTAAGTAATGCAGTTTTTGAATATTAGTTAGCGTTTGATTCTCATGAATTAAACTAATAAAAATCTCACGAAATTCCAACCACTCTGACACGTTTCCTGAGTTTTTAGGAATGGAGATGGTAGGAAGGCGTACAGCTCGAGTATTGCAATGCGAGCTGCAGCTTGAATGCCCTGATCTCACGCTACCGTTAGGAGATCCAGAACGATCTGGTGCAACATCAAACTGTTTGTTGTATTCATTAATCAAATATTCAGCTTGTGAAATTGCAAAATAATAAGAATCTTCAAATTCAACTTGTTGCTGCATTTCAGATTCTGCATCCTTACTGTTTTCTAAAATTTGTTCATGAACCGCATAATATTCTGATAACAAGGTGGCTGTATCATTCAATCTTTTTTGCAATTAAATAATCTGAGCGCTAGATAAGAATTGATCTTCATCATGAATTGTTTGCAAAGATTGCACGTAATTTGCGAAACGCGTAAGCTTGCCTTTGATAGAGCCACGTGCTCTTACAAGCGGATCCATAATTGTTGACGTTAAAACAATTTAACAGATAGAACTAACTTTCGTACGCCACTGGTACGGAATTTTGTTTACAACGCAAGACAGCGCTGCCACGACGCGAAATTAACTTGGCGCTACGACGCAAAGAACGGCACTGGTACAACGCGAGATTAACTTGTGAATAATTCGACTGCAATATGAAACATGCAGGGGATATTGTACTCGCGAACAAACGAAACAACTTGGCATTTTACGCAATTAAAATGTTTATATGACTCATAAATCATTTGTTTACGCAATAATACGCAGCTGAAATTATGCACATACAGACACAGATGATAGAAAACCAAATTCATGCATAGGAATCGCAAAAATAGGAAATTAGGCTTACATTGATATTGGTGTATGTGCCGCCTTGCCGCCTTTCTCGTTGCTGTGGTTTGAACTGCCGTCGCGCCGGCTGCTGGCATGTACACCTGCAAGTTGTGACTCGGCGTTGGCTTTCTCGCTCCCACGTTGATAGCACCGTATGCTCTCTTCCTTCCTCTCGTTAGGGACGAATTTAACACGATTGAAACTGCGTGTTGTACTTGCCTTGTTTAGGCTGCGAATCCGGGCCGATGATCCATGCGGGTCGAAGGAACAATGTTGGGGAGCCTCCCAGTTTTCCGTTATGTTTGGAAAATTCCTGGTTGCGAGCTCGATTGAACTGTATGGAGTTATTCTTCACTAAATTATACACACGTTGAAAGCAAAGTAGGTAATTTATTTGCAATAAATTAACACACAAACATTTGAACATTTAAACAAAGAATTAGCGTTTCTCGGAGTGGACTGCTCGCGTCCAGTCAGTTTTACAGACGGAGGGTAAGTGGTGAGGGCAGGCGCGCTCCAAGAAGTGCTGAAATGAGCATAGTACAACGCACAACTACAAGCAAAGCGGCAAAATTTATGAAACACTTAACACTATGGCTTGACGTACCACTCGCGGGAAGTAGTGAGGTATTCTGGCTCAAATTCTAAGGTGTGCCCATTGGTAAACGTATGCTCAGCTACGGCTGATTTTGTGATGCGTTTGTGTTTGCAATCGCCTTTATGTTCTTGAAGTTTTAGATCAACGACCAGTCTGTCCAATGCAACTCGATCCGCGAGAACAAGGAATGCTATGTAGGTCAGCGGTTTTTAAACTTGGGAATTTTGTTTTTTACTGATGTGAAGCCGTTACCCAGTTTTCTTGCTCGTGTACACATTTTTGATGTTGCATCATTTCAGGACACGTCCTATCTTATCAGTCGAGTCTTTAATGTAAGGTAGAAAGGCTAAGCCTTCCAAAGGTAGGGATTCTTCTTGATGTGCCCAACACCTTAGAATTTGAGCACGCCAGAGTACTTGCTAGAATACCTCACTACTTCCCGCGAGTGGTACGTCAAGCCATAGAAATAGAAAAAATATCCAAATAATATATACAGAGAAAACGGTTTTAAGCTTAGTAAAACGTGGGCTCCTGTGATACACGATCTAAAGTATTACAACCACTGTGCATCGTACGGCCACGCCCCACGGATTACGTTGCAACTTGAACGACCAATCAGCGTTACGTCACTCCGCGCGCCTGGCACAGAGGACTAGCTTCACACCGACCTTCAGTTTGCTTTAGCATTCGGGAAGTCACGGGTTCGATTCCAGCGGCCCTCTGCTTGATTCAGGTTTTTAGGTGGTTTTCCTGAGTCAACAGTGTACGTTCTCTGAGGTGAATGCCGGAGCAGTACTTCACGGTCTAAGCTGAAATTTTGTGTTAACAAGAATAATAAGAACCAACTGTGAAATTTGTTGATAGATTCGATCTCAAATGTTAAGACGAGAAACAACAAGAAATGTGTTTACTGCGGTGCTCATATATGTTAAATGTCAAATTTTTGAGACGAGAACCAACTGTGAAATTCATTAACTCTGCTATTCGTAGGTTCAATCTCGAATTCTGAGACTAGAGTTTGGTAGAAACATCTCGCGCAAATCCTACATTGAGAAGACTTGCATCAAAATGTTGATGGTTACTCTTACATGCATTATTCGCTATTCGTCTTAACTATGAGGACGTTTTTCGGGCTATAACGGAAATAAGTTTGAAAAGTTGTGATAAAGGCGAAAAATATGAACCAGAAGGAAGTTTGTTCATCTTGTTATTGATATTTTTTGACAACATTTTATATAAGCTCCATACTGTATCCAAATTACTACAAACAGAAACTGTGACATTCTCGAAGCCAATGATCTATCGAGAACGGCAACCATTGAAATTACTGAATTACGTAACGGTTATAAAAACATATGAACCCCATTTCAAAGTTAAGAGAACAAAAATGATAAAAAAACATTTTGATGAATCAAGTGCATATTTCAAATTTTCTAATCGGCAAGAAAAAATTCGAGTCATTATGTATACTTTTGTGATCGACGTAATAATGGCTTAACTTATTTCACGTTATAAGAGGCAAAACAAATTTTAAAATCTTTTACTATTCTTCATGTCCAATAGCACTACATTAGCAATTTTTCCTGATATAGGTACAGCGTCATTTCAATAGTTATTTAAGCATCAAGGGCAGTAAGTAGCTTTTACCAAAAATTTTAATAAAATATAAAATATTACAGTATACACATGTTTAAATTTTTGTTGTTTCATTATTATATATACAGGATGTCTCAAAAAGAATGGGACACCGATTAGCCATAGATTTCTTACGTCATAATAAATCGATTAAACCTAATATACCTTAGTACAAAGTCCCTTCAGTTAGAAGTTATAGGGCCTTGGAGTTCAATTTTTTATTTCTTATTTTTTTTGTTAATTTCCACAAATTTAGAGATATCGATTTGAATTTTGGTATACATACTTACTATTATATACTACACTAGTAAAGGGCACTTTACCTAACTTTCAAATTTTTTTTAGCTCTAACTTCATTATATGTAACATTTTAAAAATTTTAGGTTATTCTCTGAAAGAGAATTAAAAAGCACAAAAATAATGTACTCTTGTTCTTAAGCCTAAAAGCAACCGTTTACCGTAAAATGCCCATCAAAGGTTTGTTGTTGTCATTAAGACGTGTAAGTAGCCATGATCACAAAAATAATGGGTAATGATTGTAATCTAATAAACAACAACAAGAAATCAATTAATGACGTTGGTGACATCAGGTTTTTGTCTTTTGTGCTTACGAAAATGCTGCGACATAACGAACCTTTCAGCATTGGGGAATTCGTTATGTAGCGGCATTTTCTTAAACATAAGAGAACAAATTCTTATGTCACTAATATCATTAATTGATTTATCATTGTTTTTTACTAGATGACCATTGTTTTTGTGATCATGCCTACTTGATAATTACATGTGTTTAGTGACACCCAAAAACCCTTGATAGGTATTTTAAGGTAAACGGTTGCTCCTACGCCTATGAAGTAAGAGTACATTATTTTTGTGTATGTTAATTTTCTTTCAGATAATAACCCAAAATTTAAAAAAATGTTACAGATAACGAAGTTAGAGCTAACAAAAGTTTTGAAAGTTAGGTAAAGTGCCCTTTACAGTCAAGTCTAGTTTATGAAATTTTGTATGTGTAACAAAATTTAAATTGATATCTCTACATTTATAGAAATTAACAAAACAATAAAAAATAAAAAATCGAACTTCAAGGCCCTATAACTTCTTACTGAAGAGACTTTGTACTAAGGTATATTAGGTTTAATCGATTTATTATGACGAAAGGAATCTATGCCTAATCGGTGTCCCATTCTTTTTGAGATACCCTGTATACTAGCTGTTACCCGCAACTTCGTACGAGCGAGGTTCGTTATTTGTGTATTAAATAATGACTAATTAGTTCCTGTCATCCCATCCCATCCCATCTCCGTCTCCATCTCCATCTCCATCTCCGTCCCCGTCCCCGTCCCCGTCCCCGCGCCTATCCCGTCACCGTCTTTTTTTTTTCGGCCGCGTCCGGCCGCGTTCCTTCTCGTCCCGTCCCGTCCCACCCCGTTCGCCCCCTCCCATCTCATCCCTTTCTCTCCCGTCCCGTCCCGTCCCGCCCCGTCCCTTTCCTTGCCGTCCCGTCCCGTACCGTGTACCCCATGTACTATTACAGCTTGAAGAGGTGGAAAAAGATGAAGAAGAAGATAGTTAAATAATTCCGACATATCTCAAGAAAACCTTTTTACTAACATTGCAAATATTTTTAAATCATTCGTGTTTTGAATTTCATTTTCTATAGGGGTATTGCACAAAATGTACCTGTCAAAATGGTTTTTCTTCAAGCTGTAAAGCCAGATGAGCAAGCTTCGATGATGGTCGAAGTCCAATCTATGGCAAATTCTTCTGCCACAGTTCTAAATCGTGCTCCTGAAACGAATGAATTAATTAACAACCTTTATTTATTATTAAATACAATTAAATGCTTCTGTTTTGCTTTTAAACAGCGAATGAAGTCCACATACGAAGAGGCTAACAAAAATAATTATGCGTTTAGCGAAGAGAGAGTAGAGCAACATTTGTCATACTTCAGACATTTTGTGTAAAATTGTACCGCCTTTCATAAATTTGCTAGTTTACATGCTCTGTTTTGACCCAAAACTGACAATGCCACCTACGCCAGCCCAAATAGTAGGATTAATTGCACCTGAAGTTTTGTTCTCAAAACTTTTTTGGACGACGCTACGCCGAGAGGGGCGCCTGCCAAAACAAACAGCTAAAGCAATCAGCAATCACACATCTGCTGTTAAACATAAAAAATTACACTGATTTATCCTTCAAGTCCATTACGCATTGTTTGCATAACATACGGGAAATGTTGCGAATCGCTTTTGAGATTGTGTGTTTTTTGTAACGGGAGAAGACGCCTGTTTGCAAATGCCGTTTTACAACTCGTACAAAAATTTCCTGTCTGTGCCACAAAAACGGGCCGAATTTACATTAGAAGGAAACAATTCATTCATCACATGGTTTTCAACCTACACATTTTTCGGACGCCTCCGAAGAGTGAAATATTTAAGATTTCCGCGTGGCTATCGAAGGCGAAATATTGAACGACAATGGGAGCAGAGGTCATTTATTTTGCTGCCGAAGTTCGTCGTATTGGCTTACCGCTAAATTATAAATAGCCAATTGGCACAAATGCAACCTCCTGTTTATTTTGATTTTTTTACGGTTGTTAATCAAACATGGCAGCAGGAAACGAACTAGAAAGGAATTCCTAATTTAATAACTTTGAAATGTAATTAGTGTTTGGCAATGGACACTCATTTTGTAAACTTTTATTAAATTATAATCAAGTTTGCTGCGACAATATAATAGCACTTTCCAGGGCTGTGTTTTGCAATATAGAGTATTAAAAAAATTCCCCTCTCCAAACTTCTTGATTTAGTTTTTCAGAGTGAGTTTGTGGAGAGTGAGACATACAGTCGGTTACTGAGAGGAATTTTATTAGAGAAAACTAGCGATAACAGTAACTAAACGATTTACTTCCAATAAGGAAATGATTATTATATTTTATTTTTATAAAGGTATATGTTAGTGCAAATTGAGTTCTAAAATTAACAAAATAGTTTAGCTAATTAAGTTTTTTAACACTACAAGAAAGGTGTTTAGAACCACTAGTTACATGCGAAGACAGCATAAACATCTCAGTCTCAGAAAAAAGCAGAACTACAGTTGTTACCTGAAACATCTGTAGCCAACCCGGTAAACGCGATAATATAGAAGTCTAGAAGTAGAAAGGTCGTATATTGGTATTATAGGGTTAAGTACTGAAACCATTTTAATGCAATTATAGGGAATTGGTCGGTTCGCCACCGTTTTTGCAAAGTAAGAGTGGGATGGATTGCTCGCCGCGTCTTTGTGTCTTTTCGAGGCACTTCCGATTTGCTGAAAGTCGTGTGAACAGTTTTGCGACCTCTTTTTGGAGTTTTTACGGCCTGAAAATGGTTCGTATCGTTATGCTATGTTGAGGAGCGTGGCTCAGAGGAGGTGTTTCGCTATTCGTATTACTGTTAAGAGAATCTAGAATATCGTGTACTAGCGCCCTTAACTTAAAACCATGTGTGGTAGTGGTAAGATATTTACGATACTAAGGCCCCGATACCCCGTGTGGGGTTGCTAGTCCTCCATCGGGCGCCTCCCAAGGTGGCGGATAGGGGAAGGCCCTCCAGATATGGCGGGTACCGGGGAAATAAAATACCCGGGGCGGATCAAAACTAGTACAGGACACGGCGGTTCTCCATATTAGGAGCGGTACTCCGACAGCGTCTGATTCCATAGGAGCGGCTGAAACACAACTCACCAACCCGCCCGGCAAGCGTGGTGTTTTAATTGCTAAAAACCTCTCATGATCAATAGTAAATTAATACGAAGGCCCCAAGATCCCGGCGATCCTAATCTCTCCCAAGGCAGCGGGCAGAACAAGAGGAGGATCAGGGGTGCTAAGAATCCCCGGGTTACGGCAGGCTGCCAACAACAAGAAAAAATGATGATCGGTACAATAAATGCACGAAGTTTAAGGGAGGACGCCCAGTTGTATGATCTAGAAAACGAATTAAAGAAAATAAAGTGGAACATAATAGGAATATCGGAAGTGAGAAGAAAGAATGAAGGTTGCATGACATTGCAATCTGGACATGTATTATATTATAAAGGTGACGAAAATGAAAGTCAAAGGGGAGTAGGATTTATAATACACAAACAAACTGTACCTAAAGTAACATGCTATAAAGGGGTGTCAGATAGAGTAGCATACATTGTAATAAAATTATCAGAAAACTGCAAACTTAAAGTCATTCAATGTTAAGCCCCAACTACATCACACTCGGACGAAGAACTTGAAGGATTTTATGAAGAAATAACGTCAGTTTTAAATGAGGAAAGAACTACACACACATTAATAATTGGAGACTTCAATGCGAAATTAGGATGTAGACAAGAAGATAATGAAGAATATATAGGAAAGAATAGCTTTGACACACGAAACCAACGTGGACAAATGATGTTACAATATATAACAAGACACAGGCTATATTGCATGAACTCCTTCTTCCAGAAAAAGCGACAAAGAAAATGGACGTGGTTAAGCCCAAATGGGAATACCAAAAACGAAATTGACTACATCCTGTCAAGCGACAAGAAGATAATACAAGATGTAACAACTCTCAACTCATTCAATATAGGAAGTGATCACCGTCTAGTAAGGGCAAAAATTGCTATACAATTGAAAAAAGATAGGTTAAAATTTAAACAAAAGAATAGCGTAACTGTAGACACAACCCTATTAAAACGAAATGGAGATGACTACAGAAATGAACTTAGGAGACAGTTCAGCGAACAAAAAGAAGAACAAGAAGACTTGGATAGGATGGCAAATGAATTAACCAGAATTTTAAAAACTTCAGCGCAAAAAATAGCGAAAAAACCTAGACAGAGAATAGATAAAATCACCGACGAAACAAAAAATATGATAGAGAGAAGAAGGACGTTATTTAGGGAGAACAAATATGAAGAATTTCGGGAAGTGTGTAAAGCAACAAGAAAAATGATACGAAAAGACTTATTAAAACATTACGAAAAGGAAATAGAAAAAATAATAGAGGAAAATAGAAATATGAGGTGTCTGAGAAGAGGGCAAAGAAAGTCAAAAATAATCTGTTTAAGGAATAACGAAGGAACAGAAATTACAGACGCAGACGGATTATTGGAAGTAACAGAACAATATTATACAGACCTATACAGTTCAAAAATATCAGAACAAGCTCAAGGATTAAATTATGAAAGAAAAGTATTAAATATAAACTCAGAGGAAATGCCAGAAATTGATGAAGAAGAAATAAAATATGCTCTAAAATCTGTAAAAAATAATAAGTGTTCAGGTGAGGACGAGATTTTGGCAGAGATGTTAAAAGAAGGTAAAAATCAAATCTTAGGTAAACTAACCAAGCTATTTAATAAATGTATTGAAGAAGGTAAAATTCCCACGGAATGGAATAACGCGGTGGTTGTATTACTGTACAAAAAAGGAGACAGAAAATTATTAGAGAACTATAGACCAATAAGTTTATTATCACAGATCTATAAGTTATTCACAAAGATCCTGAACAACCGATCAACCAAGAAATTAGATGGATATTAGACTATTGAGCAAGCAGGGTTTAGAAGTAACTACAGCACGAATGACCATCTGCTTACTATGAGAATTCTGATTGAAAAGGCCGCTGAATATAACCTACCATTACACTTAGCCTTTGTGGATTTTGAAAAGGCCTTCGATACGGTTGAGCAATGGGCAATAACAACAGGGCTTAGAAATGCAAGAGTAGATTACAGATACTCACAAATAATAAATAACATATACGAAAAAGCTACAGTAAGTGTTAAACTACATGAAAACACGAATAACATTCCAATTAAAAGAGGGATACGACAGGGAGATGCGATATCTCCAAAATTATTTACATTAGCTCTGGAAGATATATTTAAAAATCTGCAATGGGAGGAAAAAGGGATAAACGTGAATGGCGCAAGATTGAATAACTTACGATACGCCGATGATGTAGTCTTGATAACCGATAATAAAGAAGATCTGAAAACCATGCTCACAGAACTAGAAGCAGAAGCGAATAAAATAGGCCTAAGAATGAACTTAAGCAAAACAAAAGTTATGTGCGAAGAAGACCCACGAATAGAAATAAGATCCAAAACCGTGGAGAATGTTGATCACTATATATACCTGGGGCAGATATTGAAACTGGGAAAGGAGAACCAGACAGCTGAAATTGAACGAAGGAGAAGACTAGGATTTGGTAAACTTAGCTACGTATTAAAAAACAAAAAAATACCAATCCATCTTAGGACACGAGTTTATGACCAATGCATACTTCCGGTTATAACTTATGGAGCGCAAACCTGGGTATTAACACAACAACTAACCAACAAACTAAGAGCAATGGAAAGGCTCATGCTAGGCATCTCTCTTAAAGACCGAATACGCAACGAACGCATAAGAAGCATAACTGGTGTGACTGATGTGGTTCAACAAATAGCGAAATTAAAATGGAATTACGCAGGTCATGTAGCCAGGTACACAGACAAAAGATGGTCAAACACTATTATACACTGGAGGCCGTGGTTAGGACAAAGAGGAAGAGGGCGACCGCGTACAAGATGGTACGATGATATTAAGAAAACGGCAGGCCTAGCATGGATAAGAACAGCAAGCAACCGGGCAAGATGGAAAGAAATGAGAGAGGCCTATGTTCAAACATGGACGACGGAAGGCTAAAGAGAGAGAGAAGGCTTAAGCAGGTGACACATCTCTGGTAATCCTGTTTACGGTTGAAAGTCTGAGTGGCAAATGTATAGTCCGGTCCTGTGTATGTCATCGAAGGTTGCAAGTAGTCAGGCGAGGTAAGGACAGACGCCCGGTTAGTTAAATAATTGTACTAAGTTGCAACAGTATGAATTCTTGGAACTATAATGTGTTTAGCAAATTTTAGTTTATAATGTCCACTTTGCATTTGCTCGCCTATATTTATATGGAGTGTAATCACTTGCGCGTCACTCTTTCAGATTCTTAAGCGCACGAACAAATGCGATATCGATTGGAACTTTTATTACCGAACAGTTACGTATTTTTGGTTGCTGATTGACTAACATAAATCGTTACACAATTTTCAAAATAGTTAGAGCTCCGAGCGTTTTGCTAAAATTACATGCTGGTTTGCGATCACAGCAAATTACCACACTCCAGTTGTGTAAAAGAAAAATGCAGGTACCTGAATGAGTAGCCCTCGGTTACATAGAAATAGATGCCTTTGGGAAGCTGTAAACAGCTTATTCACTCAGCGAATCCAAATTATACAAAGCTAATTACTAGAATAACAATACTGCTTAAAGTAATACTTTTCTCGGGTCTTTTACTCAGCAGCGATATTTAGCGATTGCTCATGTGTAGTTTGATTATATAGCGTACCGGAGCGAGCCATTTTGTGCATAATCTGCTTAACTTGTGATATTTGTTAGATAATTAAGTGTTCTTCAGATGTTGTTTATGCCAGTAATTACAAAATTGTTATTTTATCTTACGTTTTGTTTTGTTTAAACTTGGATTTTACTCGTGTTGTATTTTCTTTTGTTACCATTGAGTCACTTAGTCGTTTGCTGCTTTAATGAATCAGCAGGGAACGTGCCAGTTGGAACCATTTACAGCCCTTTAATTTAGTTTTCACTTTTTCGTAGGGAAGTTAACCCCGATCCATTTTTCGTAGCTAGTCGGTGGCATGTTCCGTTCATTATTGGCAAAAACTAATTTAACAGTGTCACCCCTTGTCCCAACCTTTACTGAAAGTGAAATTTCATCTGCTCAGAGAATATTGATAAAGATAATCACAATAGGGTGAAACAATAAAGAAGCCGACCTGCGATTAATTAATAAAATTGATCGATGGTAGTAAAAATCGCAGATCAACCCCCCTACAGTTTATACACCACGGCAGCTCTGAAAACTCTTTACTCACCGCGATGGCCCTAGCTAACTCAAATTTCGGCGGCCTTGGATCGTAGGTTCAAATCATCAGCTGTGTACCCTGGAATGTCTTCAAAAAAGGAAAGGAAATGGGCGCCAGAAATCAAAAGATTTCAAATAATAAGAAAATAAACTACAAGTGACTAGCGTTTAATTAGTAAATAATAAAAAATCTTGAAGTATCAGTAATAAATTATCAGAATAATTAAAATGCAAATAATGTGATAACAAAGTTGTGTACGTTAACTGAAGGTTGGGACACGCATTAAAACGAGAACCCCTTTCGGGTTATTTTAATAACTATAACAACAAATTATTCGTGGGATAAGCTTATCACGGTCATTTAATAAATCCTTCTGTTTAGGCTATTGAAAATAATAAAGCGTGACTGTACCTTTTACAGAGGGTCAATACACATCAACATTGCAGCTTTAAATACTGAGCATAATTAACTATAAGAATAAAAATTCAAATGTAAAAAGCAAGAGCATGTATGAAATTGAACATTACATGTTAATAATGGCAAAACGTATGAATTTAAATTCCAAATAATTACTGCTTTAAAATGTATAAAAGTAAAATCCAGGTATTGAAGATAAGTTGATGTTTAATCCCGGAGTAGCACTAACTAACCTCGAAACATAAGCTGGACGTGAACTGCACATAATGGACGAAGTTGCCGTGGATGCAAATTATAGCAAAGGCACCCTCGAACGGCAGCAACTAAGCAGAGCGCCAGCAGGTTTAGAAAATGCGATAAGGCTAGCGGCTTGCCCTCCGAGAAAAACTCGTGGTTGAAACTGGTAATAAAGAGCTGATCATAATCAGCCCTTGGGAAACATACACTGCTCATTAGATTAATTGAGCGCACGTAATTTAACTTGAACAAACATAATTTAACCACGCCGGTGACGGCGGGCCAAAAATAGCAAGTGCGAGGTACGAACAATTCGAGCCCAAAAGAAGGCTCGCACTCTGATAAGAGATAGCGCGGGTCGAGAGGGCATCGCGCAAACGAAAGGAACTTGATGCAGGCACAAAATACGCTGCTTTGGAAAATTGAAGAATTTGAAATGCAAAGGATTTATAATTCAAATAAAATTATACAGGTTAGGCCTGAAATAATTGGATAAATGGCGAAACAATTATGCGAAGCCAAAAAATTGTTTCAAGGGTGGAAATTCTTCTAAACCGACAAATCAACAAAGACCAAACTTAAGATGGAAAAACAAGTCAGTAACAGAATAGGCATTAAGAAATCACAGCAACCAGAGACTTGTAAAATTATAACAAACGGGATTAACAAAAATCTTCACAACCTGAAAGTAGTTCGAAACAACGACCTTAATAGAAATATTCAACGGATAAACATAAAAATGTTATAATCAACATTCAGGGTGAAACTCTAGGAAAAAATACAACGAAATTAGAGAAAAATGAAACAGGAAACTTAATGGCTAATGGAAGAAACGAGAAAATATAAATTCAAAAATTATTTTCAATATACAAGAATTCACAATGTTATTAGACAAAATTGGCGAAGAAAAACGGATGATTTAAAACTGTGAAAAGGTCGAAGCTCTCTAACTCTAAAGTTGACAATAGAGTACTTGAAGATATACTACAGAAATGATCCCGTGAAGTAGTAAATTATGATAACTTCAAAGTACATATAAAGATTCGCAAAGTTGTAAGCACTGGACGCAGACGTGACTGTAGCGTATTCAGAGATAGAGATAGCATCATCACTGTGAACGTAGCAGGGAAGATACGTCACTGAAGAGACTATATTTCTCAACCGTTCGATGATAAGAGAACATAAAGCTAGGTTAGGAGAGCAAATGAAGACTCTTCAAAAACAACACCTAGTGAAGTTGAGCATATTAGCAAACTTGCAAAAACCTGGAGAAGCAATTAATAACGTACTAGCAGTCCAGTGAGACAAATGTCTCATTTAATAAAACAAAAAAGACCGTTTTTCAAATAGAACGCTTATTCACCACACGTACGTATATGACGTCATTGTTGGTAGCAAACTACGAGTCGCATTCGCCTTGATAAAATTTGCCTAGAATCTAACCTAAAAAGTTAGGATTAGGATAATTAAGATAATAATTAGTGTTAGAGACTGAAATTCGGTTCCTGACCTGACATGACCATTCCAAACATATAACTTTAATAACTTTTTTCTCTATCTCTTACGGTTTGGCTGCTGAAACAGCGTCCCGGAGGGACATACAAGTCTATTATATATATATGGATATTGTGAACGATTGCAGCTGATAGATGCTAAGGCTATGTCTCTTATAAGAGAGCAGTTTATAAATAAATATAGTGTAAAACTGGAATTATCCCAACAGCTAAAGTACCCCATACTACAAAATGTGATGATTTTCTTAACAACCATACACACAAGAATATTACTAAAGTGCGAAGAAGATGTAACGGGCACCCAATTAGAATTTCCGCTTTTGATAACATGTAACACTGAAAATTATTAGAAATGAAACCCCTGTTGCAGCCAAACGGCAAAAATAAAACTCGAGAATACCTTATCCGACTAAATTAAAATCCGGAAAGGGGTACGGCAAGGCCGTATTTTTCCCGTGAGTAATTTAATATCTACTATGAAACGATTTTTCATGAAGCAGTAACATATTACTATGGCATCAATATACATTCCCACTGTTATTTTCACGTTAACCTCTGCTTTTGGTGGATTGCATAATCTGCTTCTCAAGACTTTATTTTGGTTGGTGCGTTCATCGGGACGAGCTAAAAACAAACCAGTTTGCAATCTTAATGGACTAGCATCTGGCATTTAAAAAATGATTTTGTAGACTGAAATGGTTGCGGGTTTCTTTTAGTTTTCCTAATAATCGTTGAATAGCGGCAGGATTTGGAAGAAATACCGTGTTGGTAGATGTAGATGGAAACTGTAGTTCTTGGAAGGTCAGGATCTAAAGACAATTGTTGGCAATTTGGTTTTACAAAGTTTAATTCCATTCTAGATTGTATTTGATAAGTCTGCACTTCCTGATTATGCTACTTAGTACTGGGGAGAGAATGTTGAGCCGATTTACATCAGAGGTGAGTAGTTTTTAGGCACTCCTCGCTTATACACTCATGGTGCTCGATTGTTTCAGGAATTTTTTGTGTTTAGATTTATGTATTGTATTTTCATATTTCCGCGTTGGAAGATTTTAGGAATTGTTTATAGATGGCTTCCTGGATTACTCCTGAAGGCTTTTTTCAATTTGTTAATAGATTTTGGGATTTTATTATGGATTTGGACATCTGCGTTTTTCCAATTTATGGATTTGGTTGAGTTTACGGTTCAGCTTTGACTTTGTTTGTATAGTCTGTATGATTCGCCAAGATTGGTACCGTCCGTACCGTGTCTTTAAATATCCTAGATTCAATATATTATTTAGGTCTGAGAAACTGCCTTTTTACACATACAATGTGTCCAAAATAAGGAGGGCAGGTGTAGATATCTCTGTAAGAAGCAAGAGATACAAATGTAGTTGGATGGGAAAAAATTCGCGTAATTAAATGACTAATAAAATGAGGCTTGAAATCTTTGATATAATTTTTTGTTTTAAGTTTTCTTTAAAAATTCTTTTGGATTTGTAATTCTATTTTGTTCTGTTAATATTAAAGTTATAGCGGAACTGACACAACTCCTTTATTTTAACTTTTAATAGACTTAAAAATTACGTTAGCAATTTTTTATTCCACGTTTCGTCTTCGAGCAACGATCATTTAACCAAATTTGTATCTCTTACTATTAACGGGATTTCCATATTGCCTTTCCTTATCTTGAACATACTGTATATGTCATTTACCTGTCTGTAGGAAAAATATATGTCACATTAATTGCGCCGCATTTACGACTTGTTCTTGCTATAATAGGTTTTAGCTTATCAAAGAACCTGCGTTTGATAAGTATAATTTTGAGATCTCCCCTTAATTGTAGGTCTTCTAACTTATATTTTCGAGCTGTTGAAATACCAAGTTGGTGCGCCCATATTTGGTTTTGATCAGTTTAATGTTAATCCAGTCCCTCCTGTGTAGTAGCATAACCGGTGCCTTGATCGCTTTAGGTATTTGCAGCTCGCTATTTGGCTTGCATTGGATTTTTGTTCGATTCTGCTTATTTTATTGCTACTACGTTTTGGAGCGTTCAGCGGCTAATAGATAGTCAATAAAACTAAATGGCTAGCAATAAAAAGGTAATAGAACGATTCCCATACTATAAATGCCTTGGCATCATAATTAACGAAAGCAAGAAATAAGCCACGAATCTAGCAAGCAAGAGTGGCCTTCAAAAAAATTTAAAGCAAATCATCATCTATCTCTTCAAATAAGAACAAGAATGGTAAGACGTTACATTTTCCCTGATCTACTAATTGACATGGAATACAAAGAATTAACTAAAAGAATGGAAGTGTACAGGCGTATGTTGCAGTTATCTTGGATGGATAGAATAACGAATGTTGACGTACTGCGAAGAATGGAAAAAGACCTAGAACTCTTTGTATCTAACAAGAAAGTACAGTCGGAGTTCCTCATAACAGCAAGTATGGACTGCTCTAATTAAGAATGCAGGGAAAACAGAAGGCCACGAAAGTGTTGGAAGACGACGTAAATAAACGGTTTAAACTATTAATTAGTCGGCCGGAAATCGACAATCTTCGCTAGTTGGAGTGAATTTCAGTGGATACCTCACGACTAACTCGAAAGTACTTCAATAACATCAGTGGAGATTAGGATTGATCGATTTAAATTTAAAATTCGTCTGTAAACTATAAATATTTGGTTAATGTTAAGGTAACTCGTATTGGAAGTCAATATAATATATTGAAATGCCTTTCAGATTTTTAGAAAACAACGATCAAGTGAACGACCGGTATTTGGAAGCTGTCGAAAATATTGATACTACCGTCAATCATTAAAATATCCTCCTGTAGCTTCAACAGATATACAGTTGCAAACTCCCTATAATGATTATAAAGTAGGTATACAAATAAATTGACAAATTATATAAAGTAGAAAAAATCAAAATTGTAGCAAAATCGATAGTCAAAACAGTCGAGCCGGCAATTTATTGTTTCAAAAATATAAAACCACTCAACAAATAAATCGATTTTAGTCTAGTTTCTAACAGAACTAATTACTACCAGTTTTTAAGAAAGAACTGATGCAACGAAATACTATTTAATATTCTCATGATTATGTACTTATAACTGAAGAATAAAAACAGTACAATTAATACCTTAGTCAGATTGCTGGGATAATACAAGTTTAGTTGTATAATTAATATGGGACTTGAATTATGTTTGATTTACCTGGGGAGCTTTGTTATATGTTCGTATAAAATTAATACAAATTGATAGTTAAAGGAGGACAGGGTGACAGTAGATTATAATTGGCGAAGTTTTAATAATGTGCATTCTCTTTATATACAGGGTGTCCCAAAAAGAATGGGACACCGATTAGTCATAGATTCCTTACGTCATAATAAATCGATTAAACCCAATATACCTTAGTACAAAGTTCCTTCAGTAAGAAGGTATAGGGACTTGAGAGTTCAATTTTTAATTTTTAATTTTTAATTTTTAATTTTTAATTTTTAATTTTTAAATTTTAATTTTTAATTTTTAATTTTTAATTTTTAATTTTTAATTTTTAATTTTTAATTTTTAATTTTTAATTTTTAATTTTTAATTTTTAATTTTTAATTTTTAATTTTTAATTTTTAATTTTTAATTTTTAATTTTTAATTTTTTTGTTAATTTTCGCAAATGTAGAGGTATTGATTTGAATTTTAATATAATATTAAAAATGTGATGTACAACAAGTGCAATTATAACGTGTGTCAAGCTATAATTCATTTGTTTTCCATGGCACACTCGGTAGGTATCGATGAGAAATGTGTGCATTTTTAAAGAAATTCTAATATCTTCTAAACTATCAATTTTTGGTATAGGACATATCGGAGAAAAAAGATATAAAATTAGAGGTTGAAGACCACTAAACAATAAAATACAAGGGGTGTAATTTGAAAAAATAAAGTTATGACCCTTCAAAGTTTTGAAAAGTTAACGTCCCACAACTAAGTAATGCCATAACGCATATGAGCGTTCTTATTGCCAAATGATACTCCAAAAAGTTGTTTAGGCATAAGCATAATCTCAATTAGATATCTCTACGATCAAGTACCCTGTGATTTTTTGAATAAGTGTCCGTAAGCGTACGTTTTTACAGAAAAAACCAAATAACTTCAAAACGGCTGAAGTAAATTTCAAAAAGTAAACTTTATTATAAGTCCCAGAAAACGATAAATCCAGATTTTTAAAAATATACAGGGTGGTCCATTTAAAAAAATTAAGTTAAATACTGTCCTGAAAAAAATGAAACACCCTGTATAACAAAAAATAATTTTACAAACTTTACCATAACTTCTTGTATATAGTGGCAGTTGGCTCATTTTGATATCTTTAACGGCTTAAGTGCAATCGAGCTTTCCCGTACTAATAACTCACCCTGTATATTAGTGCAGTACATAATAGTAAGTATGTATACAAAAATTCAAATCGATATCTCTACCTTTGTGAAAATTAACAAAAAAAAATTTACTTCAAGGCCCTATAACTTCTTACTAAAGGGACTTTTTACTAAGGTATATTAGGTTTAATCGATTTATTATAACGTAAGGAATCTATGACTAATCGGTGTCCCATTCTTTTTGGGAGACCCGTATATAATTCTTCTGTACGTCTGCATGTGACTTATCTCCTTCTGAACGGCTGGATCAATTTTGATGAAATTTTGTGTGTTTGAGTGGGTCCCTGGATGGTTTAGATTCACAATTGAACCCGGTAGGTGGCGCTGCAATCGGGTTCTACGAATTTTTTAAAAATTTTTGACGATTTAAATTTTTTTAAGATCTCCCGTATATCAGAACATATAACGCCAAAATTTCACCCCTTCCCCACCACCCCCCAATATTTTTTAAAATGAAAAAATCTGGTGTGATACACGCACATAACTTCCTTTTACAGTGATCTTATAATTAGCCAAAATATGATTTTAAATTTTTAAGCATTTGTCAAAAATTTTCAAAAATTACAAATTTTACAAAATAGTGTTAGTTCAAGAAATAAATGTTCTCTAGAATTTTAAGCTGAATTCAAAAATGTAATAATATACCGGGTGTTCTATTTAAAATAGGAGTTAATAAAAAAAATAGAAAAAAAAACAAAAGAAACCCCTTTTAGAAGTATTCAACTGAAAAATCACCTATCTCACATCAATACACATTATAAATGTAATAAAAATGTAAAGTTTAAAAAAAATCGTTAGAGCCGTTTTTGAAAAATCGAAAAAACTGAAAAATCACAAGAGTAAACACCTACTTCCGGTTATGCTTGCTGTCGCATCTACATAGTACACAAAACTTATATATGAAGTTTCAACGCCATACCTTTTTCCGTTTTTGAGATATTCTGTTCACAGACAGACACACAGACAGACCAATGAAAAAAATGTTTTTTGGGATCAGGGGATTCTCAAACGTGAAGATCTGTTGAAAACTCAATTTCGAATTTTTGGGGTGAATCCAATACTTCCTTTATTGTAAAAGGAAGTAAAAAATCGAAAATCGAAAGAACGTTTGCTGAACCCGCTAATAGCAGGCAAACCAACATTCGGGTAGGACAACGTCTGTCGGGTCCCCCAAAATTTCACCCCACCACCACCGCCCAATATTTTTTAAAATGAGAAAATCTTTATATACAGTGTGTCCCCGGATAGGTGAAACGACTCTTGTGAATGGTAAAAAATTCTCGATTTAAATTGTCATTTTTGGGGGTTCAGCCCTGCTTGGTTTAAGGCGAATTTCCAACATAATTTCAGTTCTGAGAAATCAGGTATGCATTGGAAATTTTAAAAAAACCTATTTTTCTGTGAGGTAAAGTACCTTTTATGTGGCAAATACGACAAAAAGTTATTAAGAAAAGTTGTTTAGAATCAACACATAGGCCCCTATACCAAATTTCAAAATCCTCAGCCAACTTTGATCTCTCACAATTTCCTTTTGTTAGGTCCCAAATCAAAGAATTTTACTTTTAAGTTTTAACAAAGATTTTTATTGGAAAAACAAATACTTTTAACAAAATTTTTTATTTCATAATAAAAAAACTTGGTTAAAAATAAAATTCTTTGATTTGGGAAATAAACTTGAAAGAAAATGTGAGAAATCAAAGTTGGCCGCGGATTTTGAAATTTGGTATAGGGGCCTAGATGTTGATTTTAAACAACTTTTCTTTATAACTTTTTGTCGTATTTGCCACATAAAGGGTACTTTACCTTACAGAAAAATAGATTTTTTGAAAATTTGCAAGGCATACTTGATTTTTCAAAACTGAAATGATGTTAGAAATTGACCTTTAACCAAGCAGGGCTGAACCCCAAAAAATAAAAATTTAAATCGAGAATTTTTTACCTTTCACAAGAGTGTGTTTTAGTGGGTCCCTGGATGGTTTAGATTCACAATTGGACACAGTAGGTGGCGCTGCAATCGGGTTCTAGGATTTTTTAAAAACATTTTTTGAAAATAAATTTTTTTTTTAAATAATTTCTCGCATATCAGAACATATAACCCCAAAATTTCACCTCCTCACCACCCCCCAATATTTTTTAAAATGAGAAAAATCGAAAATTCGAATATCGAAAAAAGTTTGTTGAACCCGCTAATAGCAGGCAGCGGGCAGGACAACGTCTGTCGGGTCCGCTAGTTTAATATAAAAAAAGTAACTATGTATTGTGTAACTAAGCTAAGTGCTAAGATATAGGAGATAATAAAAATAAGACATTCTTTTGAAAACTAAGATACTATAATTTCAAATGGAAGAAATTTAAAAGTATTCAAAAAGTTTATATTGGATAATTTATAGATTTAAACTAAGAGAAAATTTATTACTAAAGAATGTAAGAAATAATATTAAACCAAACTAGAAGAAAATAGTCAAGAATACAAAAGTAAACATTATGAATTAGTGGTTGAGTTAAAACATTGGTGTGACTAGATAGGAACTGGCATATGAGATGTAACAGAGATCTGCAGTATTGTACAGGGTGGCCAGATAAGAATGCAAAGTGCTGTATCTCGGAAACTATTCGTCGTAGAGACTTTCGGTAAAAAAATTTATGACTAAAGTGGCCAAAAGAAGACCGTGGTAAATATTTTCAGATTTCCAAAATGGTTACCAGGGGGCGTAACCGCCATCTTAAACCTTTAAAGTGATTTTTCACTGAAATCCACCTAGTAAATGTTACCAAAAGATATATGCCTATTAAAGCTAAGCTTTACTCGAGTAATTTTTGTTTAACAGTTTTTGACTTATCTATTAAAATAAAGTGGTGGGGGGTAATTCAATGTTTTTTTAAATAAACAGCTGTAACTTGTAAACCACTGAACGGATTTTAACAAACTTGGTCTTGTTGGAAAAAGCATTTATTGTTCCATGAAACCCATTTTACCTGTGATATTTCTAATTCTTAGTGATGCCGCTAGAGCGCGTTTTTTGATATAATAACAAAAAATTGCAAAATTCTCTAAAAAATTAAATGCAATAATATGACTTTTTTCAGAAAAATGTAGTGAAATGATACCTAAATAGGCTAGTGAAAACCGTATCTCGATATCTTATTCATAGTCTGAAATATCGAAGAAAGAAGATTTAGTTATCATATAATTTTAAAAAGACGTTATTACACCGATATTTATTGTTATTTATTTGTCTTTTTTCAAGATTCAATGATAAAATTTCAGAATTTAATAATTTTTAAATAATAAAAGTATTCTTAGTTCAAATAATTTAAAAAAAACGTGTAGGGGCATAATAAGAAAAAGGGCCGATTTTGAAATAAAACTAATGCCTCCTTAAATGCTCGAACTGTCTTCCATCACACTCAATGCATTGTTGCAGCCGCTCATGCGTGGACATTACAGCCGCTTCAATTTCTGCTCTTGAAAGGCTACGAATGGCCTCCTGTATTCGGATTTTCATGTCGTCTCTCGTTGTTGGTGGAATTTGATAAACAATATCTTTCAACCGACCCCATAGATAGAAGTCCAAACAGGTGAGGTCTGGGGATCGGGGTGGCCAAGGAAATAGACTTCCTCGCGCAATCCACTTCTGGTGATATGTTAGATCTAAATGTTCTCGCACATTTCTTGAGAAATGTGCTGGGCAACCGTCTAGTTGCAAAAACATATTTTGCCGTAATTGCAAGGGCACATCTTCTAATAAAATAAGCAATTGGTTTACCAGAAAATCAAGGAACACGGCACCATTTAGTGGTTGATCAAAGAAATAGGGACCTATAATAGTTCCGCCCAGGATGCCACACCACACATTGAGACTCCAATGGCCTTGATGTTGGACCTCGCGCAACCAGTGAGGATTGTTGTCAGACCAATAATGCATATTATGCAAATTAATGTTTCCATCCGTCCAAAGAATTTCGGATAAAAATTCTCTATTTTCCCTAATCATGCCCAACATCCAATGACAATAATCTATCCGTCGGTCAAAGTCTTCGTGATTTAAGGCTTGATGTAAAACCATATGATATGGGTGCAGTCTAAAAATTTGAAATAACAAACACATTGTGAAACATGTAAGGTAGTATTTTTAGTGACATAAAAACTTACCTGTGATCCTTTAAAATGTTTAGAATAGTAGTACGTGATATACCCAACGCGCGAGACATTGCTCTCGTACTAACGTGGGGATTCAATTCCACGTCTGCTAAGACATTAAAAATATTGTCTTCCGTTGTTCTAGCAGAGTGTCTTCGCAACTGAGGTCGAAAGTTGCCAGTATTACGCAAATTTTGCACTAAACGCGGAAAAATTCTCGCATCGCGTAAACGCCGATTTGGATATCGAGCTCTGTATACTCTTTGAGCCAATGCCGCATTTTGAAGACATTCAAAATATACCGCAATCATATCGACAGCTTCCTCATTTGTAAAAGGCATTTTAATAGTTTCAAGGCCTTACTTGTGTGTGCAACGAACACAAATTACACTGTCTCTATAAGTATAATTTTAATATTTGTTGACAAGTTGATTTTAGGCATTTATTTTTCCTCCATGGCCTACTCTTCATATTCTGTCTACCTTGCACTTGCATACTAGCTGCAAGGTTCGTCGGGAGAATTTCGTAGAGACCTGGAGGTTAAGATGATTTGTAATCCGTGGGTTGTATCATAAGGTAAGCCATTCAAGGAATGATAAATAGTTACCTGAAATAAATGAGAAGAGAGAAGAACTCTCTCATTACGCAGATGCAAACTCGTTTACTATAACAGCTAATTAATTGAATTTAAACAATAGTAATTAGTAAAGTATTAGTGTCAAATAACACAAAAATCAATATTTCGGGATGCTGCTTTGTAACTGAATAGATTTTAGAATTGTAAAGTTTTTCTTCTTCTTTTGCACGATTTCTAAACAATGCTAAGTCCTGCTCTTGATTTAGATATTAATTATAAATTGTTATAATGACAGGCATTATTTATTATTACAACGAGTTTTAAGGATAAAATAAAATATGCGACAATACAAATCGAGTAGCGAGTAGTGGAAACTGAAATTTTGGGTGTCTTATAATCCCTATCAGGTGCGAAACAAATAATCCGCATTTCCAAGTTTTTGCAAGTGAACCCTTTTACAATGCTGACGGCGACTGACGGTAATCGTTTAATCCGTACAATAAGATGTGTTTAGTTTAGTGCACTTTTGTTTGATTTATTTTTAAATGCATACAAATAGTCTTCTAAGTGATGGGATCTAATCTAATATCATGTCACAAAATATGAGATTTTTGGTTTTTCCTGGATAAGTACGTAAAGCAACTATAGTAGAGAAGTAGCGACTAAGTTTTATTTACCTTTCGCAATAGCGGATTATAAAAAAAGTTGTTAGGCATAGAATGCAGATTAAGTTAGTAACTAAGAAAGCAGCTTATGCGAATGTCATGAAAAAGCTGTGACATCGAAGCTAAAGTTTAAATATACCACTAGTATTTTTTACATAAAGATTTAAGTAATTGCGGATTATGTAAAAATCGAATTTTCTAATACGTATATCACATATTCTGTGTAATTAAATTGAAATTACGTCCATATGAAATTACATCTTCGACACACGAAATGCAAAAATTGATATTGTGATTATAAGCTTATTTATCAACTCTATTGCTTAAAGAAACCGTAAGTATGAAGCATTTACCTGCGGTTTTATCCATTCGATTGTATATTACAGAATTACTACGTGAGTTACACTACATATACTCTTGCTAAACATACATAGTCAGAAATTCAAGCTTACTCTGCTTAAAGATTAGTGTTATCTGCTAGTATATTATGCCTGTCGGTGCCTGCAGATTTGTTATATTTTCCCGTATACATTTCATGCGCTACAGTTTGTTGCACCGCCTTAACGATTTTTAATAATAAATGAAGCAGAGTCGAACTTCTATTGTTCAATAAGAAATAATTAAAAAATAGAAAATTCGACTTACAGAAATATGTAAAATAAGTAAAGTAGAATTTCCCCATGTATTTATTAACATAGCCAACTACATATGTACGTATACAGTGTGTCCACAGACTCATTCTCAACATGAGGATCTTTTTTATTGCGAATGATAGAGATTTGAGTAAATGGGATAACACATTCCTCAGGTAAAGTTGTACCAAACTCCATACATAAACTATGGATATGCAACGTAATTCAAGCGCTGTAGCAATAAAGTGAAGTTTTGACTTTTTAATTTTTTTAAATAACTTGGCTATTTTAAGAGGAAGTCGAATTTAATTTGCCAATTTTAGGGCACTTTTTTAACAGGAATCTAGTGGTACGTTCAGATTTTTTAAAACTGTTATCGTAGTTGAGCTACAACCTACAACGGCCAATTTAATTTTCTCTTATGGGATTCACGGTTGGCTACTTTTAAAAAATGTATGATTTGTTATACCTAATGCAAAAATTAATGGTGACAATTTAATGCATACACTAAAAATAATTAACTGGTAATTCATTATTACAAGATGTTTTTCTCTTGGAGCTGCTTATTAACAGTGATACAGTTGATATGTTGTCTTGTTGTCTTGACAAAAATCCAACCAAAGCTACTAAAATGTACTTAAACCCGTATTTACAAGGAAGACAACCACCTCATACGCCGTATACAAATCTGTAGCGCATAAGGACGTAAGCACACAAGAAAATCAAAGCTTTTCATTTCAATCTTGCTCTACTTCTGTTTGGAAAGTAATGCCCAAGTGCTTAGACATCTATTGTAATTTTTTATTATAATTTAGTTTAATGTAAAATCTAAATACTTTTCAAGCCGTTCTATGTTTTTAATAAATGCCTAATTGCAATAAAATAATTCTTCTTTATTTCTATATTTTCAAAACCTTCAAACGCAAACTTCAAGACTGATGCTCTCACTTTTCAAAGTAGAAAAAGTTTTTTCGCCATTAATTTTCGTATTAGGTATAAAAAATTACACGTTTTTGAAAAGTGAAAAAATTTTCATTTTAAGGGCCTCATATTCAACTATGAGTCCTATAAGAGAAAATAAAGTTGGCCACTGTAGCTCAACTACGATACCAGTTTTAAAATCTGAATACACCATTAGATTCCTAATAAAAGGTGCTTTAAGAATGTCTAAATTAAATTCGACTTCCTTTTAAAATAGCCGAGTTATTTAAAAAAAAATAAAAAAGTCAAAAATTCACTTTTTTTCCTACAAAGTGCATTTACGGGTTTGACACAACTTTATCCAAGAAGTATTTTATCCAATACCTTAGAAGGCTCACATAACTCCGACTAGCCCAATCCTCGGCTGCGATACGGGTATGATAAATGTGGGATTTCTGTTTACTTCACTTTCGCATAAAGATTTTAGGTATTGGGTGCCAACAACTTTATTAAATTGTAATTTTTTTCTATAATATTTATACAAACAGCCAATCATGTAATTTAGGAGTTATGTTGATTGATTAATTATGAGTTTAATATAATAAAGGTTTATCTACTATGGCAGTTCATAAATGAGACTTTATACTGAAATATTGAATTAAAGTTCATAGCAGTTTGATTTAAATTGATTATTTAATCATGAGTTTTATAGAAAGGTTTTCTTTCTTTTTTGAAATTATGCACATTCAGGTAAGATAAATTTAAACAGCTCTCTATACCCTCTTAACCTATTTCTGTTTGCAATGATGGCTGTTAAATGATTTATCGGATAATTCAATTCACATTTCTAGAGTATAAGAAATGCCCATTATTTGACACATACGTGCGGTACAACATCAAACCCTAACTGACATTTACAAATATAACATGGTGGCTATCTATTTGGTTTCTTTTAGCATTGATACTGAAAAGGTAGCTAAATCTTCTTATTATTATGAAGTTATTGACGGTAGGTTAAATTTCAGGTAAATTTTAAACTCGTAACTTTGACATATTTTGGGTTATGACTGAACTGAACAGTTTATCAATTTTCCTGCGGTTTAGGACTAACCTAACCAAAAAGAAGCGGATCCTATGCAGCCAGGAACTGTTGCCTTGCCCATCGAGTTGAACTCTCCGTTAACGGGAAACAATTTCATCGCCATACTAATGAAGCGTTCTTTTTTGGGTGAGGAACTCTTAACGAGATTTAGTTACGGTCTAACATTATCTTCTATTTCAATTAAAGACTTTGTCGAGACTTCTTGCGACTTTATCCAACTGAATCATAACGTTCCGTGCAGAATTGCAGGGGAAACAAAAAACTAAACCAAAGACACCGCTATTATGATATATGGGTCAAAATCAGCTACTTTTCATATTTGAGATCGACACTCAAAAAATTAAAAAAACCTCCTCTTTTGTATACTAAAAGTAAGAGAAGTGTAGCTCATAGTTTCAGCTTTAAGAATTTAGTGATCGTTTAGCTAAATAACTGTATTTTTGTTTGCTCAAGAAACTTGTTAAACAATAACAAACACTTTCTCATGTCCGTCCCATGACAACAAAGGGGCGGAAATTAAGCTTCTTTTAAGGTTCATTCTAGTTTACTACCTGATACAAGTAAAAACAAGTACAGCTTAATAAAACTAAACATTGTAGTTGAAATACTTTGACAAATTCAGCAAATTCTTACATTTAAAGGTTATCAATTTGAAAAATTAGAATTTGAATGCCTAATTTACCTGTAAACAACGAGAGCTCGATAAATTCCTAAGATAAATGGTGTCTGGATGCTTTAGTATGATTAGTTATTTATTTTTTAAAAGATATAGGTAGGTATTTATTTAGACTTTGTGAAAAAATGTAAATATAGAAACCGGGACGGCATGACAGTGTGGGATGGACATGATACAATAAAAACACACATGGAAAATGTTTCTTCCACAATAAAAAAACACACTTCCTGCCCAAAATATTTAATGTAATGACTTAAACAAAAATAAAATACATTTATAGGTAATAAAAAATAAAATTCTATTCAAAAAATAAAAAATAAACAAAATGATATTATTGCATTAATGATAATGTAGAAATTGTATGCATATCCTCGGTGGAAAGTTTGAATAGTCTGCTCGTAACTTTTACTGGAGACGATACCTTACATAGCACTCCACTCTTTGGTATCTGTTGATTATCCGGTTTGGTGGGCCATGTGAAGTAAGTCCCTGATCGGGACATGAAAGATATAAGTTGATCATTATGATCAACTTTCCTTAACAATTCCAGGATACCAATCCTCAAACAGGACAACTGCATAGTCGTTAACTTGATCCATTTCGTGGATCCATTTTGTGTATTTGTTAATTGGCCACCTCTTTCGTGCAATTTGACGCCGTTAGATTATTTTCTTTGAAGATATGTAAAGTCGCATGTCTACGTCGATAAACTGCAAACAATTGAGCACTTGGAAGCCAACATTCGACGCCAAAATACAGCCTGATTTACTGCGAAGAGTGTGTGAAAATTGGATCTCCAGATTACGTCATGTACACGCCAGCCATGTCTGCTTGTCTGACACCCATAAATTTATGTTGAGCTAAATTATGCCATCTAGAAGTTAGGAGTATGGGCTAAGGGACAGAGGACGGACATGAGAATTTCGTGACGATGGCAGTAGAAATGTCTTAAATTAATGAGGAAAACTAAGTTTTTACCATAGACTACACCATTGTTTTTATATGAAAAAAAAATAGGTTATATACAATGCTTCGAAAGTAAATAATAAACGAAGGACAGGCATATGAAAAGTTTCTGATTTTGACCCATATACTGATTGCCAATGTATCTACCTTCCAGTTAATTTGTAACTGCTTTTTCTATTAAGAATCTGCCCAATGAATTAAATATTTTTGCCTGAAAAAGCATTACTCTTTAATATAATGCAGAATTAGTTTAATTACAACCTTACAGATGGAAGATTTCATATTCTATTATCCTTTTAAGCTGGAAATCGGCTCCTAACTTATTTGTTGCTGGACGCTATCAAGCACCAATCTGTTTTTTATCCAAAACAGGAAGTGGTTTCCCTCTTTTATTTTTAATTTGAAAATTCCCTAATTAGCCTTCTGTTTGAAATTATATACTAGATGAAGATTATGCAGCATGTATTTCTACCAAGTACTTTAAGTTGTCTAATTTTCAGGTTTTGTTATAATTCAGATTTATTATATTTTAGTAGCTCTGACTGTGGAATGCTACAATGCTACAATGTCCCAAAAAAGTTTGGCTCAGAAAAGTATTAATTCTTATGAAACACCCTGTATCTATTTATGGCTATTTAAGCCCCTATAAGTTCTACGTTCAATTCTAACTTTTCTTTTAAATTGCTTTTATCGTTTCTACTTATGAACGCTTTTAGTTGCTTTTATCAATATCAAACTTTCATCTAAGAAGTCACATTTTCCACGCTTTTTAATATTTATTTCCAAAATATTTAGGGGGTTGTGATCTAGGATACAAAAATACTAAGGTTTTATAAAAGCGGAATATTGTAATACAGTGTGTTCAAAATACCGGTTCAAATTTGAATATCTTCATTCTTTATTTTCTTAACTCTTTAAATGTAACGCCCTATAATTTATTGCAGCAATAGAGACTTAAATTTCCTTTCTTTTGACTAGAATATGTTATACTTTATTCCAAGAGTATTTGAACAATTAAGCTTTTAATAAAAAATGACGATAAATGTGTACTATTGGGGGCGCATGGTTTAAATTAGTGCTGGTAAAAACAACCGATTTGACGGTTAACTACGGTTTTTTCATAGATCGGAAACGGTAAAGCGATTAGCCGAAAACCTAAATTACCGGTTCATAAACCGGTTACTAAATCGGTTTACGATCCAGTTTAAAAATTTGTTTATAAACCGGATTAAATTGATTTATAAACCGCTCTAACAAACGTAAATTGGTTATACTTACAAAATGTGGAAGCTATATAAAATCGCGTGTTTATTATTAAGAAGAAACTTTTAAATTGATTTTTTAAACCGACTTATAAATCAGTTTTAAACTTGTTTATAAACAGGTTTTCAAACCGCTTTGTCCACTGGTTTACTGACCGGTTTTTAAACAGGTTTACAAACCGGTTCGTAAACCGGTTTAAAATCAGGTTTTCTGTTAACTGGTTTACAGATGTTCGATTTATATAAAAACCGCGGTTAGCTGCAAGCTGGTTAACCGTCAGATCGGTTTTTCTGCTGGAACTATTATAAACCATCCGCCATCAGTTTTTTAGGTGGAAAATTCCATATTTTATTACAGGAATAAATAGATGCTTAAATTTCTTATGGAATGAATATGTTGGGCTTGATTCCAAAGAGTGTTTGAGAAATTAAGTTTTTAATAAAAAATCACGAAGTCAATGTACACATCGTGATTTTTTATTAAAAACTTAATTTCTCAAACGCTCTTTGGAATAAATCCCAACATATTCAGGTCAAAAGAGAAGAAATTTAAGCCTCTTTTGATTCCTGTAATAAAATATACGGGTTTCCAACTAAAAAACTGAGAAAATAAAGATTGAAGATGTTGAAATTTGAACTAGTATTTTGAACACCCTGTACTAAAATATCTAATTTTTATGACTATTCAACTCACCCCCTTCAAGTAAACTACTCACCAATCATAATTTAGTATTTATGTCATTTGCAACAATTCCGCTAGCGGAATTTTAATGACAATTTTTTTCTCTTCCTGTGACATTTATTTAACTCCCTGTAAAATTAATCAAATATAATAATAATAATAATAATAATATTTATTGGGCATAATATAATCACCGACGTTGTTTTTTGTACGAATAACTTGATAAGAGGCGTCCACGAATGGGGCCACCAATTAATCCACTGCGAATTCCGGTTCAATGGGATTGCCGGGAACTGCCACTTAATAACCCTAACTTGGGTTCAGTTAGTTGTTGGAGTGAAACAAGACTTAACAAACACGAGTATATTGATTAACAACGATTACAAACGTCACTGATGGACCGATGGTATTTTACAAAGCTTCAACTGTTGTGACACGCTTGGATTGGCCACGCGAAAATAGCGAATTGCGCGTAACCGTAACACAAAACAACCTGGAAACGACTTTACCAGGGAGTTAGACCGAAACGCAAACTAGCACAAAGCATAGCTGAACTTGCTTCCTCGAGGCTCTGAATCTAACTAACTCTGAATTTACAGCGAGACGAACTCGCCAATTCAAGGAGGGGCAAGCTCAAACACTATTGGCTGAGGCGATCCTGCGTAGCCAATCGGAGCATCGCACGTTATTTAGGAAAAATGCTTATTCTAAGAAACCTTAATGCTAAGCTCTCTCAATGAGGCAATTGAACGAAATCCATAAACCCATGATTCCCAAATATGCTAAGTCGGCTTAAGTTCTAGTAGAAAATGTATCCATCCGCTTTAAAGCCATTAAGGGAAGCTTACAAATTCCTTTCCAACATTAACAGAGGCAAACAAATACGGCAAGATGCAAATTTGGCTTTACCACGACCTTTGAATGAGATAAAACAGTTATGACTTGAATTACGTGATTAATTATAATCAAAAAGGTTTTGATGCACGCATCTGTGTGAATCAAACATGCCGCCCCCGAAGTGCCGACTATGGCACGACGTGATTAAATCCCAAAATTAAACTGAAATCTAACACTACAAAATAATCAAATGCATAACAAGAACTAATGACAGATGATAATCCAAGAGTCTTACAGATAACTTACAACTAGCATGAATACAAGCAAAGAAACAACTAAACCTAGCAAAATGTTCAATTAGCGAAAACTACCAACTAAGAGCAAAGTCAATGTTTATTGCCCTTGATCGCAATGATCGTCTTTGGGTAGGATGTACACTTTACGCACCGAGCGTTTCAGGAGATTCCCTCGGGAATCGCGCACTTGCACCACACGCACAACACCATCCGCTCCTGGATATGTGGCCGAAATGATTGCCAGTGGCCAACGGTAGCTTGGAGATGCCTCGTCGTGGACGAGTACCACGTCGCCCACCTGGGGGGCTAGAGACGTGCTGGAGGACTTCCACTTAGGCCGGCGCTGCAGGAGGTGGAGGTAGTCCCGGGACCAGCGATCCCAAAACTGCTGGGACAGCCGCTGGACCAGCCCATAGCGGCTGAGACGATTTTCCGGTATGCCCTGGAGTTGGGCTTCCGGAAACGAAGTCAGCTTCCGACCGATCAAGAAGTGGGCAGGAGTAAGGACTTCGGGGAATGAGGCGTCGGTAGGGAGAACACAGAGTGGACGGGAATTTAGTATCGCCTCCACTTGAGTCAGCATGGTGTAATACTCAACGAAAGTTAACTTTGCATTGCAAGATATTCGCCTTAAATAATATTTCAATGACTTTACCCCCGCTTCCCAAATGCCGCCAAAGTGCGGAGAGCGTGCCGGAATAAAATTCCACTTAATGTTATGTTTCGACAATTCTTCCCTTATGCATTGCTCACTAGAGCCTGACAGGATATTTTTTAATTCCGATAGCTGATTTCTGGCACCGGTGAAACAGGTAGCATTGTCAGAAAATATGTTGGAGGGTAAACCGCGTCTGGAGATGAATCTCCTCAATGATGCGATGAAAGCCTCCGTCGTGAGGTCTTCCACGAGTTCAAGATGAATAGCCTTCGTGGCTAAACACACAAATAGGGCTACGTAAGCCTTTACTTCTTTCGCGCCTCGCCCGGATTTGTTTTTTATAAACACGGGACCCGCGTAATCTATCCCGCAATTACTGAAAGGGGGAGAGGGTGTGACACGAGCTTCGGGTAGTGATCCCATCAAGTGTTCATTCATCTTAGGCTTGGCCCGGAAGCATATCACGCAATTGTGTATTACTTTACGTATTAGGTCTTTGGCTCTCACGATCCAAAACTTATCCCGCAATGAGGCCAGTAACACCGAGTGTCCACAATGCAAGAGCCGCAAATGCTCTTGCTTCACGATTAGCAACGACAAAGGGTGACTAGCTGGTAACAAAAGGGGATGTTTCTGATCAAAGCTTAGATTGGAGTTTTCTAGACGGCCGCCCACGCGCAGTAGGCCCTGATCGTCCAGAAATGGGTTTAGAGAAAGCAGCGCACTATTTTTCGGCAATGGCGCTTTTTTAGACAAAACTGCTATTTCTCCGGAAAAGACTTCCGCCTGGGCAATTTTGATCAGGCGGCGAGTCGCGTCCTCCAATTCGTCAATGGCTGGAGGTCCCGACCAGCGCGTTTCGGTGTTTCTGTTTCTCGCGAGACGCAGGCAGTACGCGACTACGCGCTGTAATTTTGTAAAACTGGAATAGCGCCTGAAAAGTTCAAATTCTGGGACGCGATGGTGAAGAGTGGCCACTACTGGGCGCGACTCTTGGGCTGCTAGCTCACCCGAATCAATTTTAACGGGCTGGGGTTTTAAGTCCGCCTGTGACAAAAATTCTGGCCCGTGCCACCACAAGCGTGAGTTGAGTAACTCCTGGGGTAACATTCCCCTGCTAATTATATCGGACGGGTTGCAATTTGTACGCACGTGAAACCATTCTTCCCTATTGCTTAGTTCGTGAATCTCGGACACCCGGTTCGCGACGAACGTCTTCCAATTACTCGCATCCTTATTTATCCAGTGCAGAGTTATGGTGGAGTCCGACCAATAGTACACGCGGTCAAATTTAAATGCGGAGGAATCGAGTATAGTTTTAATCAAACGAGCCAACAGTAAGGCTGCGCAAAGCTCCAAACGAGGCAAGGATATTGTTTTTAATGGAGCGACCCTTGACTTAGCACAAAGCAAATTGGTGGTGACATTACCGCGCGCGTCAACGCAACGTATATACACGGCGCACCCGTAGGCTACAGAACTCGCGTCCGCAAATCCGTGGAGATCTATCGAATTTATGTCATCGCAAATTACCCGTCTCGGAATTGCCAACGAGCCCAAAGAGCGTAATGAAGAATGGAGTTCGTCGTATCTGGAGCGCATCTCCATGGGCACCGTTTCGTCCCATGACAACTTCAACTGCCAAAGCCGTTGCACGAGAAGTTTCAAAGTTAGAACGCTTGGACCAAGTAGTCCCAAGGGATCGAATATTTGAGCCATACTAGAGAGTATAGCCCGCTTGGTAACTGATTTGCAACAGCTAGGGTTTACTCTGTAACTTAGCACGTCCCGCCGAGTATCCCAAAAAATGCCGAGAGTTTTCTCCGTGGCGTCTTCCGTCAAAGAAATGGGCTCCATGCTGCCGCGATCTACACCAATGGCGCTAGCTACTTCACTGTCGTTGGATGCCCACTTTCGCAATTCAAACCCGTACCCCGACAAAGCGCTACTAATTTCGAATTGCGTTTTTATGGCTTCCGCCCTATTTTCAAAACCAGTCAGTAGGTCATCTACATAAAAATCCCGGCTAATTCTTAATGAGGCCTCTGGAAGCGATGCTTCGATTTCCTGGGCGATTTGTATCAAGCACCTAGTTGCTAGGTACGAGGCTGATTTAGTACCGTAGGTGACCGTTAATAATTTGAAGCATTTTACCGCTGAGGTTTTGTCGTCACGCCATAAAATTAATTGGTATTGCGTCTGCGAGGGGTCCACGAGAATTTGCCTATACATTTTGGCGCAATCTGCTTTCAGCACGTACTTGAATTGCCTAAAGCGACAAAGAATTGCAAACAACGACTGCTGGACCACTGGGCCCTTATGTTGAAGGTCGTTAAGCGATACTCCGGAGGAGGACGCACAACTGCCGTCAAAAACAACGCGATGTTTGGTCGTTGAACTGTCCTCCTTTATGACTGGCAAATGTGGTAAATAAAACCTAGGATGAGGAAGGCTCGCTTCGTCGTCCACCTTGCTCAAGTGACCAAGCGACTCGTATTCTTTGAGAAATGCGGAATACGCGGTTTTCAACTCGGGATTTTTTGACAATTTGTTTTCTAATGAATAGAAACGCTTTAACGCTATACCGCGCGAGTCTCCCAGCGATGGAGCATCTTTCCTGAAAGGTATGCTCACGATGAACCTACGCGGCTCCGACGACGCCCGTTTCGTAGTCGATTGAAAATGGTCTTCGCAAAATTTGTCATCAGCAGAGAGTCGGCCTGATGAACCGTAAGCCCCCTCGATTTCCCAAAATCTCTGAATGCCGTGCTCGATGCCGGCTACACTTAAATGAACTCTATTTGAAAGCATGAGCGCTCGATTTTCGATGTTCATGTTTCCGCCTAAAACCCAACCAAAAAGAGTTTTTGTTAAGAATGGCTTCTCTGGGCCCAATTTCACCTGTCCCTGACAGAGCACTTGCCAAAAGACATTCGCGCCTAATAAAAGATCAATCTTTCCCGGTGTATTACAATCTGAATCGGCTAGCACAATGTTTGGTGGGATCTTCAAATCCCTCAACGAGAAAGAAAGGGCCGGCAGAGGGTCCGTAATTTTGTCTAACACAATACAGCTCAAAATGTCCTCGTATTTCCCGTTACGGGAGCGGATTCGAACGTTTGCTCTGAATTCAGCGTTCAGAGCCCTGGCACCAACACCCGACAGTGAGGTGATATTACCTCGTTTCTCAATTTTCAAATTTTGACACAAGTCGGCGCTAACTAAGTTAAGTTGGGATCCGGGGTCCAAAAGAGCTTTTGCCCGGGAAAATGACCCGGAGGATCCTTCTACGAATACGCTAACCGTGGACAATAAAACTTGCGCTGGCGCCGCGATTGCAGGACGGCTACAAGCTGCTGAAACGGATGCGACGGGTGCCTCGCTCGGGGAGACGGCCCCGACCTCCCGTGCGTCACTGCTGGATTCTGGCGGTCCAGGACGCGGCGACGAAGTATTTTCGTGCGCGTCGCGCTTTGGACGCAAACACAGTAAAGTATGGTGCTTTTTTCTGCATACGCGGCATCTCGACGATGTGCATTTTACCACGAAATGTCCGGGCTTGAGACAATTGTTGCATAATTTCAAACGACGCGCCTCTTCGATACGAGCGTTTACCGACAATTTTGAGAATGATTCGCAAGCGCTAATCGAATGATTACTATTTTTGCAAAAATCACAAGAGTGATTACCTTGCTCTCTGGCTACATGAGCGCGTGCATGACTTTTTTGCTCGGATCCCTGATTTCCCAAACTCGAACCTATTTTCGCAGCTTCCAGCGAACCTAATAAGTGACTTTTGCTCTCTAAAAAATCTAACAACTCTCGCAAAGTAGGAAATTGTCCGGCATGTTTGCATAATTCCCAGTCAGTCTGCATTGCTGAGCTGAGCTTCGAAACTATGATATGTATTAGTATGGTGTCGACTGTGGGTTCCCCGTACGCCTTTAAAATTTCCAAAATTCTAACTACACTATCGAGCAGCCTTTGAACAGACGAATGTGAATCCTTTTTTACGTTCTCTAAACTGAATAACGCATTTATGTTTGATTTTACGATCAGTTTCTTATTTTCAAATCGCTTGACTAGAATGTCCCAAGCAATGGTATAGTTATCGTTGGTAACTTTTAACGACGAGATTGAACTAGCAGCTTCTGCCTTAAGGGAAGAAATCAAATAGTAAAATTTCTGAACGTTGGTCAAATTAACGTTGTTATGAATAAGCGACGTAAAGGAGTCATGAAATTGAACCCAATTCTCGAATTTCCCCGAAAAGGAAGGCAAATCTAAGGGTGGTAATCTTAATCCAGCGAGCTCTCCTGAAGGGCCACTTTGCGAAGAATTTTGACCTACATTCGGTTTTATACCCGAACTGATCTTATTTTTTGATAAGAATTCCTTTACTGCGCTACTAATCTCGCTAAAATGAGTCATAAAAGAGTCAAATTCATTGAAAAGTTCATCAAAGTTTTCAGCGTCGGCCTCCATTAGGCCCTCCATTGACTTCTTATACTCATCCAACAAATTTTGGAAACAACTAAACTCTTCTGACAAGTTGCCGACCTCGTGAGCCTTCACGGGGCTGGACGAAGAAATTCTATGAAATAGAGTTTTGAAACGATCTACTTGGGCTTTTATGAATTTGCAACGAGTGGTTAAAGTGCGAGTTTCCGACATGACCGCTGATGTCGAACGAGTTTCCACCATGACTGACACAAGCAAAAAACAGCACTAAACGAAGGTGTAATGGAAAAGGACTTACTTTTGATTTGAGAACGTAGTAACTTCTTGACTAACAGAAAACCAACCCGCTGCCGATCGCTGCCGCTTGACGTGGGACCTGGACTCGGTGTAAGCTCTCGATGGTTGAATTTCCTGGTGTTGGCGAAGCTTCTTGACGCTCTCCGACGAAACGATGTTGGAGCAATTGCATCCACCAGCTACTGGAAACTTGTACACTCGCGTTTTTTAGCTTCTTCCACATCCGGCTCGAAGGACCAATGTTTTTTGTACGATTAACTTGATAAGAGGCGTCCACGAATGGGGCCCCCAATTAATCCACTGCGAATTCCGGTTCAATGGGATTGCCGGGAACTGCCACTTAATAACCCTAACTTGGGTTCAGTTAGTTGTTGGAGTGAAACAAGACTTAACAAACACGAGTATATTGAGTAACAACGATTACAAACGTCACTGATGGACCGATGGTTTTTTACAAAAGCTTCAACTGTTGTGACACGCTTGGATTGGCCACGCGAAAATAGCGAATTGCGCGTAACCGTAACACAAAACAACCTGGAAACGACTTTACCAGGGAGTTAGACCGAAACGCAAACTAGCACAAAGCATAGCTGAACTTGCTTCCTCGAGGCTCTGAATCTAACTAACTCTGAATTTACAGCGAGACGAACTCGCCAATTCAAGGAGGGGCAAGCTCAAACACTATTGGCTGAGGCGATCCTGCGTAGCCAATCGGAGCATCGCACGTTATTTAGGAAAAATGCTTATTCTAAGAAACCTTAATGCTAAGCTCTCTCAATGAGGCAATTGAACGAAATCCATAAACCCATGATTCCCAAATATGCTAAGTCGGCTTAAGTTCTAGTAGAAAATGTATCCATCCGCTTTAAAGCCATTAAGGGAAGCTTACAAATTCCTTTCCAACATTAACAGAGGCAAACAAATACGGCAAGATGCAAATTTGGCTTTACCACGACCTTTGAATGAGATAAAACAGTTATGACTTGAATTACGTGATTAATTATAATCAAAAAGGTTTTGATGCACGCATCTGTGTGAATCAAACAGTAGTGGTGGTAGATAAGGTTTTTTTTCGTACCTGTCACCTGACCTTAAAAGTTTAATTTATTGGTATTTATTTTAGCTACAAGTTTTTCTTCCTTTTTTGTTGCAAATTTTTAAATATATTGTTCAAATAAGATAATTTGTAAGGGGTCTCTCTATCGATATTAAGCATGTGTGAGACACTACGTCTTGACATATAATTGACTTTAGAAACTTCGTAATTTGTTATAATTTAGAAAATGATCGTTAGCATGGAATTTAATGTGTCGACCAGATTGGGAGCAATTCCCATGATTATAATTAGCATTATTTAGGGTAAAATCCTTAATATTACAAATTAATTTGTCCGTAAGATTGACCACCCTTCATTTGTTTTTGTTTCATTAGTATGAAAGAAATATTTTTCTCACTGCCATTTTGGCGCCACTGGTCGCTTGCGCCTGTAGGCAGGGGTCTACTCTGCCTATACCTAGTTACGGCCCTGGTTGCGGATTGTTTTAAAATTGGAAATTTATTATGTATTGTATACCTTTATATTCTCAATAATATTTAGAAACATAATAATACTATTGTCACAGAAATTGTGATCAGAATTAATACATATTCATATAATAATGAAGAGAAAGTTGATGATTTTAACAAATCAATTATACTTGATCTCTAAGTAAAATAAACTCTTACTGGAAGTATATATAATTAAATTGAATTTAAAACTTCTAAACTTTTGTTAACTTTAGAGTTTACAAGCATTTAAGTTTAGACTTCGAACTAGAACAGGAAAGCTGCATTAGACGGAATTTTTAATTTTTAATTTACAAATCCCTTGTGGCTGCTCTGAGAGGCTCAAGCAAAAAACTGGAAGTTTTAATTAAGAAATAGCTGCTTGAGCAACAAATAACAGTAAACAATTTCCAATCAATGCGTAGCCGAAATCAAAAACATTAAAAAAATATATTTTCAATATGTTACACACGAGAGATACAAAAAATATATTTTCAAATTTTGGTATTTGTTATCTATGATTTTAACGATTTGACAATTTTACATTTTACGTGCTTCTTTTTATTTAGTATATGGTAATATACAAGGTCCAGCAGGTAGTTTTAAGTGGACTATAGTATATAAAATCTGTAAAAGGGTTTACACAGAACTGTTCTCGCTCAAATTATACAAATTTGCAAAAAATGTACTCCGCTGGGATTCGAACTCTGTGCTCCCAGGCGAACATTTCGAGCCCAGTTGTAACATGGACCTTGAAGAAAGCAGACATACAAAGAATTAATGCATTTGAAATGTGTGTATATAGACATGTCTTGGGTATACCGTGGACAGCACACCGGACCAATCTCTCCATACTAAAAGAACTTAATATCGAATTCCGACTGTCCACGAAAGTCGGCCAATCTTTCCTTCGATACTTCGGTCACATATCCCGAAGGAAGAATTCTATGGAGAGCTTAATTGTACAAGGAAAGATTAAGGTACGTAGATTAAGGGGTCGATCACCTAAAAGATGGGCTGACCAAGTTGGAGCGCTGACAGGACATACTTTGCACGATGCTATACACTTAGCTGAATATCGCAACGCGTGGGCAAAAACAGTGTCAACTACCTGATAATACCACCAAACCTCTTCGTGGGATAAAGGATAGAAGAAGAAGAAGTTACATCTCATTTTCACCAGTGATAAAAACTGAGCTATGTGAAAATTATTACTTTTATCTATTTCTCAGTTAAAGCAAAAATAAACAAAATTTTATAAATTTAAGTTGCGTATTCTGTATATTTTCTTCTACATTTTCTCGGTTTTATGCAAAATATGGTTTTTAATTTTTTTTTTAAATTTTTTATTAGCAGGATACCGCATAGGTAATCAGAATATCTGCATTATATGTTATGCAGATGACGCAGTGCTCCTCACAAACACAGAAAATGATCTTTATGGGTTTGCTACCGCTGGAAAGAAGTATAATATGGAAGTATCGGTAAAACAAATCAGTGGTTGCCATACAAAGTGTCTATAAAAGATAGTCCGGTCCAGAGGACTTTGAAAGTACGAGTATTGAGCAAATTTGCAGCAACATCGTTTTATGACCAATACTAATTAATGATTAACCAACATAACCTTCAAACAAATTTTAGTCATTCTGTTCCTGCCAATAAACCATTGCAGTTGCAACTAATGCAATAAAAATTATTTACATTATGACGATGAGCACAAATTTGTAGGTTAAATGTAGTAGAGCTGTAAAAACCGTCAGAAATAAGTTGGCAGACAATACAGATGCCGACAAAATCCATAACACATTCCACAGTGCTTAAAGAGCGGCATCATTCATAGCCCTCTTGATCAGACAATCTTTTATATACGCCCTGCATCTAAGAAGCCTATACGGTGCAAACTAGAAATTGAGAGAAATGTATTACAGCAAGTAGTCATGATCTTCAAGCACCTGGTAGTAGACGTATCAAGCGATCGTAACCTCTACAACGAAGTCAGAGAGCAAACCATGAAAGGAACGAGAATATTTGTATATCTTCGCGACGTAAATTAGAGAAATACGTGATCTCGGCACAAAGAGCAAAATTAAAATTTGTAAAACATATGTGAGACCGGTTTTGACATATGGAGCTGAAACCCGCGCCGATACAAGAAAAACTGAACAACTGCAGCGCACTGCGGAAATGAACACATTAAGGACTATCGTTAGAAAAACGAGATTAACCAGAGTACGGCATGAAAACGTACGAGATGAGTGTGGTATTACAGACATAACACATTTTGTAAAAAGAAGAAGACGACAATTAAAATAGTCCGTAATTTAAAGCCTATCGGAAAACGTCAACCAGGTAGATCAATGAAAAGATGGGCCGAGAGCTTGAGTGCATTATCTCAATACAGTCTATAACACACTACGTTATAAGCGTGAAGAAAAACAGGTGAATACTAAAATAAAAGAAGAAGAAGAGGAAGAAGCACCTGACCTGTTAAATCTCTCGACTTTAGTGCTACATCTCTGAGCAACTGTGACTCTGATGATGCAAGCTGCAATATTTATATGGGTGCACAAACAGTAAAAAGGTCAAATATGCCTAAGTATCCTTGTTCACAAGGTATTCTATTAACGCGTACCAAATCATGGGTGGCTTGCAAGAGTTCATGAGCCACCAAAGAACATAACCGTTACGCAAACCCATGCTTAAGTTCACAAGATGTTAGGTACATTAAGCCAACAAATGCTGGGTGTCGAAATTTAATTCTATTATCGACAATTCGAGTAACCGCGAAAGCCTCAAACATTATATAAGTCTTACCAAAATAAGAAAAGAAAATTCCCGAAATGAATGTTTACTTGGCTTGAAAATATATTTTCGGTTAAATATATTCAGCGTGAGCACTGCAAAAAAAGTTTATTTTTGCTTTAACTCAAGAACTATCTCTATAAATATAAACGCATGTTGTGCCTGCGTTTCTGCGTCACCTTTTTATTAGCAATCAGCACCGATCGCGCACACTTCGTCCGTGATGGGACATGTCGTCACCGCGTCCTTTATAACGCAGCCATATGCATTAGGTGTGCGGTCATGTCCGAGCAGTTGAGGCGTCTGAATAGCAATCGAATTCCGCCCAGAAACACTAATTCAAATCGCAGCGGTTGTATTGTTTTTTTTTAATTGAATTTACTTTTCTTTTACCATTTCAGCATTTTTACCAATTTTGCACACAATTCTAAACACTCCTGCTATGCGCTTTCCTGCGTCACTTTTCATTGACACTGATCGGGTGCAGCTCTTCTGTCATCAGTTCTGTCTCCACCGCGTTCTTTACAACGCAGCCATACGTAATATAATAGGGTGGTCGTGGTCGAGCGGTTAAAGCGTCTGACTAGTAATCGAATAGCGCCTGAGAGCGTGGAGTTTGAATTCCATCGGTTGCATTACGTTTTTTATTTGCAAATTGATGAAGTGCGCAATACTAAGCGTTTCCTGTTACTGTTTTAGTATTATTAGCAGCGTTAAGATATTTTACCTATTTTGTCAAATATTTTAAGCACTCTTGCGGTGCGCTTTATTTATTAGAGACGTTAAAACATTTTATTTCTTCTGAACTTTTTTATTTATAATTCAATTATTTTAATTACAGTAAGCCCACCTATGTGGTGAGCTAAAAAATAGTTAGTTAGTTAAAAGTAATATTTTTCACATACATCAGGCTGCTCTAGACGAAAATTGGCACATTCGGGACCAACAGAAAGGTGCAGCCATCGCAGCAGGCCGTATTTGCGAAGAAATTTGTTGTCAGTCTTGTTGGAAACACCTCCGCTATAGGCCATCGCTCTCTTGGGGCTAGGAGGGATCGAACCAATATATTGTTGACAGAAACCGAAAGCTCTTGCTACTAGGTTAGAAAAGTGGTTCATAGAACTAGCTCTAGTTTCTCCATGATCACCCGAAGTTATATTCACGAACTGTAAAAACCTATTGTGATTCGTAATATTTGTAACAAAAGACGTTTTCTCTTAGAATAATAATTTTTTGCATTTATAGACAAAAGTGCAACCTTTTCTAACTCAAAGGGTATTGAAATCAATACTATTCCCAAACGGTAGTAGACAATTGATATTGCAGCTTTAATGACTATTTCCCTCACATACTTTAAGCCAATGAAGTCTTTTAATTTTTTGAGATTTATCCAATCAGATCCCAATTATGCTATAATTTTGCACTAGTGTAAATGATCGACATTTGTACTAGGGCAAATTGCATCGTCATCCAATTAGTGACGCGCATGAATGGATTAACGAGATTCCCACTATCCAGCAAAACCACTGCCAAGCTAACGGGCTTGGAGAAAGACGACCATGTTCACTTTTGTTCGGGAAATAATCAGCAAAAAATTTGGCATGCACAAAGGTATTACTAATGATAATTACATCATGACGAGTATTTACCTAAGAATTCAGTTTCACTTAACATAATCTCTTCGATTTAAATTATAAATTATTATATTATGTTGCAGTTCTATGTCAATCTAACAGTAAATATTTTATTGAATGGAACTGCAAAATTTTAATAACAACATAAATTGTGGGTTTATGACAGGTATAAAATAAAAACTGAGAACCTAATAAGCACCCTTAGCTTCCCAACAAAGTCGACATAGTTAGTTTTAGTACTTTTAATAAACAAGTACTTTTTTGAAGACAAATCCTGCGCCTTTCTACTTATGCTCACTCTTCCGCACCCTCCATACATGAATGTTTAAAGAAGAAAGGTTGAGTGTCGTCTCAAGAGAGTCTCAAGAAGTTCCATTGAAAGCAGGGCTGTTCTGCTTGAATAATGCCAAGTGCTCGCACTTGCGGTTTACCCCTCGATTTTTACTACTAAAATTTTCATAACTGTCTACGTGAGCTTTTTTGCGATTCATGAAAACATTTGGCACTTTGTCAGAGCGGCGGGTAGTTGAAATATTTACCAAGATTGTCGTTATGTATGTGTAAAAACGGGATGTAGCTGTATTGCGTACTCAAGATTTAAATTTGCCCAAATTTTGTTATTATTTTTTATAGGGAATTATTTTGATCAAATGCCACTACATGAGCTGAATTTTTATGTTTTATATCGCAACTTAATAAAAGCTTTACGAGGAAGGGAAGTTTATGCCATGGGCGGAATTTCAGCACGGAATCGCTCGTATATCACACATATTTTATATGGAAAAAGAGGAACATAAAATTTTGAAAGGTTTTTCCTCGGATCTCGAGTTTAGAATACAAATTTTGCACCTACAGTGCATGGAATTATTTTGAGTTTAATCACGTCCGGCTATATTAAATAAATGTGCACGCAAGCCAGAACATTTCGAGGAGTAAATGAAATGAATAATAAGGTAGGGAGAAACACGACTAATTAAAAGGCTACGAATTACTTCAGTGGAAATGAGGGTGAAGTTTTCCACTAGGGGTGTAAATATAAATTAAGGGTGGCGTTGGAGCTTTTAAATGTAAGCAAATAGTTTTAAATTTTATTTAAAAGTTGCAAATTCAATTCGACATTCCAGGACGTTCACATCTCCAGAACAAGGAATGTTAACAATTACCTCCTTTTGAAACTACTGAGCCAAAGTTGTAGTCCTAGTTACTAATTACTTCAAATTTCGAGAAATTAAAGTTTAAGATCAATGTGAGAATTGTCATTAAATTTTCCACAGCAAGTGTTTGGTGCTACAAAATATTATCTTCGATTTAAATTATCAACGATAATTTAATGTAAATAAATATCTTAATTTTTCTGTACTGCTACAAAGGAAGGCGTAATAAAATATATTCCTTGCTTTTGTTTCTGCATGTAATACGTTAAAATATAATTTTAAAAAGCAAAATTTGCATTCAGTGCACTTAATTTTTTTTTTAATATGTTTAACACAATGTTTCATCAACTTTTCATCGAATTTATTAAATTTAACTAATTTCGCAACTTAATAAAGACATACTATCTTTTAAGTTTATTTATCAATAGACTTTGAATTTGAAAAAGCGAATAATAAACGTACTACAGCAGCTATAAATATATGGAAATTGTTGGTCACTTTATTTTCAATAATTTTCCCCAGTTGATCATTAAATATTATGGATATTGCAAAAACATCCAAAGTTTCTACGGAAAGTACCCAATATCATTCTTATACATATTTTAAAAATGTATAGAATTTCTTTTACCATATATCAGTCACATGTCATAGTTATCAAACGACTTAACGATACAAATCGATAACTAATTAATAACTGCTCATTTACCTGAATAGAGCTTCATTCGAAAAAGTAGGCGGCGAAAAAATAAAAATCGCCATTTTCTAGATGTACAACGCTCATTTAAGATTATCTTGCTAGCACCGCGATACTTTCACGCCCATTATTGATGAAATGGGCGATATTTTAGTTTAGTTTGTCGTGGCGTCTTTCAAGTGCGCGACACTGTCGGTTCCCTCCCTCAGTTTCCGGTTAACATCTTGACAGGCTGCTGGCAGCCCATCCAGCTTTCTCCGTGAGCTCGAATTGGGTGCATTGTTTCGTTATTTATGACATTTTGGAAGATTAGAAAGAAGCAATAGCCGCCCACCGAAATGAATATAGGAATGCGGCGCTTTTGCTGTACATGTTGTATGCATGCGATTGCAGTGGAGTTATTTTTGTGTCATCAGTGAATCGGTTAATTAGATCTACTAAGATAATATTGTCGATTCCGTCAGATGTCAATAAACGATTGTGGATATCCAACTTTTCGCATAGGCAAAATAATACATTCCCGCCTTTACTTGTGTCCTGGGTCAGTTTCTGCCGCTCTGACAAACATCTTCGAGAGTCTCTCGTGCCCTAGATCAAATTTTCCGAGTTGTTGTCATGTCGACGCACATCTTTGCGGGTTTCTATCAGAATTATCAAGTTTCTGCCATTCTGACAAACATCTTTAAGGGTCTCTCGTGCTTCAAGTCTGGAAGAAACCCTCTAAACTTTACTACTTTAAGCTGCATGCTTATTGCACCCAAGTCAGAAGTGTTAACACCTTGAGACAAATATTTCATTTCAGGAGTGCCTTTAGAGGGCTTGTTTACATGTACCTTTCCGTCTAGTAGCTAGAGCTTAGTCACATTTATAAATATAAGTAAATTGAAGATTATTAGTATATGCGGTGTGTTAATCGAGTATTCGTTTAATGGACACTAGCTCGATTTTTCTTTCGCTCAGGTGGGGCATCGAGTATTGTCAATACACAGGTTTGATGCCGACTAGCCTATATAAAGTAGAGCTTATAACCGTAACGTCACCTTCGAGTTTTTTCCTAAATAGTAATGTGTGATTTCAATATACGTTATTGTATGTGCATTTTGTGTGTCTGTATTCCACATTACTGCATGCAGGTAAGCTTATAAGTTAGTTAAACATTAACAGGTGAGGACTTAAAGTAAGTCGGTAGCTTTGCCAACTTCCATTTCTGCCAAGGTCGTTCCTTTCTTGATTCTTCTTCGATCCGTAACGCTACGAAAGGGTGTAGTGACATTATGATAGTTATATTTTGAGACATTATACCACGTATCGCGTTCTTGTGTCGAGTTATACAATCGTTCTCGTTGATCTGACTACCTCTTCCGGAATCTGTCCCTTGATCGCTTCATATTGATTTTTACTTCGATCGCTAGCATTTCCATGCTATCGTTACGCCTCGTTATGTATTCATTGTGGATTAGGAAATACCCATTATCTCTGTGGCAGCCGTATAATAACTAGTATTTCTGCGAACAGTAAACCTCGCGCTACTCCAGTTTTTATTCCCAAAACGCTAAGCACTGAAATAAAATTCGCCTCCAGATATCTTCCTCCTTGGAATTTTTGGATAGATACTGACTATGGGATATCACTTATGAGTAAGAGGGAAAAGTGGTCTGTGAACACGAACAAAATCGTTGGAACCATTTTTGAGAAGAACGTTCCTTTTTCGATATTTTTTAGAGCATTTGAGTCTCCTGAAACCGAACGGTGCAACGCAGTGAAACCGAAGTCTGGTACTATTGGAAATAGCATCTATGTGATCACTAGACCTTGCGTAACTTTCCATTAGCTAAGCACTGAAATAAAATGTGACCACCCCCTCCCCACGTATTTCCTTCCTTGCAATTATTGAGTAAATATTGACTATGAATGTAGAATTTACCTGTAAGAAGGAAATGGCGTCTGGGAAACTTCTAACGTTTTGCCCTCCCTAATTTAACTTTAGTCCTAGTAATTAATTCTGGTCATGTAACGTTTTAAATATGGCTTGATATGACTTCCATTAATTTCTGAAAACCTCCAACGTTTATTAATTTCTACACCGGTTAGCTCAAATCGGAGAAATATGTTCACTAATCTCAAATGTATATAGGGTTAGGAAAAACGCTAATTCTAAATTAACTGAATTGTATATTAACAGAATTCTCTTCTCTTCTCCGGGGGTTGTTGCTTTGGTTTCCGGTCGTAACGCCACACATCTAGCACCCACGGGTTGAGAGTGGTGGCATTCGTCATGGAGTCGAGTATAGCTTTCGCCCGTATGTCAAACGTCCACAACGCCTGGCCTTCAGGTACCCGTTTTGTTTACATTTGGGGCACTGCAGAAATAGGCAGACTTGAAGAAATTTAAGCCATACCTGCACCTCTGAGTTTGCGTATTGGTTGGTGCGGGTCTTGCTGGTGCCCTAGGATGGCCTGAAATTACTTCCGGAGTGACGTTGTCGTGAAGTTCTCCAGTTAAAGCCTGCTCCCTTTTAGCCGGGAAAGCGCACTTGACAGCTCGGAGTTAGCTCTCGGCGAATTCGTGAGAAGCGGGCTTTGGCTTCGGAGACCAGGAAATCGTCCCTAAACGTCCAAGGCGGGTCTTCCAGGTAGGCTTAATACGTGCGGCTATATTGCTTGTCCTGCTTTCGTGCAGAATGTACAAAACTGATTCCTATAGGTTAGGTTTATTTTCAAATTTGTAATATTTTCGTAGCCTACGGAAGCTTCGAGGAGCTCGGATTTTGAATAGACAGGAGGTATCTCAGGAGACAGAGAACGCTAGTCACAACCTGAAATACAGATCAGGAGTAGATAATGCCCCAGGAGACAGAAAACGCTAGTCACAAGTTGGGGCCACAAGTCAGGATTAGCATAGAGGAAGGTAAGTCCAGATACTCAAGACGGGATGAACTCAAGTGGAATGAACTCCAGTTCGACGGACAGGATCAGGTTCTAAGCCCAAGAGGGCCTAGAGCGGAGAGCTTTTTCAGGTTAGAGCATTTGCTGATCGGCATCGGTGGGCTCAAGGGAGTTCAAATGGTTGCGGAGTATTCTTATATACTCTCCGCGCGGCCTTATCAGCGTGACGGTTCTAGAGAAAATTTAGTGGGAGGCGGCGCCGTCGTTTATTCAGCGTGACTTTGCGCATAGCGGTTACGAGCTGGTTATTACTAAACCGAGCGCCGGAAAAATGTAACGCTCGATTAGGCGATGTGTACATTTAAATACATTTTGAATGTTTAATAAAAATGTATACAGGAGCTAGCCTTACAAACTGATCGAAACTGTTAGAGCCATATTTAGGAAAAAATAGTTGTTTTTTCAATATTTTTTGGAGTATATGTGTCTCCTAACACCAATCAAAAAACAGTTGTTGTAATCTTGCTGGCCAGTGTATGGGGCCATTTAGTATATCCTTGATGTTTGTTGTATTATTTGCATTATGGAAGGTGCTCCATTTTGTTGGAGTCACATATCAGGACGAATTTCTATGGGCTTGTATCATTTTCATAATGTTCTAATTATGTCAGAAGAAATTTGACATATCGTTTTGCATTAAGCGATCCTTGAACAAAAATATAGTATCGCCTAATACTTTAGTACCCCTATAATACATCAACACGGTTATTCAATTTCGAGGCTCATCATTGGGATTTCGGAAACGGAAACATTAAAAACATTAATTGGACCTAGTCGTCATAGCTTTAGAGTTACACCCAAAATACTTGGGCAGAACATCTAGGACATCATAGGCTGGCCGATGACACAACGGCAGGAAGACACTGGTAAACTAAAGACAGAGCAGCTTGCAAAAGACTAAGGGAAGCCTACATCCAACAGTGAACAAGTGAAAGCCGAAGAAGAAGACAAAATATGCTCAAAAAATTATTTTTATTTTTTTAAGTTACAGTCGATTATTGTGTTACTTAGAAGAAAACTATTTTGAAATTATTAGGATACTTTTTGAAGAAGAATTTAAACCCAATTTTTGGATTTTCATTTGTTGTCATAATTTTTGAGGTATCAATACTTTGTTATTTTAAATGCACATAAAACATGGTTATGAGACCCTTAAAGTCAGCTCATTTTTAGCTTTTTATTGATATAAGGTTTACTAGATTTTCTTAAGCAACCGAGACACGCGAGAAAGATGTTTCTGTTAATAATAGGTCATAGGTTATTAAACAGAAAGCAAATGAAAGCTTCGACTTACCTTTTTATTAATTTTGTATTATTCCATTAACAGCTATTTCTGTATACCATTTACTTATATAAATAACTGTACGAACTTGCCCTTCAAAAATTGGTAACCACTTAATTACATGGAAATTTTGCTCTTTCAAGAATTCTGCATAAAATATTAAAAATTAAATCGAGGCTTGTGTCGAAGGTCTTTTACAAGAGGTAGATTTTATGCTACGCATTGATGAGCATTGTTTCTGTTAAGAAGATCATTATTTTTCAACTATGGTTGTTTAGATTAAGTAACATGAAAAAACAATTTAAATTGAATCGAAGCTTTATTTGTTTTCAAATTAAACCTTCACGAGCTACTCTCAAAGAAATGTTTCTGCATATATTTAGGCTATTAAGCAAATAAGTGTAGAAAAGCTTAAAAAGTAAAAGTTAGAAATAAGCTATCTTCAACGGTGTCATTTGTATATTAAAATAAGAGTTAGTAAATATATTGAAACGGGACTCTGGTTTCCTCGCCTAGATTGTTCATATTAATATTTAGCCAGACTGTATTTCCATTCTTTGTTATTGTTAATCGACTTAAATAATTTAAGCTGTCATAAAAAAAGTGAGCGGATACGGACCTCTTCAGTGAAGCTTAATTTCGTAAGTGCTGCAATAAACAAAAATTCAGTAGTGTACTTGTACGACAAATACAATTAGTCTGCTACTCTTTACTTGTAAATGCGAATAGCCCCGAGTTATAGCTCGAAGTGTGTCCATTTTTTAACAATGTTGTGTTTACGAATGCCCATTCAGTCTAAGATGTAATCCTATTTTCTTTGTTGTTTTAAATGTGTTTTAATGTCGATATATTTGTATAAGCAAATTTTATTGTCTATATTACTCTCAGCATCCGAAAGTACTACAAATGCAGGCCAGCTTCTTGTTTATGCAGATGCTGATACTTGAAAGCCACGAACTGAGTTAAATGTATACTGAGGTAGCTAAGTAAACGAACAGTGCAAATTAACTAAGACGTACGAGACGTCTCATTTAATTTTTTGTTTTAGGTAACATAGTATAATATATAACTTATAATAACAGATGGAATATTTTAAAAAATGGAAGCAGTTGTAAAAATGAGTTGGCTAGGTTCAATTAGTTTTTTAACCGATTTTGTACTTTTTACAGTTGTTGAAATCCCAATGGTAAACTTCCACATTCGATAACCATTATTATGATTTAAACAAAATTTAATCAATTGCTTGCTATTGGTCAAGTCATATACTCGTACAAAAATTCAAATATTATTTATATACCGAGTGGAACCCTTGGGGTTGACCGTGACATTTAAGTAAAACAATATACCTAAAATGTCATAGCCAAGAATATACTGATATCAGTAGTGTTCACCGCCAGAAGGTATCCACTCGGTATAATAACCGCGACACCTTAACTCTTAATTTAAACATTTTTGAGGTTGAAAATTCAAAATTTTTATAACCGGTGAAGATTAAAGTTAATAATTATAGATCACCTACTTTTACAATAGATATATTTCAAAAACGTTCAATACATGTTACATTCCTATGTTCGAAATGAACACCCGGTATAAATGACAAAATGTTGTAAATTTTACTTCACATTATATCTTTTTCACCTTTAAACTTTAACATATTCTAGTACAAGATTTAGTGCTGCACTACGTTCAACAAAGAGATTCAGAAATCAAATTATTGGGAAGGCCTTGATTGTGCAAAACCAGTTTCACACGTTAGAAATTAAAGAATAGGGAGAACTCAAAAATTGTTTAATATCAAATAAAACTGCGCTGTATACAACCGGTGTACCAATAGCAATACTCCATTCAAATTTAGCGTCATTTATGGGAGGGGCTACTACTGAATCTGTTCGTTAAAAGTAGTATAGTTGCAGTTTGAAGATAATTATAAAATTACTTTTTATAGACAAAAATAGGAACATCTCTTTTCCTTATGATGAAGTGTATGTGAACGATGTTTACAGGGGCAACAGTGCAGAAACTTTTACTAGTGTCCAGGTCAAGTATTAAAACTAGTCTTTTTCTGGAGTCAAGTTCAAGTTTTACAAGTGGATCTAGTACATAAATAAATCAAAGTTTTTAGATGACTACTAGTATATTACACAACAAGTTTAGAAAAGTAAAGTTTTACTAAACGAATATAGCTTGATTGAGTAAAGTACATAAAATAAATTATATGTTTGGAAAAAAGTTGTTATATAATAATACTAATTAGCAATTGTTTTCATTTCTTCGTGTTATATGGTTTTATTGTTCTGTTATTTGAAGAATTATGACGAAAATATAAATTTGCAATTAGAATTCATAAGAAAATTTTAATAATATTCAGCTATAGATATATTATTGTTTCTTCAAATGTATTGATTTGAAGAGGTAGGGAGGAGGTTTATATTTGGAGCTTTTGAGATTTTTCCCTGGAACAATAATCTACAAAACAAATTTGAACCACCTCTAGTTGAGTCTCTAGTAGTATTCCTGCAACCCTAAAAAACCTGAAAAAATAGGATTTTACCTATCTCCATCATTCGATTACGTACAAAGTTTTGATCTGCTTCTTCTCAGTTTGCAGTGTATAGTGCTATTTATTGTGAGATGGTTGGACGGAGTACTACTAACAAATGCAATAACCTTTCCCCATGCATTAACTAATTCTATTCTCCTTTGTGATTCGGCGTTGGGTAAGTAAAATTCACTTGAGAATAAAAATTTCATCAACTCTTTCCACCTTTCCCCAACTTTCCCTAAAAAATATATCTGTGCGTGTGCCTAAATGGTGTTCTCAGAACATTTTAGCGATAAAATCTCACCTCATAAAGTGTTTTCCCAAACAATTTAAGAAGCTGTAATGGCCTAGTATCTGAGGTCGTAAAATTTTATTTTTAACGTTAAGTAATGGAAAGCGATTATCACTAATGTTTACCAGTAAAATTATCAATAAAAGTTGCAATACTTTTAGAAAACAGAAGAAAATTTGTATTCTAAAAGTTCAAATGTTTGCACAATTTAATATTAATTTTGCACGTTCCGTTGCTCCTCTTTAAATAATAAGTTACTAACAGAACCGTACTAGGTTATAAAACATTTTGTTGTTTGCTATTAGGTCTGAAATGTATTTTAAAAGGTTATAATTGAAAGATAATTGGGTCAGTTAGCAAACCGATCAAGTAACTGTTCTAAGCTATATTTTATGCAATAACAAGCAGGTAGATGAATCCAACCCTAAAATTACCTTATGTACACCGTCTGATCTAGGCAACAACTTAATAACACATATAGCAAGGCAATAAAGCCCATAGAACTAATAGTTCTATTGGATCTCCAAAAAGTTATAATATAACCTTATTGATGTGACCCAAAATCATCAGCACGAATTCTCTCTGACTTCAATTTTTTCTTATTGCAGTAATATTCCTAATTTTTGACGTTAAATCACGTTACTATTGCCTCTTATTATTACAATAAAACTTTCTAATCTAATTAACGTCTCAACAGTAATAAGAATATTTTTATTTATCCTACTCATCGGGTTATAGGTACCATGAATGAAAGCAAGATGCACTAAATTGAGCTTATTAGGATAATAGTTTAAAAATAGTATATTGCACAACAAGTTTAGAAAAGTAAAGTTTTACTAAACGAATATAGCTTAATCGAGTACGAGCGAGCGAAGCGAGTGAGTAACTGAAAAAGCTATATAAGTTTAATAAAACTACTTTTCTTACGAAGTGTGTATACTATTTTTTCGCATTTTATATTAGTATTTATAAACAAACATTTATATAAAAGCATTATACCACATGTCCAATAGAAAAGGCGGCTGTGGAAATTCAAATGTATGAATAATATGTTGGTGGCACTGTAAGTCTTAGTCAAATTCGAGGTTATCAGATTAGGTTTTCCGTCAGTTTTGACACAGACTGACGCAAAACCTAACCTGCTAACTTCGAATTTGACAGTGACATTACCATATAGTAAAGTGACATTTCTATGCACCAAAGTGCCACTTTATTAAACGTATTAGTAGAATAGCACATGATTATACAAAATGCCAAAAAACCATTTAACTTGCACTTTAAAAATATTGATCCCATCAACTCTTAAATAAGAAACAATTATTGTAGTTAGTTTCGACCTAACCCCATTGATAATAAAATAATCGGCCTTAAAAAATTATCTTCATCAGTGTTGTTATAGATCTTAACCAAATTAATTTTAATATCGTTAAGAGCTTCATTATCGCACTCTTTTTATATAAAGAAATACATTGAACCAGAATTTATTGATAAAGATAAAATATTGAACAATACACGTTTGCTTATGGCACTTAACGAGACTCGTTTGATTGCCGCAAAACTCGGTTCACCGCCGCGTTTTTGGCAATCAAACTCGTGTCGTTAAGATGCTCATAACCAAACTTGTATCGTTAATATCCCAAAATAAAGGTATATCACTGTTAATGATATCACTAAGATAGTTTCTTCAATTAAAGAAATATAATATATAAGAAAAAGCTTCCAAATTTAATCTTTAGCGGTGAAACTCCGTTAATATTCTAATAAATTTACATAGTTTAAAATTAAACATTACATTTTCATTGTAAAATTAAAAGAAATATTTTATGAATACTTTAAGATTTAATATCTCTAAATAAAGAAATATAAATTTTCAAGTTATTATTAAACAAAGCATGAAAAAATAAAGAGCCAGTAGTCATATTTAAATAAATATTTTTCCTTCAAAGAAAGTCCGATCAACCATGATCAAAACTTTTATAATATACCCCACCAAATAAAACCGGATAATAACACCAAACGTATACAAATAAGGAAGATTTCACAGAAAAGAAAAAAATAATCTTGAAGTTATTGAACTTTACAGTCTAATAAGATTATAATTCAATATAAACTTAATTCCAAGTCCAATAACAACTAAAACTATTACCTTTATAAGATCAGGTAAACAAATCAAATAAGGAGTAGGAAACAGGACCCAATTAATATTCTACCACCAAATAGAACTAAAAAAATTATCCCAGACATTCCCTTCAATATAATTAATCCCTTATCACTAAGATGAAGCTAGAATAATTAGAATCACTAATTAAGTATAATAACTTAAACGAACAGAATAACAAACAGTTAAACATGTAGAAAAATTAAAAAAAAAATATTATAAACCAATGAATTAAACATATGTTTATTCACAAAAATATGTTGAGCTCACGAGCACGTAGTGCGAGTGAGATCATATCTTTGGGTTAATAAATCTTTAATTCACGTGGCGTATATATGTTTTTTTTTTCAATTTTGAATACAAAATAAAAAAATATTCAAATAAAGATATACATTTGCCCATTCATCGTCGATTTGATCTAAATTTTAGAAATTATATGCAGTGTCCGCCAAAAAGTCTGCATAATATGGTAAACATTTTTATTTTAGATTTTTCAAAAAAACGTTTTACGTCAATAATTTGTGCTTGTCTAAAGATCTATTTAGCCCCTATCATATATACCGAATTATTTTTACTTATTTGGAAAATGGAGTTTTTGAAATTTTCAAAATGCGAAAAGTGCTATTTTTCGGAAACTAAGTAAGATTTCAATGAAATTTCTTTGAGTGTATTATTTTTCGCTAACTGAACAATCTCAAGGCCAATTTTTTTCCAACTTTACCTAAATATTAATTTTTAAATTTTTTAAATATTTTTTAAAATTACACATATTAAGACTTAATATTAAAGTTCAATTTTTTATGTGAACACTTTAAAAAAGATTTATAATAAATTGGAAAAATAATGTAAAATGTTAATTATTTCTTTAGATTTTTTATTATTTACCGAAAAGTAGTATGTTTGCATAATTTTTACGTTTTCTATGCAAGACGCTTTTTAGGAGACATATTTTTCAATTCTAATTAATATCTACTTGAATGGCTTCTACAAACGTTAATTTAGTCCTGTTAATGAATTACTGTTACAAAAATCCTGTAAATGTTCTTTTACAGTTGTCTAAATGAGGAGATTTTTCTTTGTCCAATTTACATTTTCTAAGAAAAGAAAAGAACATTTATAGGATTTTTGTAACAGTAATTCATTAACAGAGCTAGATTAAAGTTTCTTGAAGCCATTTAAATAGAGATTAATTATAATTGAAAAATATTTCTCCTAAAAAGCGCCTTGTATAAAACACGTAAAAATTATGCAAACATACTACTATTCGGTAAATTAGTAATAAAAAATCTAAAGAACTAATTAACATTTTATATTGTTTTTTATTATTATACATTTACATTTACACTTTAATATTAAGTCTTGGTGTGTGAAATTTTGAAAAATAATTAAAAAATTTACAAATTTATTGTTAGCTAAAGTTGAAAAAATTAGGAGTTTTCTGGTCTTAAGATTGTTCAGTTAGCTAAGTATAACACACTCTAAAAAAATCTCATTCAAATATTACTTAATTTCCGAAACATGGCACCTTTGGGATTTTGACAATTTCGAAAACCTCCATTTTCTAAATAAGTAAAAATCATTCGGTATATATGATAGGGGCTTAATCGGTTTTTAGACATGCACAAATTATTGACGTAAAACGTTTTTTTGAAAAATCAAAAATAAAATTTTTTCCCATATTGTGCCGACTTTTTGGCGGACACTGTATAACACACTACAAAGAGAAAGAGTAATTGAATGTAAATACGAGTATGTGCCGAAATAATAAAAATGTGTTGTTCCTCATTGAAACTGAAACTAACTAATAGACTGTTTATGGAAGTTGTTATGGAGTTAATAATGTCACTTTATACTATCTACATTGAATAAATAAATAAATAAGCTTTTGTCCGAAGAACGTAAAAATTAGGTTCCACTATTTTCATAAATGAGATATAGCCATAACACAAAAAGTCGAAAATTTTACATTTGTTTGTAAACTCGAAAACAAAAGACGATAGGCAATTTTGGTTCTCACCATTAACCTTTTTTCGGAAAAAAAATCGATGATGGAGGTTCCACTTTTCCATAGCTTCTATAGTTATTGAGATTCCCTATAAAGACGTCTAAATTTGCCCTCCCTGACTAAAATAAACAACTGTGTCTAGTTCTCAAAAAATATCGGTTTTGGGGGTTTTCTTAACATATTATCAGATTTCAGACTTCATTTGATTAGATATAAGATTCGATATCATTTTTCTGTTTTTTTATAAGCAGATGGAGACCAAAGGACGCCTCTATTCAACCAACAACGTATAAATGAGTGGTTCTAAACAAGCGGCCCAATGAATTTGTTACGTTTAAAATTCTAATTAGGATTAGGTTACTTTCTGCTAATTAAAGGTGCTTTATTTTGGGTGGTTGATTGAGAATCGTAGGGTAGGTCACGTTCTTGTGAGACGAACAGCTATCCATACTATCTTAGAATCGGTAGGAAGACATTTGGAGGTGATTTTTCCTTTAACAAGATAACGAAGAGCTTTCCCATATGATAACCAATTAGACTGATATGTTAATTGGACACGGCTTTGTTAAAAATAAACACACTTAGAACAAATCTCAGTTATCTAAATTATTTCAAAACTATTTTTAATCTCGTCGAGCCAACCGTTAATCTCATTTAAACGACCTTTACCTTCTTCTTTAAACTAACATCATTACATAACAGCAAATGCTGTAATAGGTAGTATAGCTGCAAGAAAATTAACACAACCCCCTTTCTAAACCCGGCGGCTTAAGCCTAGGCTCTGAGGGCTTACATCAAAATTCACCCATTATTGCCAGCATATAACGCTGAGCTAGTGAACCCGAATCAACAACAATCAGCAAAAATACTAACCTTTCGCGTACTTAATACTGTGCAGCAAAGAATGCCACTGGTGCAGAACTTGAGCCAGGTGATCAAGTCCCCCGTGGTGGAAGTGCAAGATTTTGTACTGCGACTCCCTCGACGCAACCACCAGCTGGCCGCAGGTGCAGTTCGAGTCGCTGAAGAAGAGCCTCAGCGACCTCATCTGGCTCAAGTCGACGCTGAAGGTCCTGCATTTGTGCGGCTGTTTCGTGGGGAGGATGGGGGAGCAGTTGTTGCTTTCGGGAAAGGCCAGATTGTGCTTTTGTGCCAGGAACTCCGGCGTGGACATCCAGTTGCACTGGCTATCGTTGGAGGTGACCGACTCCGACCTGGAGAAACTGAATTTTTCTCCACTTTCCGTCAGGTCCTTCACGCTATCCGGCGTGGTGGTGATTTCTATGTCCGGGTTCGATATCTCGACGTTGATGTTGATTATTTCCTTCACTTCCTGCTTCTCGCTATCGTCGGAGCTCACCGACTCCGCCATATCCTGCCTTTCGTCGTAGTTTAAGAAGGGATTCGTATTCTTCAACTCTACGGGTTTTTCAGGAGTCAAGCTAAAGTTGGAAAAATTTGAGTCGTTGGAGGTCAAACTCTCCACACTAGTCCTTTTGAAGGAGTTAAAGCTGTTTCGCTCCCCGTTCTGGAGGGCACCGGGGCATTTTCTTAGTGTGCTATTAGGTATCCACGTCAAAAATAAGGTCGGCCTTTTGACGTCGTTGTACTGATCCACGAACGTCTTGGTGTTGATGGTCAGATACCCAGGGTGGTGAAGGATATCAGTGTCTTGCCGAACCATAGCTGGGGGATGAACACAGACATTGTTCTTGCAGAACAAGATCTCATTATGTTCATACTGTGCCAGTTTCTCCGCAAAATCGTCACCTTCATTGCCTAAAATGTACGTCGATGCCCTCCGAATGATATCAACTAAAGGCATCGTCGGGACTTCGCTAACACTATATAAATTATCAATTTCAACAACTATATTTTTTTAATTCACTAACTACACCGCTACTTTATTTAGAATGAACGTTTATTTAAGCACCGTGGACATGGCACAGCGGTTGCTCTAATTCCGCTTATCTAATGCACATATTAAGCTGTCTTTGACCCGATAGCACCACGTTGAACCGTATGTTCGTCCGCCCCCATGTCCTACTGTATTATTGATCCGGAGTATTTTCTCTCTGTCAAATATATGGGAATTAAAAGATAAGCTTATCTACAGGTGCACTCTTTTATGCGTGCACTCAGTCCTCGCAAAGAGGATCGCGCTCTGATACTAAAGCTTATCTCATTGTGGGCGATAATGTCCGTCCTATTATTTCGTATTTCATTGATTGAAATGCTTTCTGTTGGCGCGCTTCACGTGACAGGAAACTGCGCAGCTACAACGAAGAGTACGGATGTTCGTGATAGAGAGCGCCACCTACTTTTTCAGCGGTTTCAGCGGTTTCAGACACTTGCAGCGCTCCGTTGCTTTTAAAAGAAAACTTTCCGTATTAGGTATTAGAAAGGCCATTACTATAGACTATTAGACAATTCAACTGATAAATTTTGATTACACTCACTCATATTGTGCGCAAAACTAAAATACGTGACAAGTAAACTTCATTCCACCAACGATCAGGATTTTAGGCAGTCGCATAGCGATGTTTAAAAACTGTCATAATTAATTTCACATTTCACCTCAAATTTGTGTTGAACATTTTTTCACCAAATACATCTATACTTACAAGAAATACAGTATTGTAACCAGTAAATATTTCGCTATTATGTAACTACAAACTATTCTAAATAAGCCAGAATGTATAGTATTGTGTATACTGATCTTGCTAAATTATTATTTAAAAAGTTAATTATTTTTGTTTCTTTTACCCTTCGGTGTCTAGGCCGTTTCATATAGAGCACAAAGACGAAAAACTACTACACGATTAATCAACTTCTTAGTAACGACGGACAGAAACATACAATGATATTTCTATTTTAATTGCATTAATATTTTGTAATGTTATTTTTACAGATACAGTTATGAGTACGTAGTAGCAAATAAAGAAACTAATGAGATTTCAACAAACAAAAGGAAAAATACGCCAGAAGAAATCTACAACTAATTTTTATCCAGTAACACTAAACATTACAAAATAGATAACATACATTTAAAAGACGTGTATACTTTGTGATTCAATAATAAAACAAGTGTCGACTTCAATATTGTTCAATAAAATTTAGAATTTTACCGCCACTGATTATTGCACTGCAGAGCACCCACGCACATTTTTTAAATGTAAGCAAATACCCTGTGGTTTTTTTATCGCGTTACAACACATATTACGTCCAGCGTTTTTCATGAGTGTTTAATATTTTGATAACATTTTAAATAAACTAATTTCATAGTTGCCGTAGCGGTAGCTATGAAATTAGTTTATTTAACATGTTATCAAAATGTTAAACACTAATGAAAAAACGCCGGGCGTAGTATATGTTGTAACGAGATAAAAAAAGCACAGTATATAAACAAGTTATTATTATTTTCAATACTTGTAATAAATAATTATTAGTGTTTTTATTAATTTTCTTTTCCGTCAATCGTTTATACAGGGTGTTCCGAAAAATCGTTTACAAATTTTCAGGGATTGGAGAGGAAGGAAAGTGAAGTAATTTTCGCTACGCAACATATGGTCAGAAACGTCTCGTTATTGAAAAAAAATATTATTACAGATTGCTTTTTATCGTAAGTTACAAACGTAAAAACAACAAAGTGGTACTTAACAACCATCATTCATAATAATTGCTCGAACTGTCGACCTACAACATCGTTGCAAGCGTGGCAGCGTCGCACCATGTTAGCTCGAACTCTGGCCAAAATTCCTGGAGTTTCCCAGATCCTTCCACAGGCATCAATAATTCGGGCTACCAAGTCCTCCTGTGTGTTCACTGGAGTCGCGTACATTAAGCTTTTTAAATCTCCCCATAGGAAGAAATCCAGCGGCGTGCGTCGCTGCCACGCTTGCAACGATGTTGTAGGTCGATAGTTCGAGCAATTATTATGAATGATGGTTGTTTAAAAAGCAATCTGTAATAAATATTTTTTTTCAATAACAAGGAGACGTTTCCGACCATATGTTGCGTAGCGAAAATTACTTCACTTGCCTTCCTCTCCAATCCCTGAAAATTTGTAAACGATTTTTCGGAACACCCTGTATATCGACTCATTAATGCATGATTTTGTCTAAAAAATCATGCATTAATAGACCCGTTTTCGCAATGATTTTATATAGGCAGCCATACGTACTAAACGTCAAATGTATGTGAAATGTCAAAACTAAAGGTTAAATTATTCCGTGGATTTATTAATATAAATATTGACATTTGTGGTAGTTTGTATTTTATACCTATCGAGTTCTCAATGTATCCTTCGGCAACAGAGGTGGATTTCCAACCGCCAAGTATTTTAATTGCCGCAAAATTGCTCCGGCATCGGCAACCATACGTACTAAACGTCAAATGTATCTGAAATGTCAAAACTAATAAATATTTTTGATGGATTTTAATAAACGTACGATTAACGGAAAAGTCTTGTAACCAACTCTTATGTTAATCGGTGATTAATAATCTCGCTCATTAACGCGTTCGCTCGCTCCACTCGCTCACGCGTTAAAATCTCTCGATTATTAATCACCTTTATTAACACACTTGTTGGTTAAATAACCATTTCCGTTAATCGTTTATTTATGAGTTTCATTAATGTATAGAGAATCGTCTATTAATGACCCTTATTAATGAATGATTTTTTATTGATGAACGATTTTTAAAAATCTGTTTATGTTGGTGGCACTGTACGTCTATGTCAAATTTGAGGTTAGCAGGTTAGGTTTTGCGTCAGTGTTGACACAAACTGTAAGTCTATGTCAAATGCGAGGTTAGCAGGTTAGGTTTTGCGTCAGTTTTGACACATACTGACGTAAAACCTAACCTGCTAACATTGAATTTGACATAGACTTACAGTGCCACCAACATAAACAGTGCAAACCTAAGAAAACCATTTATGGTCACCCGGTATAGTCTGACCATCCAAATCTGGTTTTTTATTTTTAAGGTTATATGTCAAATTTGTTTATTTCTATGCACTCTTTGTGGAAATGTATATAAAGCATCAAGCAACCGTACGTTAATTATCAGGTCCGTATTGGTTAAAAAATGGGCTAAACTGCAGAATTCGGGGCATATTTCCCTGCTTTTACAGCTTTACAAGCTTCCCTTATAATTTTGGTTATGGTTACTAGAGAAACATGGTTAATAATAATTAATATTAACAATAGTAATTTCAATTTTATTCAGAATTGACCTTTAATTTGAAAATGTGGCAGCCTTCACAATCCGTTCTAGAAACTGATAATGACTTTCGTATGGAAGAAGTTTTAGAAAATGAGGAACCAAATCTAAGTAAGAGACCCGTTGTGCGATTAAGTCATACTGCTAAACAAATAATTGTGAACGTGTATAATACGTTAACAGAAGATGGTGTTCAATTTGCTTTAAAAGAAACAGCGCGATAACAAAAAAGCCATATTCAACCGTCCGAAAAATTATAATACTTGCACAAAGCGCTAATGTGTCTGACACCAGAATTGAAAAGAAGATATCGCCCAAATTTGGAGATTATGATACGGAAGTAATTAAAAGAATCATATACGAAATGTACAGCAAAAATGAAGTAGTAACACTGGACTTATTAAAAAGTAAAATAATGAGTGAGCTAGAACATTTGCATTTTTGTAAAGAAACATTAAGAAAGTCGGTACGCGACATTTGGGCGGCATACTTTTGACTGCCGGACGTTTGGGCGCCAGCAGTATACATTTTCAAATAGTTTGAAACTTCTAATAATGTTGCTTAATTATTTTTAATAATTCCACATGTCTTCTTGTAACTGTCATTAGTATAAACCAATTACCACATGAACTTAATAGATAACGAGATAACAGAGACGTTTCGATAATTTTTGTTCTACATGAAATATTTTCATAAGAATTTGAAATAAAATTGTAGGCTTTAGTTGTGTGTAATTATTATTAGTAAAGCATTTGCCTTGTTAAAAAGAATATTTGCGAAATTCTAAAGTTCTGTTAAATATCGTTGCAACAAACATGAAGTGGACGGTTACCTAAAAAAATATAAATACAAGTAAATTTTACAAATACGCTTCAAGTTGCTAAAACGTATTTAAAAGTGATGTGGTTCTGGCTACTTTAAATACATATAAAATCAGAATAATAAAATATGTATCATACGGGGCTAATACAAAATTTTCAAAAAAAGAATAAAAATCGAATATGAGGCCGTGACTTTGTATTTGGGCATAACTTTTAATTCTAAACAACTGTTCTTAATAAAATTTTGCTATATTTTTTGAAATAAGGTAACTTTATTCTTGAACGAATTTCATAGTTTTTGTCCTGTCCTGTATGCTGTTTGACTTGGAGCCATTCTAAATGCATCTGATTTGGTTATCGAACATGCACTAACTCCTGGCGGTATTTAAAGTTCGGTTGTACAACTAATAAAAAAATGTCCCATTTGTTGCACACTTAATGGACCACACTGTATATCAAATCTATTACACAGTGAACAATGTCATTTATAATTTCTTGAAAAAAATAATATATACAGAAGAATCGTGGACTATTTTTAATGTTTCTAAATTTCGGCCCCCAAATGTCCAGCGCCCAATCGGCGGGGCCCAAAAGTCCCGGCGCCCAAACGGCCAGCGGCCAAACGGCGGCGCCCAGACGGCGGCGCCCATATGTCCTGCTTCGTAAGAAAGTTTTTAATTAGTAATGGTTTTACATATAAAAAGTTAGACGGGAGACAAGCGACACTAGAAAGTGAACGCATTCAAATACTCAAAGTACAATATATATTGAAAAAAATTAGAACATTTAGAGCTGAAAAGAGAAATATAATCTATTTGGACGAAACATGGTATGACACTCACGACACTATCAATAGAGAATTGGCAGATGATTAAAAAAATGCTTCTTGAATATTCCTGTTGCAGAGGCAAGAGGATTATAATTGTTCATGTTGGTGGTGATAATGGATGGGTTAATAATGGGCTTCTTTTATCTGCCAAACAAATTCAAAAATCTTGGGCGGATTATCACCAAGATATGAACTCCGAATTATTCGAAAAATGGTTTTCTGAGCAACTAATTCCTAATTTAGAAAAGAACTCCGTTATTGTTAGGGATAACGCAAGTTACCACTAACCCCAGCTAACCAAAATCTCAACGAGTTCCACGAAAAAGGAAGATATCATAATTTTTTTAAACTGTACAATCTTACTATCCCTGAAAAAAGTTCAAAGAAAGCCCTTTTAGATATACTAAAAACAAAAACATTTCAAAAAAATTATGCAGTTGAGGATATAGCTGCCCTATTTTTGTATATTCAACCCAATGAACTTATTTGGACCCCATTAAAAGAAAACATACGCAAAAAAAACCACAAATCCTTCTCTTAGTGCTAAAGTTATTGAGCTATCAGGCAAAAAGTTACTTTTATAGGGAAAGATTTATGGAAAAGCTGTTATAAGACATGTGATTGATGAAGAAAACAATAGTTGCTTAATTAAAAACCCTACGAAAATAATAATATCCTTAGGAGATAGCAGTGATGACAGTGGCAGTTTCTATGCCACTGACGATACTAATCGAATTATTCTTGTTTATTCTTAAATAATTTTTTATTCTTAGTAGATATTCATTGATTATACCACAATAGTTGCTCCTTTTGCATTTTGTTTCGTTTTTTAGATAAGGTGCAATCTTATTAGTTACAATTGAATAGGTTAGAACGACCCAAATGCAGATTTTTAATTTTACAGGAGAAGCAAAAAAAAATGTACCACTTAAATGCCTTTGTTTAAAATAAACATATATTTGCTTTAGTCACGTTTGACAATATAGGTAACTGGGCCCTTTTACTTCTAACCTGTTCAATTACTTCTAGTTTCTATTTATTTTGAATTTTTTGTTTGCAAAGCTTTACAAGAAACAGGTTAACATGTAACTTTCGCATTTTTTTTTACTAATACAGACCTGATAATTAACGTAGGGTTGTTTGATGCATTATATATATTTACACGAAGAGTGCATAGAAATAAACAAATTTGACATATAACCTTAAAAATAAAAAACCAGATTTGGATGGTCAGACTATACCATTAATATCAAAACTTTAAGTGTCAAATTCTTGTCATGGAATAAAATTAGATTTTCTTCAAATTAATAATATACGATTCACGGAAAAATATTGTAATTAACCTCGTATGTTAATCGGCGATTAATAATCTCTACAAAATGTCTCGATTATTAATCGCTCTCATTAACATACTTGTTTGTTAAATAACTATTTTAATCCTTTCAGGCACAAATTAAAAAAAATAATTAAATCATTTTTGTAAATAACTTTATACCATAGTAAAAACACAATATTTATGAAAATAAACAGAACTGAAAATTTTATTACATATTTATTATAAAAAACTTCTAGAAACCACTATGCAGCATTTTCCGAGTAGCATTTATATCTATTTTTGGTGCCAGACAGAATCCCACATTACAAATAGAACAAAACCATTTTGTTCTATCTAATGTCTTACTGGTACTACAGTTAGCACAACGTTTTGATGTACTGGCAATTTATAAGTGTTTCGTCTGATCAGTACTTTTTTCTGGTGCAATATCGAGTTTGAACCATTTACTGTTTGGATTTTGTTACACACGGGTGCACCTGGAGAACCTTTAAAGGTGTGACAGTCAAGGAGTCGTGTAATAACACCCAATTTAAATATCTTCAAGGGTCATGTTCTCATTGTTTGTTTATTGAAAATAATAAAAGCATTTACCACCGCACTATCCATAAAATGACAAAACAGCCCTATGCCACCATTTGCCGCTTTTTTGGTCTATAGCACAGCACGACTTCAACAATATCTATTTTATCCCTTTACAACAACTAGACATTCTATTTCTGTAATGTCCCATCTTGATTTCTTCTAGAAATTCGGCTGGTCCGAGATGGCGGGTGAATAGTTGATGGAAGTGTAACAACACGATTGCCTTTCCATTTTATGCAAGCTAGTCTTTTTTCACTATCCAGTCACACTCACCCCTTGTCATATCCTTATCATTCTTCAATACTGCCAATTTTTTCTGTTGGCCCTTATTGTTCCACAACTATACAGGGTCTGGCAACGCAGCGGGGGTAGAAGATATTTCTAAAACTATGAGAGTTACATGATTTTTGTGAACTATCTTTCAAGTGTAAAATGGTGAATCTGGGTATTAATGCTATACAAGGTGCTCAATATTTGCAAATGTAGTGATTTCGATTTTTTTTTTTAAATGGAACGCCTTGTATTTTTGAAAAGCACTTTTAACGAACTTTCTTTTGATATGTTACTTGATACTTCTAAATTCAACTGTTTTTCATATATGCGTGTTTAGACATAAAAGCAATTTAAACATCTTAAGATGCTTTATTTCAAGGGGTAAAAGAACAATCGCCGTTAAAATAATGGTTTAAACGTATGATCTCTCCAAAATAAAAACACAAAACCAGGTTTAGACAATATAAATTCAGTCAGTGTTGATACAAGAAATAATAATCACGATAAATCCAGGAATAAATAATTCCAAGGTCAAATTAAATCAGATAAAAACAAAAGCCAATACACCAAAAGCTTATACGTAATTACATTAAATTTTGAATTAGTTCTCCTTGCCTGCTCTGAGTATTAAAGCTGTACAGAGAACTCATAATCAGCAGATATAATTAGTTTGATCTATTTAAATGAAACACCCTGTATATCCCTGTACTTTAAAAAATACATTTAATGAGCTTTCTTCTGCCACTTCATTTGCTATCCCAAAATTCAATCGCTTTCAGATTTAATTTTCTCCTATTTTTCGTTTTTTTGTATTGGCGTTATCTCTACGTTTTGAGTTGTGGTTGCATCTTTGTTTTCTAAACTTGGTTTTATCTTTTGTTTGGAGAACTCAAGTGTTTAAATAATTATTTTTTGTATTCGCTCCCCAAACTGGTTACTTTGGAAACTGTCTAGGATCCTCAAAATGGCCATTTAGAGGCCTTGTACTTAAAGTCGTCATGGCAACATTTTAGGGGGACTCAAACATTAGTTGCCATGACGACTTTAAGTACAAGGCCTCTAAATGGCCATTTTGAGGATCCTAGACAGTTTCCAAAGTAACCAGTTTGGGGAGCGAAAAATACATTTTCGCGCGGCCTCCTAATATAATGCCGCGTTAATGGTAATTGAAACTTCATATTATAATGTTTGGAGAGCTAATACAAAAAAACGTTGTATGCAACACGTCCTCAAATGGCTTTAGAGGACTCATCTTCATGTTACGGGAACTCGGCTGCGCTTCGCTCCGCCTCGTCCGGAAACATTACGACTGGTCCCCTAAAGCCTTGCTTTGAGGACTAGTTACATAAAGTACTATTAACGGCGTTTGTTTTTTATTCCTTGAAAATAAAGCATCTTAAGGGGCTAAAATTGTTTTTATGTTCAAACACGCATATCTGAAAAACAGTTCAACTTACAGATAGGAAGTAACATATCAAAACAAAGCTTATCAAAAGGGCTTTCCAAAAAATACACGAATATATAGGGCGTTCCATTTGAAAAAAAAATCAAAATCATTAATTTGCAATATAGTATTTATACCCAGATCTACCATTTTACACTTGAAATATAGTTCACAATAATCATAATTTTTTGGTAATGTTTCTCTTCATTCAATTGTGATCTGCTACTTACAGCACCCGCATGAAGTTCAGGATTTTTTTTATAATATCGTTAATATCTCCAAAACAGTTGACGTTAGACCCATATAACTTTATATAAAAAATATGAGTATTTCAATGCAAAACATTTAAGCTACGCAAATATAGGGCACTCAATTAAAAAAAAGGAAGTTTGATTTGCCACACTTTTTTGAGACACCCTGTAGAATCAAACTATTTTAGTAATGTGCACCAAAACACATTTACAGAAATAAAATAGTTTTTTGATTTCTTCAGTAAGATTTCGTACCACTTTTAACCCAAATTTTGCTCAACCCGATCTTCATTTTTTCCAGTGTATATTATAAAATTACATAAATATCCCTCCTTATTGGCCCTCACTCTCACTAGGGTTGCCAACACTGTAATTTTGACCCGAAGACTTCGGGTTTGGCAATCACTCTTCGGGATTCGGGTTTTCAATAAAATTCTTCGGGTTAACTAAAGATTCGTAAATACATGGATTGCGAAAAATGTTACTCCTATGTAAAATCTCCAGAGCAGAAAGCAATGGTAAAAAGTGCCCAAAGAGTCAACAAATATAATTGTAGAAAACAATATTTTTTGTTCAGAAAAATGTAGTTTTTGTAATAGTTTACGTAACTTCTAAGACGGATTTAAAAAAAAATATATTATGGAATGTAAAAAGTAACTTTGCTCTTTAATTCCTGATTTACAATGGCCGAAAATTATGCTATCTGTAACAGGTCAGCTGTATCCCTCACCGATAACGTTTATTTTCATGTTTAAGTATAGAAGCCAAGTTGTATTTCTTATGTTTTACTATTAGATTTAGTATTGTATTTTATTTAACCAAATGTTCGCAAAGCCGGTCCTGAGCTGAAAGTGTATTGCAGCAAGAAACAATCTGTCCGCGGGATGCGGAGATTCTCAACTCATGCAAATTTAACAAAGAAGACGCCAAAGACGGCTATCGCATGCAGCCTCTTCTGAAAGCTACATGGATTTGTTCGACTCGAAAGTATAGTATGTACGTGAATTCGCGCAGAATGATATAAGTTAATTCGAAGCGGCCTGGTAGCCAACGTTTGCTGCAAATAGTGTTAAAGTGCAGCAAGCCAGAGTTTGTAAATTCCTAAAACGCATTTTCCAAGTGTACATGTAAGTACACCCATTGTTCTATATTTAAAGGCTCATTTAAAGCATCCATTTCGAGAGGCGCTATATGTCAGAGTGATAAGGTTGCGTTTAACTGCGACCTTTTTCAAAAGCGAAGGAATGTGTTTTATCAGCGAATAATATGTGTGTAGCACGTGAATTTAAACAGGGCTGGACTCAAATAAGTATCAGCTTCAAGCAGTTTTGACATTGCATTTTTGGTAAAGACATTTTAACCTTTGCGTTCTTTTAAAACACAATTATTTCAAAGTTCTTTTTGATGATGTTTTACATTGTTCATGTATGTTTGCAACATGCTTGCGAGTAGCCTTAAGCCACAGAACATAGCTAACGTTAGCTCTGTTCCGTGCTTAAGCTATATCGCACGTAGGTTGGTTGAAAATTTAGTTCTCTTTTCTTTTATTTCTTTAGTTTTTAAAAGTGTCTTCTTTGTGTCTTTTATGTGTTTCGAAATCAATATGTAAGGTAAACAAATCGGCTGTTCTTGTGCATTTTTTAAAAGTTAGGTTTTAGTGCGACCAACACTACAGGCCGTGTTCCTACATGAAATGAAGTGTCTGAACTTTACTAACACTACAATAGGGAACCAGATTCGTGTTCTGGCAGAGTGTGATACTTTATAAGCCACTAACTGAGATATTAAGAGAATTTCAGGTTCATTGAGGGATAAAAAGAGCAAATAATTATTTAAATATTAAGGCGTACCAAATATATCCACGAAGGAGTGAAGAGTCTCATTTCATATAGGTACTACTTAAAAAATATAAAATAATTTTTGGTATCAAACCTTTATAATGTAAAAAAAACTGTTTTATCTTGATTTTTTTATTGATTTTATCGCCCAGTTTTCCTCCCCCAACATTATTTTCTTCGGGTCAGCATCGACTCAATGTTGGTAACCATAACCCTCACCCAGATTATAAACCCTCTTTTGATGAGTTTTAGGGCATCCACTGCTTGTTCCATCGTAGGCATATATAATTTTCTATAATTAATTCGCAATTTTTCTATATAAGGTCTAATTTTATACAATTTGTCATATCAATTTTGACCCTTCTTCGGCATATTAGGTTGTTATCACTAACATGCAAATGCGACAAAAAAGGTAAATGGATTCACACTCAATAAAGATCAAATATAATTATCTTTCAATGCGGGGTTGACGAAACTATGGCGGTAACTGGTTACGCTTTTTATGCCCAGTAGCTAGGAAATACATTTATTTCCTTCGATTTTGTAGGTTGAAATTGTTTACCTCTCTGTGTTGCATATAAATTTGTTTGAAACACGATGTCCTCAATATTTTGTCGTCAAAAAGCAGGAAAAAGTATCAACAGGCGATTCTATATTTTGTGTAGTTTGAGGTACATATTTTAAAAACAGTCCAACATTTGGCACAAAGTCGTATCTCCTCCACACGTTGTTTACTAATTGGACCTAATGGCTCATCGTCTTCGTCACTAAACTCATCATAGCTATGGTTACCTGAAAGAATATTGAAAGGACTCATCGTCACTAATAATTTCATTTTCAATTGCAGCAAATTGATGAATTTCTTCATCATCGTAGTCCTTCAAAACCTTCCGATTCCCTCCTGAATAAATACTATCCAATAAATCATCCGCTTGGGAAGGAACTTAGTGCAATAAGGTCAATGCCGAGGTAAGTGCAAAATTTTATCTAGGAAAAATAAAAAATACCTGTAAGTCATAATGCTTTCAGTAAAATACCATACCTAAAATAATAAACAAAATACTAATTTTGAATACAATTGATTTATTTTAACAATTTGTTTAGCTCACATTATATTTTACATTATAGCAACAGTACATACCTTGTTATAACAATAAGATGCATTTAACACTAAAACAGTAAAAATACCTCATCAGTTGTTCGCACAATTAAATCAAATGTCATTTGCACCCAGTGAATTTGTCAAAATCGCCTCAAAAATTTTTTCCTTGAGAGGTAACAAGCACCATTCAGACACAAGCAACGTGGTTTCGGTTGAAAACCACTGTGCATTATTTTACACTAAGAACATTAGGTGGTCTCGGTTAGTGACTTGATTTCGCTCCTTCTCTTAACCTTCTATTATTTTTTAAGTTAGTTCTTACTTTTTTATGCTTTTCAGTTTAATTATAATCTGTAAGACAGCTATAATTAATATGTTTTTACTCTTGTTACCCCATTTAAATAATAACTAAATAAGCAACACTGCGACAGGGAAATAGCTTCGATAGACCCTTATCCAGGTTAAATTGTTGGTTGGGAAGAAATCCCAGGTTTGTGTGTAACTTACAAATTTTATTAACGGGTGTTCATAAACAGTCGTCATCCCAGTTGCTTTGAAAAACAAAATGTTATATCTTTGATTGATTCGTGCAACACAATGAAACGTCATTGAGTACTGTCATAGCTTAGTTTTTCTCAATTATAATAGACATACGTTTTTGAAGTCAAAACCTACTGGGATGACGACTGTTTATGAACACCCGTTAGTATAGGAAATGTCATGTATGTATCTAAAAATCAGAAAAAAATTGGAATTGAAATAATTAAAAAGGTTTAAAAGAGGATAAAACATTGTATTGCACTAGTGTGGAATGCGAATTGCCACTCAAGAAAACTTTTTTTCGTGACTAATATGCTACATTCCACACTTAATCGTGTGTTAAAAAACGCATTTAGAGTAGGCCTTGGAAAGAAAGATAGAAAATCTAGTCATGTCTTAACTTAACTCTGTGTAGGTGAATGTCAGATTGCATTTTGTTTATGAAAATATCTTTCACTAACAATTTGCACTGCATTAAGTTTACTTGTATCAAGCAAAAAAAAAAATAAGATGGCAATGTACACAACAACAACGAGTGTAATCATCATAACGGTCAATAAAAATTGCTTTTGAAGCGGCAGCGCGCCCTTTGAGCTTGCGTAGCAACTATTGTGTTAGGTATGTGTCTTGGTGATGTGTTAACATTCTTACTCTATCTCTTAGGCCTGTGGTTCTGAGTACAGCTCAGTTAATTTGGTACCCAGGTACCAGAACCGGTATCGATCACCAAGGCTGCGAAAAACGTCCCCCCCATTTTTTAAATAGATGTAAACCTCTCTTTAAAAAGTGCCCTAAGAATGCCTAATAATGAAAGTATCACAAAAAAACAAAAACCAAAATTTTTGTTTCTTTTTGGCTTAACTAAGGCGGCTAGCTTCAATTCCTGTTTTTCAATATTATACAACATTAAATACAGCAACTTTGCCCCAATTTTACCGTCGTTAGTGTTAATCTATCTGACAGCTCTTCTGAGCTAGAATTACAGCTTTTACAACTCAGTTAAAATACCCATCAACTTGCTTCATAAGAGTTTTACAATATTTTAGAAACATTTTAGTTGTTAATTTTTTATTATTTAAAATCAAACCTGTACCTGTCGCTTTTTTAAAACGGAAAACTGTTTTAAAATGATTATTTAATTTCATCCCTAGTTTTGTTTGCAATGCTTCCTATACATTATTAAATTGTAAAACAGGTGACTTTTTTTATTGTTGCTAATATACGATTATTATTATTATAATTCAGGACAGGCAGCACTTTTATTTCAGAAATTTTAATAACTATCGTATTTACTACTTTAGATACCTGGGATGTGAAGTTTCCTATAAGTCAACAAATTTCAATCTGGTTGGGGGATAAGGAACAGAACTTTAAGAGGTAAAGCCAAAATGGAAAAATGAAGTTCTGTAGAATCTTGTCAGTGCCCGCTCTGCTATACAGCAGCGAGACTTGGACGAAGACAGCTAAAGACCGAAACAAAATACAGTCAGCCGAAATAAAATTTCTACGAAGCGTTAAATGATGCTCAATATTAGATAGAATACCAATTCATGAGATAAGAACGGAGCTGGAAGTCTTTGCTGTAAAGGTAAAATGGATCAGTACAAAGATGAATAGAACATGTAAGCCAAATGAATGATGACAGGCT
>OW679201.1:94894815-95208806 GCA_940337035.1 Agriotes lineatus
TTTCCACATATTTCATGAATAAACTTAAAACTAAGATTTTCAATGCTTTTAATACTACATCCCGCCATTATTTTTGGCTCGGTTCATGCAAGTTAAACAACTGTTTTACCGACAGCTCACAACTACCATTTATTATGTCTATTAGCCCATACAACGATTTTATTTCCCGCTAAAACTCGCATCGTCGTATGTGGGAAACGATGAATATATATATATATATATATATATATTTATAAACGGTATGCTATTGAGCCCGATAGGTCTTCGGGCCGCTGATGATCCCGGCCTAAGGAAACAAGCTAGAAGAGAATGGGTTACATATTTTTGTTTCGTTGCATAACACCAGTCGAGGCATTCACAGAGGGGTAAAGATTTCTAAGAAATGCAGATTTTAGGTATAAACGTGTTCCTGTGAATCCCAGATATAGAAATGGTACTCTATAAAGCCCATTATATATTTAACTATTTTAAGCGTACGTTAGTAAGCCCGACACCGTTGCCAAAATCTGTGGTGCCGGCCGGGTTCGCGCCTAAATACCGGATAACGAATTGCTGGCTGGCCCTTTTGCGTATTGCGTATTTAGTAATAGTGGGCTTATATTAGTCAAATTAATATATTGCTAGGTTTTAAAATGTCCAGTAATCGTGGGGAAAAATTCTTGCTCTTGCTCTAAAATCATGCAAGTGATATGCTACACCTTTTGTTATTATTAATAACAATTAATATCCTTATAAGCTGGGACGTCGCTGCGCTCCTCAAAGATATTGCATAAACTAGACTTGTGATGCAGTTAATTTAATTAAATGACTTACTCTATCTCAAGTTTTTATTAAAAAAATATTATTTTACTAAGCAACGAAAACATCCAAAAAACCGGTAAAATATCAAATCAAAGCTCAATATGCAGTTGCAAGATATACTTTAATAGTAATTAATACTTTACTCCAGTTAGTTAGGGATGTTTTGGTTAGGATTAGTAAATATTTTGCCGCTATTAATAGCTTTCACGAAAGTATACGGTGGATTACTTACGAAATTTATTTTTCTACAGTATCTTCAATATTTTTAGTGACCTTTATTCTAAAACTATTCATAATTTTGATTGAAATTTGTTAAATACAATAACGGCAGTGTGGTCGTGTTTCAAATTTCGCCAGTGATTTTACTGGAGCAAGCTAACCCCTGCGCGGTTTTTTTATCGAATTATTGCACACTGTGTACGATTTTATCAAGTTATTGCGGTTTTGATCGGTTTATATGATTGCTACACGTACGAAGAAAATAATTACTTATTATATCCAAAATGCAAATTTTTTATGGGATATTTTTACTAAGCAACGAAAACCTCCGTAAATGTGGTCAACTATAAATCAATCTCAAAGAAAAGTACAAAACTAAAGCGAGGGATTTTATTTAATAATAATTTATTTTGTGATCTAGTAATAATATTGATGTTTGAAGTGAATTCGTTAATATGTTGCCAATATTAAAATCTTACACAGGATATACGGCTGATTACTTATGGAATGGAATTGTCTACACTATCGTCAATAGTTTTAATAATTTTTGTTTCAAAACTACTCATTACTTTATTTACAATTTGGAAAATAAAAGTTGATTTTTATTTATCTGGTTTTGTTTGTTGTCTTGGTGGGAGTGTTCATGTTACATCTCACCTGTGACCTTAAAGGCTAATCACTTTGCGGTTCTTTTATCGAATTATTGCACACTGCATTTATTGTTTCACCGTTGGCGCCTAAATTCCAGATAACGAACTGCACGGCTGCCCTTTTTGTGCTCACTTAGTAATAGTGGGATTATGGTATACAAATAAGAACTTTTTATGTTAGTCTCTTTCTTACTTATGCATTCTGTTTGTTTTTGTTCTAGCTATCTCATTGCCGTTATATTTAATTATGGGCCAATCGGTGTAATGAATAAAGCTTTATACCAAAAGAAATTACATAAGAGTTGGCCATGGAAAGCAAAACTAATGTCAACAGGAAGCTGTAGAGACAGCAAACTTTAGAATTTCCATAGCAGATTAGAATATAAACTTATGACAACAACAACGACAGTTAATGAATTTTAAAGCTCGCTGTTTGCATTACTTTTAGTTTCCATGGCCAACCCTTATGTAATTTCTTTTTGAACACACCGTATTATTCACATTCTTTTCAGCAAATTTAGTTTTTTCGAATTTATTAAATACGTACAGTAGTTTTAATAGTAATAAGTAACAATAAATATATGCAGTATTGGTGATGTGTAACACTAATAAATTTAGTCGTTTCCATTAACAATTTAACATTTGATTAACAAAGACTTATAAACTGAAATTTTGAAATAAACTAGTAAGATCTAGGTTTGAGCAACATCTTTCATGTGATTGATTTTACTTGGCACAGTAAAAATCTACTTACCTCGTACATTACGTCACTGATAAACTGCTAACTCACTTTTAAGAAAAAATGTATTATTTGTGTAAATAATCCCACCGCCAAACAGACCCAAACAGCTGAAAATCATAAATTGGAGACAAATTTTTTATGAAAATACCTGGCATAATGTGTGCATTTCATCACGTTTATTTAGTGCTTAAACAGTGCTGGATTGAAATAAGTTATTGTTTTGAAAATATCTGTAAAGGGCTTTACTCAGAACTCTCGCAAGTGGACGTTGTCACACTAAATAATTTTTAAATTCAAAGAAAACTAAGGGAAAAGATGCATTAACGTTTCTCATAATACTGAAATAATAAAAGAAAACACTTGATAATCCAAATAACATCAATTTTCAAATTAAAAGAAAAACTACCGGAAGTCGATTCGAACGGCAGCGGCTGCGAACGCTATTCTAATGTTTGGAGGGATATTGCAAGCACATTTCCCGTTCCCTACATGCGCCATGGAGTCTCCTAGCGTCCTTGCGTGGAGGCTGTCTTAAATATAATGCATTTTTCGTTGGCCCCTTTTTCTCTTTTGCAACATTTATCCTGCATCTCTTGAGTATCACTTTCGTCAATGGTAAAGCCAGAGGTATGTGCAAATTACTACTTTGATGTATTTCTCAGTTAAAAAAAACCAAACAAGATTTTATATTTTAAGGTGCTCATCCTGTATTTATTTCTTTGAAATTTTCTCGATTTCATTCCAGGTAGACATATAATCTGCATGCACAATATCGTCTTCCTCGTTCCTAGTTTTTGAATTATACAGCCAACAGACTGACAGACAGACGGAATTGAGAAAACCGTTTTTTCGTCATCTAGGAACCCTTCGTCTGTTAGACGAGGGTAGTATAAATCTCAAATAAATATACAGCAAGTAAGATAAAATGAGCGCTCTCGTATGTTTCAGTATGTTTCTTAGCTAGAAGTCAACATCGTCGATTTTAACAATATCTACTAGGTTAAGGGTTCAGGTATCCTAGTACTCCTAGCGTCCTTGCGTGGAGGCTGTCTTAAATATAATGCATTTTTCGTTGGCCCCTTTTTTTGTTTTGCAACATTTATCCTGCATCTCTTGAGTATCACTTTCGTCAACGGTAAAGCCTGAGGTATGTGCAAATTACTACTTTGATGTATTTCTCAGTTACAAAATCTGGTGTGATACTCACTCAACTTCCTTTTACAGTGATGTTATAATTAGCCAAAAATTTGATTTTTAATTTCTAAGCATTTTTCAAAAATTTTCGAAAAATTGCAAATTCTACAAAAACTGTACAAAATAGAGTGTTAGTTGAAGAGAATTTTTTTTCTAGAATTTCAAGCTGAATTAAAAACTGTAATAATATACCGGGTGTTGTATTTAAAATAAGAGTTAATAAAAAAAATAGAAAAGAAAAACAAAAGAAAACCAGTTTAGAAGTATTCAACTGGAAAATCACCTATCTCACATCAATACACATTAAAAATGTAATAAAAATATAAAGTTTGAAAAACATCGTTAGAGCCGTTTTTGAAAAAATCGAAAAAAATTAAAAATCGCAAGATTAAACACCTACTTCCGGTTATGCGATTTTCTTCAAAAGCTTGCTGTCTCATCTACATAGTACATAAAACGAATATATGAAGTTTCAATGCCATACCTCTTTTCGTTTTTGAGATATTCTGTTCACATGCACACAGAGAGACACACAGACAGACAGACAGACACACAGATAGACGGACAGACCAATGAAAAAAAAATGTTTTTGGGGATCAGGGGACTCTAAAACGTGAAGATCTGTTGAAAACTCAATTTCGAATTTTTGGGGTGAATCCAATACTTCCTTTATCGTAAAAGGAAGTAAAAAAACTAAACAAGATTTTATATTTTAAGGTGCTCACCCTGTATTTATTTCTTCGAAATTTTCTCGATTTCATTCCAGGTAGACATATAATCTGCATGCACAATATCGTCTTTCTCGTTCCTAGTTTTTGAATTATACAGCCAACAGACTGACAGACAGACGGAATTGAGAAAACCGTTTTCTCGTCATCTAGGAACCCTTCGTCTGTTAGACGAGGGTAGTAAAAATCTCAAATAAATATACAGCAAGTAAGATAAAATGAGCGCTCTCGTATGTTTCAATATGTTTCTTAGCTAGAAGTCAACATCGTCGATTTTAACAATACCTACTAGGTTAAGGGTTCAGGTAAGCCAAAATTATAGTATGTAGTAATAATGCTGTATTTGCTTATAAAAAGCCAGTTTTAAAATTGAAAATTTTATTAAAACCATTATTTTCTGCATACCAATAAAAATGAAACACGAAGTGGGCCAGCACACGATCTTTTATTACTGCTTGTAAAAATTTATTTTTAAAATTTTTTCAAAACTATTTCCAGAAACCTTTTTTGAGAAAACTTATAGACAATTACGTAATTTATAACACCTTTTCAATAGCTATTGATATAAGGAGTACATGATGTAGGGCATTATTTGACGAATTTCTTTTATAACCAAGCGAGGTCAGTAAAGAGGACGAGTCATAAAGTCATATTATGTACGAGTTGTATACCAAGCTTTATGCTCACTTCTAAAATCTAAAAAAGTCGGGTTTATAGATTTGATGTCTATTCTGTGACAGAAAAGACTTGACATTAGAGTACCTTTACAGATATTGAAAGGCATATATTTTGACATTGACAACTGATGTAATAGTTATTTATGGTTAAGCGTGTTATATTACAAATAATCCACGAGAGAAAAGAGGAGCCCTCGAGGCCGCCAGGCCAAGATGTGTCATTTCTCGGGTGAATTATTACAAATATACAAAATTTTATCCAGCGCAATAAATATCTAAAAAACAATTTTTTTGTTGACAACCGTGAAAAGTCATAGTAACAAATTGAAAAGTACCGAGAGGTCAAATACATTTATAATTCGAGTCGCGACGTAAATGATTCAACTGTGGATAATAATAACTTGATCGTCCTGTACAATGCAAAATTATATTCAATTCTTATAATTACATTAACCAATAAATACCTTAAAAAACATACATTTTATACTGACAGCCATGAAAAGTCATAGTGACAATTTGGAAAGTGATTCGTGTTATACGTTTGGCAGTATTGAAGTGTATTGTCAGTCTATGTCAAATTCGAGATTAGCAGTGAATGACCTGGCTTTTATTTCACTAGTGGGTTATGATTTAACTCAGTAGTGGGTTATGGGCTACTTTAGACGTCTACAATCGATCTAGTAATAGTCTTATAACTAGGAGGTGTTAGATAGTACTAGTAAGATAGAGTACGTACTTTTATAGTGCTAGCAAGATAATATAGGTAAACTTTATTTTACTAGTACTATATATAACTACTTTATTGCCGAGAAATTATGTCATAAACAGTATCTTATAATACTCGTACATAAAACATTTTATTCTCATTAATTTTTGGCCGCTTATTTGTAAGAATTAAGTTTTGCGATTTTTTCAAAATCTATCCTTTTTCCCAAAACACCTTTTAAACAAACGCTGTAGATAATTATATAATATGCGATGTTGTTTCACAGAATTGTGTTTTCCTACCACAACTATAAAAAATTTGAGAACATTTTGTAAAAATATAATTTTTTGCTTTTTTCAAAAAAACTTTTTGAACGAAAAGTGACAGATATTAGTATAATATAGGCTCTTGTTTTAAGGAATTTTGTTTTAATCCAGCAATTATAAAAATTTTGAGCAAATTTTTCTAATATTTTAGTTTTGCTCTTTAAAAATTATAAGTACTTTTCACAAAAAATTTAAACAAAGGTTGTAAATAAAATATATTTTTATCCAACAATTATAAAAATTTGAGGATATTTATGTGAGAATTTAATTGTGCCATTTTCTCAAAAGCTATATTTTTCACACAAAAACGTTAAACAAAAATTGTATTCAATAACAATATATGTTATTCTAAAAAATAGTGTTACGAAAATTATAAAAATTTACTGGAAACGGAAAAATGCTTGACTAAAGTACCACTTTTGTTAGGCTGAGTTTATCAAATATTCACTGTAATATCCGAAACTATATAAGAGGCGCAGATATATTTCAAGCCGATCTATTATACCGTCTGTGCTGTAGAGAGGATACAAACAGATTCACAGACAGAAATCACCTCGAACACCACTTTTTCTGAATCATAAGAGACGAAACGGATATTTCCGCAAAAATTTCGAGTGTGAAATTTTTGATGATTACTATAAAATATCTATTTATGCAACAAGTGCTAAAAGTCAATGTTTATGCACGAAACATGAAAATTATGAAACGAAGCCGAAGGCTGAGTTTCATAACATGTCTCGTGCATAAACGAGTTTTAGCACTAGTTGCATACAATATTTTATCTACGACCTTAATTTTACTGTTATTAATCCATAAATATCGATTTAACAAAGGTTTTCATCTACGGCACTTCTAATTTATGTCATAATAAATAGTAGGCCATGTGCGGGCGAATGTTTGCGAAGCCAGTGCTGAGAAGGTCAGTTACGAAATGTAATTATTAATACTCCACATCTGACTGTATTTATTACATAACGCTTTAATTATTTCAAAAACACTTTACCTGTAACGCAAGAAGCAACTAGAATAAGTTTACAACTTCACTTCCAGTTCGAAATTGTAGTTTTATAACCTCACTTCACTTTTATTACTAGATCTAAAAGCTGATTTCTTTAACCACGGGAAACTATAAAACGTCACTTTTAGTGAAACAAGCTAGCGCTAAAAGGCTACTTTTAGTAGTGGTCGTAGATAAAGTAAATTATTTTTATTTACACCGTATTAATGTTTTATGTAGGTATGTGTATGAATACGTTTTCAAGCCCATTCATTATGTATATTTATTATATATATCAATTCGTTGTGAAGCCAACAGCGTTGTGACATGTCGGGCTTGATAACGAGCGTTATCATATTTTTATATACTGTATATAAAAAGTTCCAAAAGCGCCCCCTACACTTGATATTGCAGAACTACTCCATGTATATCGACCATACTACCGGTCGTTACTGAGCCCACCGCAAAAATTTGTGTACTGCATCTTTGATGCATTTCTAACCAATTGGTGATGATATACACTGAGGTACGTTGTTGAGCCAAACGCGGGCTCATCAGCGTTGAAAATGGCTTAACAAGGTACTATTCATATATTCAGCGGGCCTAACTATGACCGTTTATAAGTCTATATATATGTACAGCACATTACAACCCTTGAAACTTTAATGTTTGAATGAAAGAAGCAATTCTTTATATAAATTTATTGATCCTTCTGGTTCTGGTCTATTCTCGTTGCATAAAAGGGAACAATTGTCGACTTCAAATTTTTATCTAATTATTATTCGTATTACAAAACGGGGTACCCCACAAGTTTACTTCAATTTGACTTTCTAACTACTATATTTGACCATAATTCTAACACACAGTTACATAATAGCTAGTGTACAGTTAAGGGGTTATAAACTGTTCAAACTTTTTGAGAATATGCGAAATATCACAAGTTTAACTTTACTTCACTTATCTGGTAATCGCAACGCTTGTGGAATCGAAGACTAGCCTCTCAGGAGTTTAATCAGCATGCCTCACCGTTCAAGAGGATAATCTGCTCACCTAACTCCTACTCTGACAGTCGCTAAACATCAGCTGTCATTTGACCGCAAGCAATCGCCCGATCTCCGTAGTGAAATTCTTATGAAGAGATGTTCAAACTAATACGTTTCCGTCGCCCCCAACTTGTTGCTATAATTTCTAATTACGAAAATAGAATCAGATAGTTCCAAAAACACTATACATACCCTACAATAACAGGCAAAAACTATGCAGCGAATTCCCTGGTTCTCTAATCAGTCGACGACTTGGAACTATTTTTTCATTAGAAAATGGTACCTGCTCTCAAAATCTGCCTCAAGCACGCTTCGTTAGTATCCACATACTATTAACGAAGAACGAGAAATCTCGAGTTTACCACATTTTTACCACGAAACTCTTAATGCACAGCTAAGTTTTTCTCATATCACCGATTCGAAAATAAAAACCTGTTATTATTTTTCTACTCTTTTTTTTTCTTAAAAACCCTTGCAACTCAGATATTAATTTTTATACGTTTCGACTGCGTTTTCCCAATTGATAGTCTATTCACGGCCTTATATAATGTAAACTACTAACGTTAATACAATAGGCTTTCAACACGTAACAGCCTTGATGACGTATTGAGAGTAGCATGTAGTAATTATAAACCTGATTTGTCTAAAATAGTTAAAAGTTTGTCTCAACATCAAAATCACACATTTTTAAATAAACCTTGGATGCATTTACGGGTTAAGTTTCATTTTTTACATTATTATATTATGAAGTATGTGTACTATGTTGCGGCCCGCGTAACATAGCAAATATACGTATGTGGCCCGAGAAGAAAAAAGGTTGAGTATGGCTGCCTTAAAGTGTGTGAGGAAAATAGTCAAAGAAGCTGGCTGCTAAACAATTTATTACAGTTGTTGTTGTAGACAGGACTAAACCGAGGCAAATTATACACCAAACATATTATATATTTCGGATTTTTAATTTACAACCGAACAGTGTAATGTTATTCTGTTGTAAGACAGGCTCTATACAGCGTTGCCAGACCTAAACAAATATTCTTAAATCTAGGGAATTTTATGTCGGAAAAAAGAAATGTTAACAAAAATTTGGCAAATCTAGGGAACTTTAGAATATTTTCTCATTTGTTAAATGAGTTTTTAGTTTTGGTAAAAAAGTTTAGTTTATTTCTTTGTTGATAATTGATTTATATTTTGTAAAAAAAATTATAAAGGAATCAATGTGTTTTGAATAGTACAGGAATTTTAAGCGCTTCATCTCATTGTGAGTAACCTACTCACTATAAATTAAAGTGTGCGAGAAGTTTAATAGCTGTACCATGTACAATTCTCAGTTCGCTGACATCTGCATAAACATTAGAAGCGGTACTTCACCGACATCAGCATAAACAATACGTTACCGAGGTTTAAATAAAGAGGTAATTCCCATATGTGGTCCACCCTCTCTAAATTCCCGAATTTAAGGTAGAAATACATCCTTTGCAATTTTTTGTGTCATTACTGTCGTGTCATTTATGATTCGAACATTAAGCACAGCGGCGTTTAGACTTATAATTAATACTTATTTAAAAGTGGTAGTTTTGTGATTCTGGTTTTAGAACCTTACAAGTAGGTACCCTAGTTTCTTTGATTCTATTTTTGTTTAAATAACTAGAGTACTGCAATTTGTTTCAATGTAGTATTTGCTTAAATATAATTTGTTGCATATAACTAGTTTTAGCAATTGTCATTAAAATCAAGAATTAAAAATGTCTTCATTACCAGTCTCTTCGCATGGAAAGAACCGAATTTGTCGTCAAGTTCTTCTCCTTCTTCATCTGAGGAGGGCTAATAAAGTATGAAGAAGAGAAAAATGTCGAAAAAGATCTACACCCTACATACAGCATCCATTGGGAACAATAACCTCCGATCATAAGATGGCTAAAAAAGCAGCCAAAAAGGGGAAAACTTCGTTCACTGCAAGGCGTGCAACAAAGACATACTATGTGGTAAATCCGACATTCTCAGGGGAAATCGCATGCCAAATTTGTAGCGTCAGTGCACACTCAACTATTATTGACAGATATGTCAGTTGTTTCTAAAAAAAAAGTGCTGAAATTTGAAGATCAGCTTTTGCAGCTGAAAAAAATATTGCTTTTAATACCTTAGATCACGTTATTGGAGCCCAGAGTTTTCAAACAACTCTTCAACTAATACAAACTAGAAAAGTTTCCGTAATAGTTGACGAGTCTATTGACAAAGAAGGAACAAAGCACCTAGCTTTAGTAGCTAGAGTTTTTGATGACATTAAAGGAAATTATATTTTCGTAGGTTTATTAGCTTTACCAAGTGGCACTGCTGAGTCTCTATCCAATACGATTCTGATTTTTTTTAGTAAAAATAGCGATTAGAAAAAACCAGTGCCATGATGGGTATATATAATTTTCTATAAGCTAAATTCCGGGAAGATATTCCCGACTTATTTCTAAAGAAAGGCGTGTATCATTCGTTTAATTTGCGTACCAATTATGCGTGAAAAAACTACCTTTTATTGTTAAAGAAATTATAAGAGGTGTGCATACATATTTGCATTTTAATTTCAAAAGGCAAAGTGAACTAAATGAATTTTAAGAATTTATAAGCGCAAAGTCCCATAAAATTTTTCATTCATCGCAGACTGGGTGGTTGTCCTTGCTTTTTGTTGTAAAAATATTTTTGGAACAGTAGGATACCTTAGTATTATATTTTATCAACGAAAATTTAGTGAAAGAAATTTACAGGCTCAAAATATATTAAATCGTTTAAGAGATCCATTCATTAAATTATATCCCCATTTTCTAAACTTTTGTTTGGCATTTTTTCGCAATTTAAATGGCGAAATGCAATCCGAAGATACCAAAATGTATACTTTGTATAAAAAAATCAATCTGTTTTTAGAAGCCCTTTTAGATTATCGTATAAAAAACATATTTAGCCAAAACGAATTTCACCGATATTTAATATAAAAATCCCGATTATTTTGTATACATAAAGTTTATTTAGGGCCTTTTGTTATGGAAACCGTGAGTAATAAAACACATGGATTAAATGACGGAGAATTACTTAGTTTTCAAAGGCTCTGTCTAGATTTCTTATATGCAGGTTGTGGCCAAACATACCAAAGGTTTGATAGCAAAAGTAAATCTACAATGACTTTCCAACAATTAGCTATTATTACACCTTTGGAAGTAATTGTCAAAAAGCACGTGTCTATAGGACTAATGACTATTAGTTTTCCTTCATTATCGACAGAGAACGGCGGAGCTTGCGTAATGTCGATTTAAGCTTATTTAAAAATTTTAACATGGTGGAATTTTGGAAAAAGGTATTATAATAAATTTCAGTAGCGATAAACTTTAGGTGTCCTGATTTATGTGCTTTTGCCTTAACTTTGTTGAGTTTGCAAGTGCCACAGTGGAGCGATTATTTTTCCAAATCAATCTAAATAAAACAAAAATTCCTAATAAATTGCCGACAGAAACATTAACTGGTATTTTACATAACTACTAAAAGTTTACTAAAAAATTGCGAATGCTATAATTTTGAATTAAATGACCAAATGATGAATGGGGTTAATGCTAAAATGTATAAAACTATATGGTAACGATAATTGATGTAAGGATTCTACGGCACTATATTTGTTGCATTTTATTGTACGTTTTTGTTAATACTTTTATACTAATTTAAATTTTTTAAGGATTTTATAATTAAATATATGTTTACTTTATTATTTCTACAAAACGTATTTTTGTTACAATATTGTTCTCAAATAAGAATTAATTAAAGTTTTTGTCTCTTTTTTAACCCGCAATGAAGATGGGTAATGCGAGTTGCATAATATTTAACGCTGATTGAATTAAAGAAAATCTAGGGAAATTTGTATGATCAATCTATGGAAAATTATGCTTCTATCTGGCAACGCTGCCTATATCTAAGAGTAGTTTTTTCCATTCTATATGGTGTAATCGGCCTGGGTGGCAAAAATGGAAGTTGTTTAATTATTATCTATCTTTTCTGCTGCTGCTAAGCCATTCTGTGTATTGCTTGTTCCAATTTCATGTTATTGTGAGTATAAATAATAGAGTTCGTTTAAAAGAAATTTGTAAATTGACATAAGCAACTTACACTAACTAAATTTCGCTTTGTGCGTTGTTTTCAGTATTTCATTTAATAAATCAGGACTATTCATTTTTGTTATCACAATGGACGTAAATCAGGAAGTGAAGCTGGAATTACATGACAATAATTTGTATAGTGCAATGGCCAGCAACGTACAAGAACCACTGATAAAAGTCGAAGAAGATATCTACAATGTACAGCAAGAGATCATCGCAGACACTATCGGGAACACAACGTACTGTGGATTAAATATCAAACAAGAGGAAGTTGATATAAAAGATGAATTGTCCGATACGTGTACAGCTAGTGGAAACATTTTAGAAGAAGAGGTGGTTTGCAAGGTCTGCGAATATGATGCAGAAGACAACAGTAATTTTTTGAAACATATGCCGTGTCATACTAAACTGTTTTACTCATGTTCTATTTGTGAGTATAGAGCTACTTGTAAAAGTAATTTAGTTCAACATATGAAGAAACATACAGGAGACAAACCTTCTGAATTTTCTTTCTGCGAGTATAAAGCAACTCGTAAAAATAATTTAGTTAACCGTATGAAAAATCATACAGGAGAAAAACCTTTTGTATGTACTATTTGCGAGTATAAATCTATTCATAAAAGTAATTTCATGAAGCATATGAATATGCACACAGGGGAAAAGGTATTTGCATGTTCTATTTGCGAGTATAAAGCTACTCGTAAAAGTAATTTAGTTAACCATATGAAAAATCATACAGGAGAAAAACCTTTTGTATGTACTATTTGCGAGTATATATCTATTCATAAAAGTAATTTAATGAAGCATATGTAGAAACATACAGGGAAAAAGCCTTTTGAATGTTCTATTTGCGAGTATAAATCTATTCAGAAAAGTAATTTAATGCAGCATATGAAGAAACATACAGGGGAAAAGCCTTTTGAATGTTCTATTTGCGGGTATAAAGCTATTCGTAAAAGTCAATTAGTTAACCATATGAAGAATCATACAGGAGAAAAGCCTTTTGTATGTACAATTTGCGAGTATAAAACTACAGAGAAAAGTAATTTAATGCAACATATCAAGATACATACAGGGGAAAAGTCTTTTGAATGTTCTATTTGCGAGTATAAATCTATTCAGAAAAGTAATTTAATGCAGCATATGAAGAAACATACAGGGGAAAAGCCTTTTGGATGTTCTGTTTGCGAGTATAAAGCTACTCGTAATAGTCATTTAGTTAGACATATGAAGAAACACACCGGGGAAAAGCCTTTTGGATGCCTTATTTGCGAGTATAAAGCTACTCGTAAAAGTAATTTAGTTAACCATATGAAGAATCATACAGGAGAAAAACCTTTTGTATGTACTATTTGCAAGTATAAATCTATTCATAAAAGTAATTTAATGAGGCATATGAAGAAACACACAGGCGAAAAGCCTTTTGGATGTTCTATTTGCGAATATAAATCTATTCATAAAAGTAATTTAATGAAGCATATGAAGAAACACACAAGGGAAAATCCTTTTTGATGTTCTATTTGCGAGTATAAAGCTACTCTTAAAAGTAATTTAGTTCAACATTGGAGAACCATACAGGAGACAAACCTTATGAATGTTCTATTTGCGGGTATAAGCTATTCGTAAAAATCATTTAGTTAACCATATGAAGAATCATACAGGAGAAAAACCTTTTGTATGTACAATTTGCGAGTATAAATCTACAGAGAAAAGTAATTTAATGAAACATCAAGAAACATACAAGGGAAAAGCCTTTTGAATGTTCTATTTGCGAGTATAAATCTACTCGTAAAAGTCATTTAGTTAACCATATGAAGAATCATACAGTTGAAAAACCTTTTGTATGTACATTTTGCGAGTATAAATCTACAGAGAAAAGTAATTTAATGAAACATATCAAGAAGCATACAAGGGAAAAGCCTTTTGAATGTTCTATTTGCGAGTATAAAGCTACTCGTAAAAGTAATTTAGTTAACCATATGAAGAATAATACAGGAGAAAAACCTTTTGTATGTACAATTTGCTAGTATAAATCTACAGAGAAAAGTAATTTAATGCAACATATCAAGAAACATACAAGGGAAAAGCCTTTTGAATGTTCTATTTGCGAGTATAAATCTACAGATAAAACTAATTTAATGAAACATATCAAGAAACATACAGGGACAAAACCTTTTGAATGTTCAATTTGTGAGTAGAAATCTAATGAGAAATGTAATTTAATTAAGCATATAAGGAAACATACAGGAGAAAAACCGAACAAATGTTCTGTTTTCAGTATAAAGCTACTCAGAAAATTCTGTTTTAGATAGATGCACATATGGAGAAACATACTAAAGAAGAATCTTAGAATGGTAACATCTGAGTTGCGTTGTTTGTCCAAGAATTTGCCTTGACTTTCATTGTTTCATACTGCCTGCTTGTTCAGGAGTATCTGAACATAGTATTATAATATTGCTGTTCTATTTGCCAATTGCAAGATAACATAGAGAAATAAGTTCTTGAAGAACACAGGGGAAAAATATGAACAAACATGCAAGAACAAAATTCTATGTGTGTATTGCATATGAGTTTAAAGCAGCAGAGACTTGTGAGTAGGTATATAGAAATGTTTTAAGTAATTTCCGATGGATAAGAATAAGGTAGTACATAAAAATGTTGACTTAATTGAATTGTAAGCAATGTTACATGATTTCTTATGGTTATGTTTTATTTTTATACGAATGTATTAAATTACTGCAATTAATAACAATAAAATTGTAGTTACTATAAGTTATGTACAGAGGGTAACAGGAGAAGAGGGAGGCCAAGAAACAAATGGCGAAATCAAGTGACGAAGGACCTGGAAAAACTTGGTGTCGAGAGATGGACGGAAAAGGCAAAGGATAGAAAACAGTGGAAACAGATAGTGAAACAAGCCTTAGGCCTTCACGGCCTGTAGTGCTACAATATATATATAAGTTATGTAATTATGTTATTTTGAACAGATGTGAAAAAATTCAACCTTAATGCATCTCTAGAATACCATTATATTTCTCTTATATCTTATGCAACATTCAAGATGTCCGAAAAGTTGTAAATGTTCTTTACTTTAAAAAATATCTTTATTTCGGTATCATCAAAATTTTGTGTAAAATGTAACTACCTTTTGGTTGTAAATGCTTATGACGTACTATATATTGTTTCTTTATTATTTTTTGTTTACAGAATTGAAGCAAACAGTAGGTACAACTCCAGTCGAGTTTCGCCTCTGACGTGGTTAACACGTTGAGTTACCGTGCTCTTCTGTCCCTTCCCTTTGCAAAGAGTTTCGCCTCTGGCGTGGTTAACACGTTGAGTTACCGTGCTCTTTTGCTTTTTTCCTGCTGATGAAGCCCCTTACGAAAGTGGGCGAAACGTTGAGTTCTTCGATCTCAATCATGACACGGTCCAATCCCGGAAGTCGTTTGTTACTTAGTAGGTACATAATTTATTAAGCATGTTAAGACGAACATGTCTCAGTCTAAGCGAGGCTTGCGTACTGCGACGTGTACGATATTATAAAGTAGAACTTGCCACTAACATTATTTAACTACTGATATTTATCAAACAACTCTTAAAATCGACAAAAAGTATTTCAGGCCAATTTAACAATCTCCCAATAAATGATAAAATGATATCAAATTATTAGAAATTAGATACTGTGTGCAGTAGGGATGTTCGATACACTGAAAAGTACCGGTACAATCGTATCGTATCGATTTAAAAGTATCGGTTTGAGGCAGTATCGTATACAAAAGTACAAGTACATGAAATATCGGTACACATATGATTCAGGATATTTTCTAGGTATATTTATGCAAACCTTCGAGTCATAGTACAGCAAATAGCAATAATAGTGGCAGTAACAATACAAAAATCAACAAAAAATAATTACAAAGTCAGTATTAGAAATACATCCATTAAATAGTATAACGTCAGCGTGCCCGAGCGGTTAGGGCATCAGGCTACGGTGCCATGGTATGGGGTTGAATTCCGACATCTGGCAACTGGCGGACGGCCCACCCAGTCGCTTTAAAAATTGGGTACCGAGACCACATTTGTGGAAGTAGGGAAAGTAAGGCAGTCGTCGAAGGCGTGATGCTAACCACATCACCCAGTACGCCGTTAACGGTGTGCCAGATTGACTGGGTTTCGGAGGGACATATTTCTGCGACCCTGACTTGTCTCAGACCATGTTCCTACATGGAATGAAGTGGCCGAACTTTACTATTAAATAGTATACTAACTTTTATAACGCTTAAAAACTTAAAAAGTAACACGAAAATAATTACTGAATCGCATTCATATTTTCACACAAAGTTTAGTTTCATAAATGTACCTATATAAACACTACAATTGTATAAAGCTGCATGTTATAAATATTTAAGCTGAATAATGAAGTTTTTATTGGATATTTAATCATTATAATACAATTTGTCGGGATACATGAAAGCTTCAGTCTGCTAGAATTAGTCATTCTGCTTAGAATTTATTAATTACGATTTTGCTGTACCAGCTGAAACCCGAAGTGTGGTACTTACACATGTTAAACAGGAAGATTTCGGCTCAACAAAATCATTTGGTTTTGATTTTTATTGTCGAGTTTGCATATCGGTACCGCATATCTCTAGTGTGCAGAGCTGTAGAGTCGGAGTTGTAAATACTCTGAAAACCGTTTGAACGACTGTTCTACTGACTATTTGAAGACTTAGACCCAGGGTTGATAAAAAACACGATTTTTTTGAAAAAATTAAAAAACTTTTTATTCATATAAATCCGATTTTTATTTTGAAATCAAACATTTACCGTTTTTCTTATTTTTCTTTATTTATGATAGTTTATGAAAATCCATGTGCACTATAAAATAAGTTCATTCAAAGATGCACGTGTGTGTTCTAGAATCAGTGTTGCCACTGCTTGTAAATTTAAATCCCTACAAAACTATTTAAAAATTCCTACTTTTCTATTATACAGCGAAATAGACGGTTTAGTATGTATTACAATAATATCTAACATTGCACATTGCACTGTATTTTTCATTTGGGTTCACTTTCAATAAACTATGATTTTAACTATTTTAAGTTTTACCATCTACTTAAAAGTGTTTTCTTTTTTGTTCTTAATTTTAAACACTCATCGTATTTTCCATTACGTTGTTATTGTTAACTTATGATTCTGAACAGCAAATATTAAACAAGATTATATTTATGTAATTTATTACCTATAATCAACCACATTCACCAAAGCTTGCAAAATTCCTCATGAGTCTGTAAAGTTTATCGGGTAGATAAAATGTATGAGGAGGTGGGGGCGGTTATCAATATTCTAGTACTGTCTGAGTCGGATTCAAACTACTAAATATCAGGAGTCGGAGTTAGATTCTTTTTACAGACTCCACAGCCGTGACTGTGTGAGAAGGGACTTAAATGAGTGAAATTTATATTTTTAATCTCGTGGGGAAGCAAATTATAGAAACGAAGAGCTAGAAATATAACACATCTACCACCAATTGATCTATTTGCAGATGTTGTGATCACTTGCTGTACACCTCTGGTCGAGTATGTATTGATGTCAAATTGGGGATATCTCTTTAGTGTGAAAATTTAATAAAACTGTTTTAATAAATTGCAAGTCCGCGATTCCTGAAAAACTATAGCAGAAGGGTACATTACCGGTGTGTTTAGTAAAATTGTTAATATAGTCTTTTGAGTGATTTGCAGAGTCTGTAAATTTGATTTATGGAGTTCACCCCAGCCAAATGTACCAAAGAATTGTATATTATTATTACTAATTACTATTCAAAAGCTGCCGTATTACTTTAAAGGGATAGAACAGTTGCCTAATTTGTATCGTAATATATAATGTGTGATGTTCCCATCTTAAATGACAGTCAAGCTAAATTCCTAGGAATTATATATTATTTACTAGCTCGATTGAAGACATCACTATTAATTTTCATTTGTTTATATTTAGGTAAATTATTACCATAACTTGAAAACGGCACACTTTGTTTTGTCTAAATTTATCGTTAAGAGGTTGTTATCTAACCACTGTATAATTTTAGGGAAAAGATGTCGATATTTTTAAGTACAGAACATCCCATGTTGTATCCGTGAAAAGTAAAACAGTGTCATCTGCATAAGATATTGTCATACAGTTTGATTTTTTACTCAATAGATCACATTTAATTAAATCAGAAAAAGGGTTGGACCCAACACGCTGCCTTGTGGGACATCAAATGTTATTATTGTTTTCGAGCTCACAACATCTCCTATTTTCACTTGTTGACTACAATCTTCTAAGTAACTCTTAAACAATTCATAACAGTTCCCGCGAATTCATATTTTCTCTAATTTTTGCAATAATGTGTGACTTACTGTGTCAAAAGCCTTCGCCAAGTCAAAAAAAAATAGCAGCCTAGCATAGTGATGAACCTAAATTTTGATAAATTTTTGTAGTTAATAACTCAAAATTTTCGAAGATTACCTTCAATCCAGCCGTTTCCATGCGTCTAACTGATAGTAGAAAATTATACTCTGAATCGGGGATGTATAGTACATTCATAACTTTTGGTCTTTGCTATACTTCCATTTACTATCACCCAGTCTTGTATATTATCAGCTTTACATGCCGTAATTGTTTCTTACACCATTTTCCCATTTCTACATTTCACAGACATTTTCTTCGTCGTAAGTCAAGTGGTCTGTGGCTTCAGAATACAAGAACCAGTTTATAAAGCTTTTCTCACCGGTACACTCCGATTCCACAATGGAAGCTACGACGTCGTCATGCTCATTACTTACCCTGACTATTTGTTGTTTCATTATTTTTCCTTGCACAATTATTGCTAAAGTGTTTACCTTAATTTTTACATTAACTTCGTTCGTGAATTATTTTCCTACATCTACGATGCTTAAATGGAAAGTTCTGCAACTAATTCCTATCTAAGTTAGACTGTTGTAGATTGGTTACAATTCTTTTTGTAATGATTCGCTAAATTTACCAATTATTACAATAGCTGCCTTCTTGAAACCGGCTGATTTGCAATTCCTTCCCTTTCGAATGTGTTTGTTAAAGCTGTTCACGTTTCTTGTGCAGTAGTATTGTCTTTAATGTATTCCAAATGGCTGGCTGCAACTGACTATGTGATTATTAGTCTACATTTTTAGTTATTCCTTTGTATTTTTTTTTATTTTGGTGTCTTTTGTGATGTTCGTGGGTCTGATGGTTTTATTTTGTAGCAATCCTTTCCAGGCGCTCCACACATTTTTCTTCATTAGCCATTTGCAGCAGAAATTTCTAATTATCAAAATGGCATTCATCGAACAAACGTATGTGGTATTTTTCTCGTTTATCGTTTCCAGGCTCGATTTCTTTGTTCCTAATAACATCTTTTAACTGTCTAACCTTAATATTTCTAGAATCCGTGTTTTTAATTCCAGTTTCTGGTGCCTGGGCCTATAACCAATATAGTGGTTAGATAAAGACAAATGTATTAATGTTAATTAGTATTGATTATAATTAAAAGACGAAAATACATTAAACAGATACAGTTACTATTACAAGGCACTTCATTGTCCTACACTATCAATATTTTAACAAAACATGTTGTTTAGTGAAAGCCAAAATGCTAAGTCATTTTCCTTTATTACAAAATTAAAGGGTAATACATACCACATTGCCAAGAACTTTCACCTACAAGTGTGGTTGGGATTATTCATGTTATAACTAGGTATAGTACTTGTGGGTTTGCCAAGATATGGTGATTTTTCAAATAAAAATGTTATAAAAAGTTCTAATGTCTATATCCAAAGTTATATGGAAATTGACACGTTGTAACAGAAGGAGGAACTGCAAGACAAAAAAAAATGGACTGAAATACTTATCAAAGAGTAAAATGTTTGCATAATTTCAGATTTCCAAAGTGTAACGCCAGTTACATTGCAAGGTGTCCCAAGGTACACTTGTAACGTTAGCCTCTGCATCAAATATACCTAAGGCACGAATAGTGTGTTACACATTTGAATGGCGCTAAAACTTTAACAATTTTCACTCAGATCTCCTTAGCATTCGGATTTTCTATAAGACGATCTTAGCCACAATGCCCGAACGTAGCGTAAACAGGTACGCCACGCAGTTCCTTCTCCAATCTTCTCTAGAAATTGTCTTACTTTCCATCTCGCTCTTCAATTTCTTCACCTGCCCACATCACTTGACCAACCCCCCCCCCCCCCCCGGCCTATTATTGCCATAACCTCTTTATGAAATTAACATAAAACACGGCTTACCAGAATATTAGGAGAAACCACCAGGCGGCCGGCATAATCTAGATGCCTCGACGCAAGCAAATTAAACCGCCTGCCGTAAGTTCGGACTGAGATCTTCCAGCGCTCATTGGCTATAGGCGATTTACATTAACCGAACGCCATTACGCGGCTATTTTTGAAATCACTAATGACGGTATAATTTTGCAATAGGTTGATGTGTTTGTATTGCTTATTGCCGCGTATTACCATAATTGTCGTTGTTTTTTAAATTATGAGTGGAAAAAAGTGCATAAGTAATATTAACTGTTGTGTATATGGATGTCACAAAAAAAGGGAGAGAAAGACATTTAAGCTTTCATCGTTTCCCAAAAGAAACATCAGGTTACGTTTATCTAACCAACAAATATGGTTTAAAAGAAAAGGTCAACAAAAAGAAAGCTTGGGAAAAGGTTTTGTTGATGGGAAAACCTGCTACAATTTACATGAGAGTGTGTTCCCTACATTTTATGAAGGATAATTTTATATTGCCAGGTGAGCGGCATCTACCCCACCAAACTGTGTAATACATACTTAACCTTCTTGTTTTTGTAGATTTTCCCACTAAAATTCCTCGTCTAAAGCAAGATGCTGTGCCTTCTCAAAATTTGCCACAGAAGAGCATTGTGACCCCACAACCTAGCAGCAGCCGCAATAAACGTTGCAACAGATCAAGAAAGACCGTGAACGAGGAAAATAAAGAAAATGAAGAAAATTTAGAAAATCTTGTCGATGATCCTCCTACAAATCGCAAATTAGAAAATTTAGGGGAAACTGAAAAAGTAGCGCTGTATGGTTTGCTTCAGCTTGTGAATTTGCCTCCACCAAACAAAAAAACACAAGAGAGGGCAACACAGGTGACAAGTGGCGACATATTGGTTCCCTTTATAAGTGCCATTGACACCGACAGCAAATTAAATTCTTTAACTGGGTTACTCTCGTTTAAATTATTAGATGCTTTAGTAATAATGTTTAATCGTCATTTTCCTGAAGCACGAATAAAAAAATTAACAGTTAAAGAACAAATAATTTTAACGTTTGTAAAAATTAAAACTGGTCTTCGATATGTAGTGTTGGCGGCTTTATTTGATGTGATTACCAGCAAAACGTGTAAAGTTGTTTTCCATAGCACTATTTCGAAACTGGCGGTCATATTAAAACCAATTATCTTTTGGCCGACGAAAGATGAAATTAAAAAAAATTTACCAATATGTTTTCAGCAGTTTTCCAATGTTAGAGTAGTATTAGATTGCACCGAGTTGAGTGTTCAAAGAGCAAAATGCTTGTGTTGTAGAATAAAGACCTATTCTCATTACAAAGGTGGTCAGACAATTAAATTCATGACCGGTGTTACCCCTGGAGGTTTAATAAGTTTCGTGAGCAAAGCATATGGAGGAAGGGCTTCAGATAAGGCAATCTTTGAACAAAGTGGCCTCATCGATAAATTGGAAATGGGTCAAGATGCTTTAATGATGGATAAAGGTTTCCGCATTGAAGACATCGTAGAGACCCACTTCATAAAACTTATCAGGCCACCCTTTCTTAAAAAAAGAAAACAGCTTACTGAACAAGAATCGAAAAGAAATGTCGAAATCGCTAAAGCACGTGTACATATCGAAAGAACAAACCAAAGAATTAAAATGTTTGAAATTTTTTTGTAAGCCTCTACCTTGGGCACTTGTGCCAAAAATTGAAGACATTTTTAATGTTGTATGTGCAATTGTAAACTTATCACCACCAATTTTAAGCGACGATAAATTTTTAAAGTAACTGCTTTATACAGTATGTCGTAGGATTGATGTTACAAGATGTGCGATAGACTAAACATTTTTGAATCTTATTTTAAATTAAGCAAAATTGTCTTTATTAAAAATATTCGTAAAATTCTCTTCAAACCAAGCAGGGCTTAATCCCACGATCTTAAAATAAAATTCAAAAATGTTTAGTCCATCGCACCTCTTGTAACATCAATCCTGGGAGACACTGTATATGTTTACTTTCCTGGAACGCTAGGTTTAAGTACCTTTATTATTATAATACAGCCAGTCTTATAAAGGCCACTAATCTGACGTTAACTTTAATTCGCTGTTAAAATAAACAAATGCACATCAAAACGTTTGCGCTTATGACATGTTATTCATTAGTAAACAAATTTTGATGCGCTTTTGTTTATTTTAACAACGAATTCAAGTTAACATCTGATTAGTGGCCTTTGTAAGACTGGTGGCTGTTATCATTTTTGTACATACTACCCAATAGATATTTTATTTATAGGATTTATTATACTCATTTTTTAATTTATGTACCTAGCTAATTAGTTTTTATAATTGCTTTGCTTTTATATTTATTAATGCTTTGAAAGTTGGAATATTTCCTGGTAATAATGTATTTTAAATAAACGACTCATATGTTAATAGACTTTTAATGGTTTCGTAATGTTAACAACTTAACCTAATGATGTACATTTACAAATGGGTATACTTATTGTATCATTTTAAATTCGTTAAACAAATATAATGTAACATTTTCTTAAAATAATTAAAATGTAATTTTTTCACCAATCGTTGGGTATATGCTTCATTGTACTTGACACTAATGCTCAGCAAACTTTGGTCAAATGAGGAATACAATACAAAATTGCATTCCGGTAAATTTAACAACAGCATTCCTACTTGCATTTGAGCATAGTACAGATGTTTTTCGTTGACACTCACGACACCATCGCAGCATTTCAAATAGCTGCAAGTGTTTATAAATTTGTCAGCTGTAACATCTTTTCCTGTAAAATAAATACATTAGTAAGAGACATTACATTTCTTTTCAAGCACTTACCAGGATATGGACATTTTATCTCTAATAGTTTAGCTGGTTTCCCATCTTCGAAAATGATGCCGTCAGGGGTGAAAGCTAGCCACGGTTGTTTTTTGCTAACGAGGAGCCCTGCTTCTGCAATTTTGTATCCAGTGTATTCCCTGTAAGCCTCTCTGGCAGCACCTTCATAGTGTGTACCATAATCCGTATATTTGCTGCTGAATTTTTTTGGCCAAAAGTATTTTATTGATTTTGTTTCCCAATCGTCTTTGCTGTACGTATAAATAGAGTAGCATCTTGAACCTGTAATTCGGAACTGTCGCTCTTTGTTCCACATCTCTCTATTGATTTTAGTTGTTATTGCTACGTTAGCAACATCCACATCTGCTAGGTTATGAAAAACCTCCTGGCAACAGTTATCAGTAAAAAAAGGTGCTGGTAACTGATCAAGAAAATTTGGTTTTGCACAGTTTTCCACCACTTTATTTAATTGCAGCAACTCTTCTGAATTTGGCCAGCTGTTTGCCACAGTTTGCTGCTCTGTGATTTCCCTGCGTGCGGATCTAAAAACATTTATAAAAAAGTTAAATTCTATGGATTAGCTCTGCCGTATAAATAAAATGCATACCTATGCTTTCCATATGCACTATCTGGCAAATAATTTGCAAAAAATTGTTCCACTTCGATTTTCTCTTCACCCGACAACGCCTTTTTGGTGGGAGACACATTTGGTGCTATGCACTCTTGCACCAACATAGGAGCTGGAGTATATTGCTCCTCTGATGTGCGCAAGTCCAATAACATTTTAGATCGGTGGAGGACAGTTGCGGTAACTCCAATATATTATCTCTACAATAATTATAGGTAACTATTTAATGTTATTTAAAAATTACTTAATTTGATTTACCTGGTACACAGAAGCAAAACAGCAGCGATATGTTTGCACTGGCCCGAATTTCCAGCCTTGCAACTGCATCGAAATTGTGCAATACCAAATTCCCCATTGGTACAATGCAGGGTCCCTTTTACTTCATGGGGCCGTTCTGTTAATGCACTGGTTTGCAGAGAAAGTGCAAAAATGTTTACTTTTTCTGCCGTTTTTTCAGTAACTCCGCATGTAATTAAATGTTTTGCATTTAATACTGCTTGGCCCTCGTTTATGCAGCGCGAACTAGGCGTAGCACCCAAATACTCAAACACGGTTTGAAATGTTAAAAAGGCACATTCGTCCATGGCTTTGCTGTAATTAATAAAATATAAACAATTAGGTACGTCAGCGCTAATGTAAATCTAACACAAAACAGCTTACCTACTGAATTTACTGGCTTTATTTGAATAAATAAACGTAACTTTAAATGTCCTTAACTCGTTCACGCAGCAGAATATATTAGATATATCAGTGAACACACCACACACAAGTATAAGTTAATCAAAGCACACTCGCAACGTAACTGACGTATTGTTTGTTTACAACTGATCCCTCCAACGTCCGCCATATTGGTGGCGGTGGTGGCGCCACCAACGGTGATGTAAATCGCCTATTCTAGCTGCAAAAATCCGGACTTTCTAAAAGGTAAAATGTCCAGTTTATACTATTTCGAGTGGTCCAAATTTATTCATAAAGGACGTACCACGTCAAGCCAGGTTTTATGCACTCGCCGTAAACATCACAGCCATCTTAAAAAACTTTCTATTGAAAGTGTCCACCCGTCAACTATAAATAACATGCGCCATCTTTGCCGGCGCAAATATAGTCTGTTTTAGATCTATCCAGTTCAAGTACATCGGAGCTACCTCATCCAAGCCTGCTACAACAAGATTGAAATGAGATGACACCAGCGTCATAGCTACGCGTTAGTTGATTTTGTGTCGAACGGGTTCATTACGTAAGTAAAGGGGTAACAGATAGCGTGACACACAGCGGTCAGTAGCGTCGGCTAAATGTATTTACCGGTATTTATAAAGTTTTCTACCTGGATCGCAAAACGCGGACAAACATTAGCTGTTTACTGTTTGCTCAGTAACTCCGTTATGTTAACAAAGGTCCCATGCTTAGTATTAAGAGGCTGTCTCTGATGTAATTACAAATTTCACCATGTTTTGTGACCTCTTTTCAAAAACAAATAAACGCTGCCAATGACTGAAGGTTAATGATAGCCGTCGGCGCATATGACGTCACTTACTGGTGTCTTCTCATTTCAATATTATTCTAGCACCCATTTCTACTTCATTTGAACTTTCTTTGAGAAGATCCAATGGCAGCAACCGGGCCAAACCAAAGTGTTTTTTGGGTTTGGGTGTCCCAAAAGTAACTGAACGCCGAAGTAAAACGCCGAATGAATTTTATTTATAATATTTTATGAACATGATATTTTCCTTTACTAAAAATTATGTTGTATATGCTTAAACACATTACACAATTTCTTTCTACACCGTTATTTCTGTATTTTATATATTTTAGTTGAACGGATCCTGGGCATCTGAGCATTGCCCGAGGTAATCAGTTTGGAACTAATTTTAGCGAATTTTGATAAAGTTTAAATAAGCACCCTTCCCAAGGATTTGAAATTAAATTTGAAAATTCCAACAACAATCCAGGTTCATTACACACTTTTAGCGGCAGCGGTTTTAAAGTGCAATGAAATGTACATCGTCGTCGGAAATGTCCTCTAGAACTTCGCTGCTTAGGTTCTTCTATCTAAGTGTCATAGAATTACTAGCAGTGCATAACGAAAAATGTTCCAACTCAACCACTTTTGAATGATAGCTATTGTCACTCACTGAAAATTATTATATAAAGTACAGCGAAAGCCACTACCTTAAGATAAATATGTTTATCACAGGTTGTTGTCAGTGTCTGTTCTAAAAATATGAAATCTTCAAGTTTAAACTTTATTTCAAATAAATTTTCAACGTTTTCCCACTCACTTGATTTGTAACATTAATTTCAGGCATACGTTTTCCCTAATGGGTGATATATTGCTTCTCTTGGTTCTTCTTACGAACATTATCTTTCCAGTCACCATCAATTAAATTATTTCCTTCTGTTAATGTTTCAAAGTTGTGAAAAAGAGATAGGAACACCAAGGTCATCGCCATGTTTACTTGACATATGGTCTTTTGTCAGTTTAGACAAACCCATAATTTACAGAAATTTTGGTTAAAACTTTACCTTTTATAAAAATTGACAACCTATTGTAAGGAAACATACTAACAACGTTATTTCACCGAAACCCCGTTTTATAAAAAATACAACGTTATTCAAGTCAGATATTCAGTTACTGATCACTATCATGCATCAAACTTAATTTTTATTGCCTTAACACAATATCGAACAGCTGTAAGTACTTATCCACCAGACAGCTTGTCACTAGACGTTCTTCTTCATTTTCATCTTTGAGGGGCGTTTGTTATCCATCTTTGGATATACACCTCCCTTAAATTATCCCGTCTATCCCAATCTTTTGCGATTTTTACTCGTTGTCTACCGACAATGTTTTTATTATCATCACACCATCTCGATACTTCTCTGTTTGTACTTCATGACCTTCATTCTGGTTCCATTGTGACTGGTTTAGTCCTATGATATTCTTAATTTTTTTCTTTAATCCATTCTACTTTCTTTTTGTGATACCTAATACAGTTCTCTCCATAGGACTTTGAGTGACTTTACACTTGTTAGTTATGTGAGAATTGTATCTGTATTATGTTTCCATGAGCGCTTCTCATTATCTTTGTTTTACTTATATTAACTTTCATCCGGTTTCTTCCTTTTTCTTTTGGTTTTAGTGTACCTTTAAATTACCCTGGCAGAGTATGTAATATAAAGATATGCAACGTAATGCCTTAAAATTGTCTACATTGATAATTGGGTTCCATATTCATTGAACATGAAATTCTACAGAGTGGTTCGGCTAAGATGACAGTCTTACTGTCTTTCTGATGCAACCCAAATTACATCTGCCATAGCCATTGCAATGAATTAAATAGAAAAAAAATATTATGAATGATCTAGTATATCTATGAATTGCATAAATGTCACTAATTGTCATCAATAGTATACTTTTGTTAACCAATTTATTTTAATTTTATAATAAGAAAATAACAATAACAGCGAATAAAATTTTGGTCTTTTAACGTAACATATGTTCACACTGGCCTTCGTTGGAGTTTTCGTATGCTACAATTCTCCTTACGAAAGATCTACTAACTCAAGCGATTACCTTTGCTGTAAATGACATGCATGCGCTTGTTATCTTATTTAGCAAATCGTTTAAATTAACTATGGGAGTTTTGTAAACTAGTTGTTTCCCTACACCCCACCACAAGTAATCTAAAACTGTGAGGTCTGGGTTACGAGTTGGCCAAAGATGAGCAGAGCCTCTTCCAATCCATTTTCCTTCATAAGTGCATTGAAGTTTTGTCTAACATTGTTATGGTAGTGAGATGAAGCTACATCATGTTGAAACCACATCTACTGCCTTGTTTCTAGATCAAAATTTTCAGAAGTTTAGGTAAAACGTTTCTACGAAAGTTCAAGTAAGTTACTCCCGTTTAGAGATGTAAAATTCTTGGTTATTTTCTTTTAGAAGAATATTCTCGAGAATGTTACCGAGAAGATTTTTGAGAATATTCTTGACTATTTTCTCAAAAATGATACCGAGAATATTTTAGTGTATATTCTCAAGAATTATTCTTTCGCATTCCTGCCTTCAGAATGTTTAAACCTGCCAAGTTTTATATTAATTATGGATTATGAAAATAATCCTGTAACTGCTTTGTTAATAATTAAAAACAATTAACTTGTCGTAATATGCAACTGAAACCTTTCCTAAACTATGTAATTTAACAGTTTTAACTATGTTTGTATTTGATTTAGCGAAACGTTTAACCAAATTTGTAATTATGTGTTATATTGTTGCGACAATATGATTTCTATTATTCAAGCAAAAATCAGGAATAATTAATAATTGATATCAGCAATGTGACATATAAATGTCCAAAATAATGCTAATTTAGGCATTATTGTTAATACACTAATCAGTGGATACACTAACCCACAGCACAAGGAATGCATGAACAAAACAGACTGATTAAGATACCCATACAATGTAATCGAAAATCAGCAGGTCAACACCCAAACACCCTACAGATAGAAACACTGGGATTCCCCTGATAGCCACCGTTGTGCTAAGGCACTATGTGCTCTAGTTGTACTAAGTAATTTTCTGTGCCCACTCATTCACCTTGTCCTTGTAATATTTGAGAATATTCTCGTTTATGAGAATATTCTCTGAGAATATTCTTTTGTTTCCAATACTTTTATTACAAGAGAATTTGCTGCCTCCGAATATTCTCGAGAATATTCTCGTTCTCAAGAATATTCTTTTAAGAATATTCTTGTTCTCAAGAATATTCTTTTAAGAATATTCTCGACTCACTTCACTACTCCCGTTAGATTTTATTGAAAAAAAGTGGTCCAACGATACGGTTACTAACTATGTCGCACCAAACATTTACCAAGAAAACTCGCTGAAAATGCGCTTCTCTCATCCACTGCAGATTGTTCTTTGCATAGTAATGGTATGGATGCCTCCTTAGTATTCCATTATTGGAAAGCCTTGCCTCGTCGCTGAACAGTACGAATTTTACACAACTTATATTTATAATTGTCTGTTGACAAATTGGCAAAATTGAAATCTGCCATCGTATTCGTTTGGATTAAGAGCTAATGACATGATACGGATAAAATTTATTAAACTTTGAATAAAAGAATTACTAATACCCAACCGATGACTTAAAACTCTTTGGTTTCCATGAATATCGTCATCTATAGCTTCAATTATTGCCACCTCATTATCTTCGTTTGTAACAATTCTTCTTCTCGTCTAATATCTGGTTTAATTGTTCCACGTTCGCACAAAGAAGATTCCAAACGACGAAAAATGTTGTCTGTTGAATGCCTTTTTTGAGGATAGCGCGTGCATACACAGTCATTATTGCATCATTCGTCGAAAATCATATCTGTTTTTTCTTGATTCGTGAACATTCTATAAAGAAAAATAACAAAATCTGCATACAATAATATTATAGTATATTAGGTACGTTACAAGATCGGCAAGCGTCTTACAACAGGCCTAGAAAGTTAGAAAAACGAAATCCGAAGGGCCTAGTTTCGCTATATTTGAGAACTGTTCCAATAAGGCACTTAACGATCGAGTACCGTATAACAATTTTTGCGCTATCAATTAATAAAAAATACCGTTGAATATTAAAAATATTGTTTTGCCAAATAAAGTGCGCGATAGTTGTTTCTATAGTAACCTACTCAAAACAATTCTCTATAACAGTCATAGTACCGTTATATTCATAACGGGTTTGTTATTTTGTTGTTGTCATACCAACAAACAAGGATAAGGGAGGTTGACCTTTCGTCTCAGATAACGAACCCGAAAACAAGTAAAAATGGTTTGGTAGAGCAAAAACACATTAACTGATGTATATTTTTTTGTAAAACTAGAAATGACATATTCGTAGTTCATTTATTGCATAGATATAGTTGATCCTTAATGCTATTATCGTCTTTTGATTAATCCTAGTGGCTATGGCAGATGTAATTTGGGTTGCATCGTATCGACAGTAAGGTTCGTCATCATGTGAACCACCCTGTATAGGTGGATTTACGATGTTCATTTTCAGTTGAATTTGCGATATAGACAGTGTCACTTCTCAATGGTATAGATGAAACTTCCTAAAAAACATACAAATTATGTTAAAAAGTAAGGCAATTATCAAGTAAATCGTGAACTTTAAAAATGTTTTAATGCCACTTAAATTAATATAATTAAAGTGCCCTCACAAAATTTACACGTGACATCAAATAGAATGCAATTCTATTGTTTTGATGAAAATTACAATTAAACAAATTAATTATACGTTCTAATTTACTTAATTGCGTAATTATAAATGATGCTTACAACTAGAAGTTAAAATAGTTCAATAAGAAAGTTGTATTTTGATATTTTTGGCTGTATTTACTACCGTTTAGCTCCAGAGACCTTATTCACCTTAGTTTCCCTTAAAAGCTACTTAATGGTTATGCGAAGTTAAAAGAATATATGCCACCGATAAGGTTGGCTTGTAGATGCAGTCATACGTTTGGTTGGTATTTCTCGCATTCTCCTCTTCAAGAGTAATATGATTTTGCTGAGCGAAGTATCTCTTTTGACCTAATTTGATCGCAATTCTACTAAAATTTACACTGAACTAAATTTTTAAAGGAATGCAAAAAAATCAAACTCAAATTGTACCCTCATTTCATTAAAAAGCTTTATAATTAGCGAGCGTGTGGCTGGCTGGTAGAGCATTTGGTTTCTAGTCGGCAGGTAATGAGTGTGAACCTCACACTCGGACATAGGAACATCGAACGCTCTTTGACCGTCGTCGGGATAGGCTAGCCACCTACACGGGTCGCGGCTTAAGACGGCTTATAAAACCGCACTTGGTGTGGTAGTAACAGGCTCTCAGCTTTATGAGGGTTTAGGACACTTTGCCCAAAGTCCATAACCCCAATGTCCACAACGCCCAAAGTGCGCTCACAACCCCCAAATGATTAGCAGGACCACTTCGCCCAAAGATTTTCTAGGGCCACTTCGCCCAATAAGTTGGTCTATAACTCCCAAAGTCCACAACTCCCAAAAATTTAAGAAAACCGCTTCGCCCAATAAGTTTGTCCATAACCTACAAAGTCCATAACGCTTAAAGTGCGCCCACAACCCCAAATGCTTAGCAGGACTACTTCGCCCAACGCGACCAAAACGCCCAAAGATTTTCCAGGGCCACTTCGCCCAATAAGTTTGTCCATAACTCTCAAAGTCCACAACGCCCAAAAACTTAGCAGGGCCACTCCGCCCAATAAGTTTGTCCATAACTCTCAAAGTCCATAACTCCCAAAGTGTGCACACAACCCCCAAATGCTTAGCAGGACTACTTCGCCCAAAGATTTTCCAGGGCCACTTCGCCCAATAAGTTGGTCCATAACTCCCAAAGTCCACAACGTCCAAATACTTAGCAGGACCACTTCGCCCAATAAGTTTGTCTATAATCCCCAAAGTCCATAACCCCAAAGTGCGCCCATAACCCCTAAATACTCAGCAAGGCCACTTTGCCTAATGCGAGCATAACGCCCAAAGGTTTTCTAGGGACACAAGGCCGAACTGGTTAGTCCATAACCCCCAATTATCTTCGTGTAAATTCGGAATTTTCTTTTAAAACGTGTATTTTTGTCTGCATGATCTTAGTTTTTCTTCAGGCATTCATAAAGTTAAGAAGTATACCTTAAGCCAATGTTATCATAAAATACTGTTACAATAGTTATTTTTTACAGAGTGATTCTGAAGGTATTTTTTTATTGAAGAATTGTAATAAAGGTAACACTTTTTTTAACTAGTTTATTGAAATTGTTAATTGTGATTTTGTCAGTTCTAAACTGAAGTCATAACCAAATTTTGAGTTACAAAATAACGTGTACAATACGTATACAAGCGATACTTGTTAAATGAGTGTTTTTTTGCGTAGTGATATCTGGTAACTCAAACTTTGATAAAAAAAAGACTTCCGAATTTACACGTGTCAAATCGACAATTGGCAATTTCAATAAAATATTTTAAAAAGGGGTTACTTTTTTACGAATTTTTATTAACAAAGACGACTTTCAGGATCACTATGGTAAAAAACATTAATGGCGTGATTGTAATTAATAATTATGGTGCCGATGTGGTAGAGGTTTAATTTTCGCAAGAAACTTATACAATGAGAGTTTTTTCAAACCAAACTAATGTATATCCGGCGAGAGTTGGCAACGATAGCCGGAATAGGGAATTAAACGCGATTTGGTGATTGGTTTAGATGGCGGGCAGATCTACACCAGAAAACTTCTACTCTATCGAATTCGCCTAAGAATCTGACGTCATCCTTACGTTTAAAGCACATCTATAATACGAGCATGCTTGTCAGGCATATTGAATCACATCACAAAAGCGGCAAATTCAAAAAATTAGTTACTTTTCAGAAAATAAAGATACGTTTAATAGTACTAATTCGAGGCTGAACAACCGGTCATGCTCGAAGATTTTGAAATCTGAAAAACAGAAAAGACCGTAAATAGTTCCTTCAAAAATGAATATACCCCACAAAGAGTGAACTGTTTGACGTTGTAGGGTTATGTTTTGGTTGCAACATGGCCACCAACATGTAAACGCGAAAGTACTGTGATGCAAAGTGTTATGCAATTTGTGCTACATGCGTCTGCTTGTATTATACAGGGCTCTATTTACGTTCGTATGGGTCCAACTGATTAACTACGTTCATCAATATAACAACCAATTTCATGCAAATGATAAACGTCAACAACTCCGCTAGTCAAAACCACGTCTATCTGCCAAATTCGTAATCTAAAAACTGTTTTAAAAAATAATCTTTAAAATTTTAAAACTAGGGTACACAATTTAATGATGTTTCTTCACTCCTTCACAAATAAAGTGTTTTAGAAATTTTGCTTATCCAGGCTGTGATAACATATCCCAATTGCTGCCGGAATCATCATTCCCTACTATGGATCCAGCCAAAGGTGAGCCCTGCGTCATCATTACTCGAAGTTAGCACATAAATTGTTTTTTCTACTCCTGTAACTAAAATGCCATTTAACATACTAACATACACGTCGCTAAGTGACCTTTTAATCATGCCTTCATAAGCTATGACTAAAGAGCCTCTTAGTCATGAGCTGAAGTTGGCAACGATGTTTTAGTCATGGGGTGAAGTTAGGTTCAAAAAGTATTTGCTTTATTAGCCACAGCCAAAACTAAAATCAAGTTAGTTTTCAACCGTCACTTTGACGTTTGTCAAGCATAATTTAACCTAATATAATAAATGTCAAAATTTTAATGAAATAATATGATGTTATATTCTCTAAATTTGTGGTCGTAGAAAAAGTATAGTATGCAACTCGTTTTATAAACTTATTAGTCACTCATTTTATTAAACACTCGCTCCGCTGCGCTTCGCTCGTGATTAATAAAACTCGTGACTAAAATGACGTTTATAAAACTTGATACATAATATACTATTTTATGCGTCACTGTCATTATTTAGGAGTGGGACAAGGATAGCATAACATTAGCACGTATCTGGGTCTTTGGGAGTGGATTTGACTAGCGCGGTATGCGTTTGTAAAATACGTCGTCTGCGTTGATTGGCAATCAACATAGACGACGGAGAAATACAGTGTAATAAATCCGTAGATAAAATAAGATAGATCAGTAAACAGTAAATAAACTAGATATATTGAGATGGTCTTAAGCCCTGAATCGCACATCTAGAGCACAGCAAACTAATGAATAGGTCATAAAAGCTCAGAATGGGAGATAGGATTTAATGGCAACAAATAAAATAAAATAAAATTTGAATTAGCAATCATATTGGCAAAGCAATGCCTGTAATAAGTATTAAAATCGTAACATAAAAGGAAAGGCAGAGTTCTAAACCTAATAGGAATGGGACCACAATATTTAATTAGTTTAGAATATTAAAAGGGGATGGTAAATGCAAAAGCCAATCCATGTATTAGTAATTCGATTATGAATAGAATGGTCGCCGTCAACGTGGGGCGAGCTTAAAATTAGTAGGTGCCTAACATTTTTACAATATAATTAGATCCAACTGTGTAGGTTTGCAAAAATAAGAGTTAAAACCACAGGGCTATTTTAAAATATAAAATTTTATACTGTACATCTATTATCTGTGTGGGTAGCTACGCTGGTAGGTGCGAGCGCTTTGTTTTTGCCAATATACCCAAAAATAAATAACAAAAAAGATGGATAAGCGTACCAGAAGAACAAAGAAGGTAGAAGAAGGAAAGGAAGAGGAGCACCAGACAGAAGAGGTTATTGAAGTACCCGAACAGCATGTAGCAAAGGAAATACAACAAGGGGATCAGGCGGAGGAGCAACAGCAACAGGCTCCAAAGCAAACGCTGGAAATGAATTCGATTATGGAAGCGATCATCCAAATGCAGCAAGAAAGCAAGAAGGAAGCAGAAGAGCGGGACAAGAAAAATAAAGAAGAAGCAGAAAAACGAGCTAGAGAGTTGAAGGAAATGATCACAAATAACATACTGGAATTAAGACAAGAGTCGGAAAGGACAACAAATAACATACTGGAATTAAGACAAGAGTCGGAGAGGACCGCAAATAACATGCAGGAGTTAATAAGAAATAACATGCAGGAACTAATTGCAATTAACACACAGGAATTAAAAGAGGAATTGACAAAGAATGCAGAAGAAAGAGTAGCGAGGGGGTACAACCACACCGAATTGATGGTGGAAGGATTAAAGAATGAACTAATGCAGAAGCAACAGGAGAACAAACAAGAGTTGCAAGATAGAATTGAGGGGTTACAGGAAAATTTGGAAACATTCAAGGTCACAACCAAAGAAGAAATTAGGCAAAAATTACAGCAAGAAATGGGACAATTGATAGAAGAAAAGATCGGTCAGAAAGGAGAGGAAATTAAGGACAAAATTAAGGGGGTAGAAAATAGAACCCGAGAGCAACTGGAACAACATAAGGAAGTGCTGGAAGTTGAGTTCGCCAGCCTTGCTACGCAAAACGAGGAACAATGGGTAAAAATACAAGAAGGTCAGAACAGGAACACACACCGAATTACCCTAGTTGATAATCGGATTACAAGAAAGCTACAGGAAGTACACGACCGGCTCGAGCAAGCACAAGAGCTTCCCGGAGGCACAATGCATACCAACATAAATAACGAGATTATTCCCAAATTTGAAGGCAGGAGTGGCGAGTTGCCGATGATCTTTTTAGCAAAATTGGACGACCTGATGCGGACGATCCCGACCGAGTGTAGAAAACTCCAGGTCATTAACATGGCCATGAAACACAATGCGGAAATATGGCATAGTATCATCAAATGCAAATACACCACTTACAATGAGTTTAAAGAAATGTTCAAGGAGCAATATTGGAGTAATACTCACCAGGCTCAAGTACGAACCGAGTTGACCTCTGGACAGTACATCGACAGAGGAGGGTCCCGAGAGATTTTTATTATGCACCGATACAATAAAGTCCAGTATTTGACCCTAAGATTGACGGAGGAGAAAATTATTCAGCACCTCTCCAGGCATTTAGAGGCCGAGATCACACGAGCAGTGGCAGTCCAGAATGTGAAGACCTTGAGGGATTTCCTAGAAATAGTAAGAAACTATGACTTGGTGGTCCACAACGAGAAGGAGACGAAGCCCAATGGTAATTTTCAAAATTATAGTAGCAACGCGTATCAAATGTCGAGCAAACGAAAATGGGAGGATAATTTTGGCAACAATAACTTTCGGCCTAACAAAAACATGAATAATTATTACAACCAGAATAACAACCGACAACAATATCGTTATAACAACTACAACAATCAGAGAAGGAACTACAATAATTACACTAATTGGAATCAGAATAGAACAAACTACAATAGGGGGGAAAATAGCAACCAAAGGAGTTATAACGAGTTGATCGACGAAAGAAACAAGAGGAGATGCCAGGAGCAGGAGACTAATAAGCAACAGGACAGACAATTTATAAATAACGTATTTACGCAACGAAGACCCGAGGAAGATAACATGAATCAAATCGTGATTGCAGAGGTGCATGAGGAGCCCTCGACAAAAAAAAACCTCAATTTTAGAATTAGATGAAAAACACTTTGTAAATAGTAGATTTAAGGACGTCGCAAACTTCGCCATCACCCATGAGAAAGCGGGGGAATTTTTATTAGAAGAAAAGGAAGAAGAAATATCAAGCGCATGCTTACCATTTATTAAACTAAAATTTCCGGGACAAGAAAAATAAAGGAGAAGCAGAAAAGCGAGCTAGAGAGCTAAAGGAAATGATCACAAATAACATACTGAAATTAAGACAAGAGTCGGAAAGGACAGCAAATAACATACTGGAATTAAGGCAAGAGTCGGAAAGGACAGCAAATAACATACTGGAATTAAAACAAGAGTCGGAGAGGACCGCAAATAACATGCAGGAGTTCATAACAAAACTTCGGCAGGGTGCATATAACTTACCCCTGCACCTGTGTGAGTGAATTAAAAGAAATCCGTGCCGTGAAAATTATTTTCCATTATCGGCCCGAGTGAGTGCTAACGACCAGCTCCGGAGAAGACAAGACGTGCTTCGCACAGCATCTGTAGCCATCAGAGGGGTTCCAGAGAAGACGTCAACCGCCAGCCCATCCAGCTTCTGCGAGGACAGCACGGCGATCCAAACATCGGCAAAGAAAATCTGGGCACATTCTTGCTGCCGCCGAGCTTCGAAACGGGCATGCAGGAAAAGTTTCACAAGTTAGTTGTGAAGCCAATTTAATTTATACCATTGTGTACCTATTGGGAGGCTGCTTAAACGTCGCTGAATATCAGAGCCCAGGCGAATTATTTCCTTGTGTAAATTAAAGTTGAAAAATCCAAGCCCAGAAGTGAGGTTAGGATCCTTGGCTTGGGTCGAAACAAGCAAGTTATGGTTTTTGCCTAAAAAAAAACAAAAGAAAGCTACTGACGCTACTAGAAAGCGGGAAATTATGAATTTACCTGTGAGATTTGCTCATTGAGTTGCATTTAATTATCTGAAAACACCAAAACGACAACCACTTGATAAACTTTTATAAACGTAATTTGTCAGTTAGATCTGTTGTAGCACATTAGCGTGTATTTGAACTACGCACATGGGTGTACGGTTAAATTTTCAATAAAGTAATTGTGGACCCACACCTTTTGATAAGATCTCTGCTTACCTGAGCTAGTCAACATTAATATAATTTGCAATTAGATTCTATCTAAAAAGTAGGGACATACGAACATCAAGTCAAGTAATACATAAAACGACTCACAATAATTATCCCTGAGCGTTTCATAAATTTGTAATAATATTTGCTGAACCCAAAATAAAATATTAGCATTGGAGGCTCTAGCTAATTTTATTTTAAATATTAATCTTAATTATATTAAAGCCATATAACCATTGCAATATCTCCAAAATAATTTTGAAAAAACTGAGTGTGCAATAATTCAGCAATTACATTGTAAATGCCATTTCATCTGTACATATTCCCATCTTCTACAATGTGTTTGTTGTAGTAGCCTTCGTTTTGCTTTTTTCTTTCGAAATACTTTGAAGCAGTGCCAATGCCATTGCTTGACATTGCGATTTGAATGTTTTAAATCCGTGTCAATACAAAATATCTATTTATAGGTACTAATAACTATTGCAAGGTAAATAAAATCTCAGAACATTTTAATATTACATAAAAGAGGCACAAATATTTTGAAAATTGTATCAAAATATCAAATACATTTCAATTTCAATATTAGTCAAACGTTTGATGAATCTAAACAGCCAAATGAATGTATTGCATTTATGAACTGTCAAGTTTTGGGTTAACCACAGACATACTTTCAATTTGCGATGCGTGATTTAATCTGAAACGTATTTAATTATTTGATAATAAGTAGTACAAATAAGATGTTAATTTTTACTTCCCTTGCCTAAAAAGCCAAGGAGTCGCTACCATATGACCCTCTGAGATTTCTTCAGATCTTCACTTTTCGAGTTTCGTAGATGACGAAATATATGTCTTCTCATCTCGTCTATCTGTCTGTCTGTTGGTGTAACTCAAAAACTATTTTTTGGAGGAAGACTATATTTTGCACGCTGACTATATGTCTATCTGGCTCGACGCCGGGAGAATTTCAATCAAATACAGGGCGAGCATCTTAAAAAAATAGAATTCTGCCTGTTTTTGCTTTAACTCAAGCACTGCCAGTTAAATAAAAGTAATATTTTGCACATAGCTCGGGTTTTACTTTTAACAAAAAAGGACATATTTTGAACCCAACATATACAGGGCGAATGCCATAAAAATAAATTCGATTTTTTCTTTTGATGTTTTGAAAAGTTTTAGTTTCAAAACTTCCACTTGCGAGGGAAGTTTCGAGTAAAGCACTTTACTGTATTTTTACTTTAAAAGTACTTAAACTGAGCTAGTTGTATTACTCCGTTAATTAATATAAATACATTTTTAAAGCTAAGAAGTCAAAATAAATCGACTTTTTTAGGAATAAGATGGATTGAAATTGTTTATTATTAACCAAGGCAACGTGTTCTTGGTAGATTTAATATTAATTTACATTAAAATACCGTTACTTGGAACTTTACGTAAAAATTGTATGGGCTGTTTAGAGCCCGTTATCAATTTATACCGATCTTGCCCGTAAAGAGGTGTTTTATCTATGGAAACAATGTTTTGTAAAAATGTGTTTACAATTCAAAATACCATAAAATATAGTATAATACTCGACCGTTACTAGAACTTTACTGGATCGCACGATAACATGCTCGCTTCGCTCGCTCATTAACTACCGGACTCGCACGTAAAGTTCCAAGTGACGGTCTTGTAATGTAAATTACTATTGATCAGTGCAGTACCTATCTCACATCTCCAATAAAGTCATTTACCTATGTTATTTATCAGTAGTCGAAATGATATTTAAAAGTAGTACCTTATCTATATTCATACTTACAAAGTATCGCTATAATTTTTGCTATGCTTTAATAGTTACACTTGAATTTGCTTTACTGATTTATTTATGTATTTATTATTCAACCAACAAAAGTTCACTAACATGTTGAAATAAAAAAAAACAGTACAGCAGATGGTGAAAAAAACCAATCACAAATATATACATATAACAATTGTAAATATTATATACAAATAATAATCACAACTAAATAAATCACAACCGCAGATATAAAGTAACTAGCAAACGTAAAATGATATGTAACGATTCAGTAGTCAGTTGTAAAAGCAGAAGTACTGATCATACTGAACAAATCAAAAATATACACCGGCAACAGGCCAACCGAAAGTTTTATGATTACAGTCACAATATAAACTAACAGAAGTAATAATAAAATAATTCAGAAACAAATACTTATACACAATATTTACATAGTTTGGCAGATGATTTCGTGCCGCCCGGACGTGTGCTTAGTGCAGCGACCGCAGTGATATCTCTTGACCCCGAACGTACAATCAGCCTGCATGCAAACTGTTAGTAGGAACATTTTTAATTCTTATAAATCAAAGAAACTAGCTTAGCCTCACAGATTAATTGTTAATTTACCACCTCACCCCTTTTACAGGGGTGATACTTCTCAAGTATGGCGCCTCCCATAAAACGAAATTCCGAACATTTATCACCTCCAATTAATGAAGTACAGAAAACATATTTATGGAAACCTGTATCGTTAATAGAACAAAACAAATATTACTTACCCGAACATCTTGAACCTGAGACTTCCAGCGAGCAACAACCACAGGTTAAAAAACCAATTACAGCAAAAAATCCACCCATATTTTTGCATGGGCCAGTAAATCATAAAGAAGTGATCAGCTATATTAAACAACAAGCTAAGAAAGAATTTACCACCAGCCTTAATGCAAATTCTCTAAAAATCACTCTCACATGCGAAGAGGACTACAGAACGTTATCGAAACACTACAGGACTAATGGAATCGATTTCATACGTATCACAATCCCAATCAGAGACCGCTCGCAGTTGTGATAAAAAATGTTCCACCCTCACTAACACAAGAAGATTTGAAAGAGCAACTTAAAGCATACAACCTACCCATACTAAACATAACAAGACTAAACAAAGACAAACTTCCGATAACCGTATGTGCAATACAACTCACAGCAAATGAAAAGTCAAAAGACATATTTAATATCAATACAATCAGTCACTCAATAGTAACAGTAGAACCGAGAAGAACATCTAGAAACGGACCCCAGTGCCACCGGTGCCAACGTTATGGGCACACACTGCGCTTTGGGACCTAGATGCGTAAAATTCCAGGGCAAGCACTTATATCTTAATTGCGATAAACCTATAAAATATCCTCCTGTATGTGTCAACTGTGGAGAGAATCACCCACATAACTTTAGAGGCTGTAAATCAGGTATGGGCAACCTTTGCTTAGCTGAGAGCGTCATTTCGGGACTTAATCAGGTCGCGGGCCATAGGTAAGAAACAAGTAGGTAGTAGTGAATAAAAAAGCGATAAAAATTCACACATTTATTTTATTAATTATAATAGCATAATCATACATATAAAAAGCAAATTAACAAAAAATGATAGAACAATCAAATGATAATTAATGAGAAACTTGAGTTTGAAGCTGAGAAACAAGATGATCAATATTGAAGTCAATATCACTAGTACACAGGCGCAAAGTGTTTTCTAAATTAATATCTGTAAGCCGAGTACGATGCTTATTTTTATTAATGTTTATAATTGAAAAAAGTTGCTCACATTTATACGTGCTTCCGAATGTGCAAATTATTTTTCGTGCGAAAACTCAGCTGTGGATACTATTCTTCGGAAAGGTATGTTCTGTAAAATTCGCTTAGTTCCACATCATCAAATTTAGACTTCAAATATGAGTTTTCGTGAAGCTCGATCAACTCTATTTGAAGGTGAAGCGGAGCATCTTCCACATTACACTTACAAGGATTTGCAAAAATATTGAAAGTGTTATCAATATTCCTAAAATCGGTAAACCGATCAGTGAATTGCTGTGACAGTAGTTTCAGTTCTTCAGCATAGCGACCGTATTCAATGTTTTCGTGACTGGATAATGTTAAAAAATAACAACAGTTTTTACTTTTCATTTGTGTTTCCCACAAGCAAATTTTGTTTTGAAAAGCTTTCAGATGACTGTACAGCTGATTTACCAATTGCCCTTGTTTTTGAAGCTTCAAGTTCAGGTCGTTTAAGTGTTCTGTGATGTCTACCAGGAATGCCAAGTCACAGAGCCATGTTGGATCACAAATTTGCGGCACGTTTTCTCTTTCTTTTCCATAAAATCAGCTATTTCTTTTCTAAGGTCATAAAATATTTTTAGCATTTTACCTTTGCTTAGCCACCTTACTTCGCAATAGAATGTCACATTATCGTGTTCTGAAGAGAGTTCATCCAAAAATGCTCTAAACTGGCGATGGTTAAGACCGCGGGATCTAATGAAATTTATGGTATTTACTACCACATCCACAACGTTCTTCAATCGAATGGACTTAGAGCACACGTTTTGTTGGTGAATAATGCAATGCAGAAGAATTATTATCACATTTTTGCACATTCATAGCGGTTGCTCTTTCCTTCAGAATTCCGATAAAACCTTTTCGTGAACCGACCATTGAAGGTGTACCATCTGTGCACACTCCAACTAATTTACACCACTGCAAACCATATTGCTCAAAAGTACTTTGTATCTCGGCAAAAATATATTTTCCAGTAGCGGTCCTTTGTAGCGGCCGTAAAGCAAGTAATTCTTCTGTCACTACCAATTCTTCATCAACACCTCGTAGAAAAATTGCTAACTGGGTTGTGTCGGATAAATCTGTACTCTCATCGAAAGCAATCGAAAATGCTTGAAAACCAGCCAATCTCTCAGTCAATGTTTTTTTTATATCACTAGCCATCATATCTATACGTCGAACAACAGTACGTCGCGATAAGCCCACTTTCTCAAACTCTTTCTTTTTTTCTGGGCACAAAAGTTCTGCAACATCTACTAGGTACTCTTTAACAAACTGTCCCTCAGAAAATGATTTCGATGTTTTCGCTGGTTTGGAACTAACTATAAATCTAGCTTTAACAACACTGCCTAGATTTTATCTTTGTGGATGGAACATTTGTTGCTGTTTCTCTAAATCGGTAATGAGTTTTTTTTATTTTATCCCTTCTTAACTGGCCCGTAAGTAAATTATATTGAGCGAAATGCTTGCTGGAGTAATGCCGCTTCATATTGTAGTCTTTTAAAACAGAAATTGTTTCATTGCACAACAAACACGTAGATTTACCACTTTGCATGATAAAAAAGTATTCATCCGTCCATTTGTTTTGGAATTGACGACATTCTGTGTTCATTTTCCGCTTTTTTAAACAGACATCTTGATAGATTTTTTTCTTATTAGCTGAATTTGCTTGAATATTTTCCGCTTCTTTTCTTATCAGTTGTTAAGAAGTAATGAGTTAACATGCGCGCTGAGCGGTTTATATATTACCAGCAATAAGCAACTAGAATACTCTCGATCGTAAGCGAATATGCGATGCGAGCAGTCAGAGCCGACTGTTATGACTAACGTTATGAATAACGCTTCAAGGTCATCGGACGGCTACCCTAATGTTTATCTTTATCTGTTTGTCTCTTTCTAACGACTATTTCTGACTCGATCTGTGGCGTTCCACTGCGTACGCTTAATAATTTTTTTTTTTCGTTGACCGCTTGTTAATTTCAATATTAATGAATAATTTTTTCTAAAATGGATGGATTAATAGACATCATTAATACACTGTTTTTCATTAATACACTCTTTTTCAGTAATTAACTGTTTTTTAAAGGATGGATTAATAGATCTATTAATACACTGTTTTTGATTAATACACTCTTTTTCATTAACTTTTTTTGTGATTTTGAGATTTTGATAATATTTTGCATGGAGATTAGTGTTGTATTAATCAAAATTTTCGCCACAAAAAAAGATTTTGCGATCAACGAAAAAATTTTGTAATCAAATCGTTTGTTAATGGGCGATTAACACACTTGTTGGTTAAATAACTATTATCTTACAGTAGCGCCTATTACCATACATTATACAACTGTTTTCAGTGACTAAAATGAAGTATTATTCACAAGTGAGTTTTCATTATTTATATTACTGCATTGTTGGTAGCACTGTCAAGCTATGTCAAATTCGTAATTTTCAGGTTAAGTTTTGGGTCAGTCTGCCAAATAACAAACAAAACCTAACCTACGAACCTCGAATTTGACATAGACTGACAATACACTTTAGTACTGTCAAACGTATATCGCAAATCATAGGCGACTAGTTATAAATTTATTTCGCGACATATTCTGACTGCGCAAACTATTTAGACACAAGAATTGCTACTGTAAGATAAAACGTTGTATATCACACGTGAGCGAAATGCCATTATAAGCTTGTGAGAAATTCAAAATTCTCACTCGCAAATAATGATGCATTTCTCTCACTCTCACTCTCTAATATAATCTACTATTACTTTATATTTATTTTATTATTACTGTTGTTTGACAGAAATTACAAATAAACTATTTGTGTTAAATGTTTAATTTTTTTGGGCGTAATTTGAAATTTCTGAATCTCTGGCGGGCCGGATTGAAGCTGGAGGAGAGTCGGATTCGGCCCGGGGGCCGTGGGTTGCCCATATGTGCGTGTAAATACTTTCATGTTTCTAAATACAACCAAAACAGATCAAAGCTTATAAACACTCCAAACCAAATATCAACAACCACTACTCAGGCCCCAAAATATAATTTTACAAATTTTCCTAACCTAGCAAGAAGCAACAACGCATCCAACCAAAAACAACCGTGGAACATAAAACCAAATAATTTCCCAAACGAAACATCCCCAATAATTAACACTAGCCTAACCTTAATCCTAACACTGATCCAACCTTTTATCGAACAAATTAAACATCTTATACCTTCCATCCTCAATGGACCGTAATGCCTAAAGTCTGATCCATTTTAAACGTCTTAACTGGAATGCCAACGGCATCAAAGCCCAGCAAACACTATTCACAGCCTCTCTTGCTAGACACAATATTGACATAGCCTGCATAACCGAAACCCACTTAACTAAGTATGATACCATCAAAATCTTAGGATATCATATCTATCGCACTGATCGAGAAGCCAGATACGCCTCTGGAGGGGTAGCAATCTTGGTGAAACGAAAAATACTCCATCATAAATTACCGCAAATCAATGTCATCAACTTGGAAACAGTAGCAGTTAGAGTAAAAACGAAAGAGGGTAATTCCGTCAATATAATAAATGTTTATAAACAGCCCAATAAGCAGCTACATGAAGCAGACATCCACACAATATTTAATAACAATGAATCTACACTGTTGATAAATGACCTAAATTCCAAACAAACAATATGGAGATGCAGAAAAACAAACCCAGCTGGAACGAAACTTAACAATCTAGCAGCAGCATATGTATTTCATATATTAGCTCCAGAAGAACCAACATACATCCCTTATAGAAGCGACCATAGTCCTGATCCTGATCTTGAGGAATTTCTTCCCATACGCGAACAAGAGGTTCTTGAAGTTGGTTGAGGTTGGAAGGTGGTGGTTGCCAATCTCTAATCTTTCTTCCCATCATATCCCAAGTATGTTCGATTGGGTTGAGGTCGGGACTGCATGCTGGCCAATCCAGAACTTGAATTCCGACCTCATTTAAATACTGTATCACTATTCGAGATACATGTGGCCTAGCATTATCTTGCATTAGGCGGAACCCGTTTCCAATATAAGGCGCAAAAGGCACTACATATGGTTCTAAAATGTCAGTAATGTATCGTTCAGAGTTTAAACTCCCACCATCAACAATGCAGAGGTCTGTACGAGCCGTCAAAGATATTCCGCCCCAAACCATTAGAGAGCCCTCTCCATATAATGTGGTTTCTCTAATGTTACATTGAGCAAATCTTTAATTTGGTCTTCGGTACACTCTAGGACGACGATCAGAACTATACAGACAAAATCTGGACTCGTCTGTGAATATGATTTGTTCCCAGTCATCAATTTGCCCATTCCCATGTTCCCTAGCAAATGCTAATCTGGCTCTATGGTGTTCTACTGTTAATCTATGGCCAGTTGCTGGAACTCGCGGGCGCAAATTGTGTTCAGCAAGTCGCCGCCTAATGGTATCCATACTTATTAAGTTTTTATTTTTACCAAAAAGGAGAGGCCGGTCCTCCGTGGCTCAGGTAGAAATTGCACGTTCCGTTAAGATATCCCACTAAATGTTGGGGCTGGACACGCGGTCTGCCTGACGTTCGAATTCGACCACCGGTAACGTTTTTTTTAATTTGAAAATGTATTTTATTTATTAGAAACGTGAAGATATTTTTACTCCTAACTTAATTTAATCTTAAAAATTATTTATTGTCACAATGTCGACGAGGGAAGTTCTGGGTAAAGCCTTTTACAGATTTTTTGTTTTAGTATCATATAAATACATACTACCAACTGAAGTTGATTACAACTTGATATTGTGTATGACCACAACTTAATTTGAATGGCCTACCTATGATTACCACATGCACAGTGTTGAATGGACTTGTGTGTTAAGGAAGTAATGATCTAAGATTCAAAATTTAATTCCAAATCTAAAGATCCGTACTTCCCAGTTATTACATAAGATCATTTCATAGCAGTTATCAAAGAAGCTGGATGCTAAACAATTTATTCAAGTTTTTGTAGACAGGACTAAGGTGAGGCAAATTATTATACATCAAACATATTTTATATTTCGCTTTTTTAGGGCATAATATAATGTTATTCTGTTGTGGGACAGCCTCTACATGTGAGTAGTTCTTTTGCATACTATTTGATGAGCAGTCGTTAATAATTTTACTGTGCCGACCAATTATAAAGAGAAGGTGGGGTTTAGTGATGGCGCCGATTTCAAAAGATAGATTGCTTATAAAAAGAGTATTCCAACCAGAAATTGGAAAGCTATTTAAAATCAGGCCAGACTGCTTGATTGTTATTCAGTGACACTTTGTAAATAACCGTCAAATTTGACATATCCATTTGGGAACTTTGGAAGACATATACGTGTTTCAAAATTTTCTATGCTAGTGTACGGTTTTACAAACTGAAGTTAAACAACTAGTACATAGGTACTAAAATCATGGAAAATGTTACGCCTTAACAAGACAGTTAACATCTTCAATTTATAGATGAACTGTCATTACTTGAAATCTGCTTGACTTAAATTATGTATTGATTGTATGAAACCAACTTAGACATGATTTACACTTCCCATGATGTACCAAATTGTTTTTAATTAGATTCCCAATTTTTGGTTGTAATACTATAAGCCGTTCACGATCTTTTTGGGTCAGGTGAGGCTATGACCATCTAGTAATTTTGTTGGCAGAACCTCTGTTACAACTAAACTCCCTCATGGAAATGACACTTTTTGTGTTAGGTTAGGTTGTTTTCAGTTTAAGGTTATATTTTCTGAATATGTACCTTAGAATATAAAACAAAGTTTTTAATGTAAGAAATATAACTATTTACACACTACTCTTGTCTGTAGCACTAACAACACGATTTCATTTGTATTAATACGTATTATATGTATATTTTCACTATTTTAAAAGCATCAGCTGATCCAAACAGCACAAACTGTCAACCACATACTTTTGGTATGAGTCACGAATGGTTGAGACAAATGGCGACTTCCGTCGCACTGTAATTCAATGGTAACAGTGCGCAACACTCCTTCCTGCCATATTATATATTCTAAGATTTGTACATTGTTTCCGGATATTCTCTAGTCTCCACATCAACTCGCGTTCTTTTAAATTTGGTCTGTCTTTTTTAAATTGGAAGTAGCATCGTTTAATGGAAATTTTTTGTTGTAACAAAACTATTTTGAGCATTTTGACTTTTCCTTTGACGGAAATTAAAATTATTTTTACACATTTGATAAATCATTTATTTTCTTACGAATGTTAAAATAATAAATCTGGCAACGTGGTGGCAAGAAAATGTTAAACAGACACTGACAAAAAAAAATTGCATCCGCTACATCATCGAATCACTTAGTCCAACACGAAAAGAAAAAATCATACCCAACTTTGTCCCAAAAAGGTCGTAAACGGCATATATACCAGTATTATCGTGCTTAGACGTCTTTTGGGTTGCCTAGCTTCCAGTGTAGTTATAAATTTTGTAAACATTTTCAATGTAGTGCTTATCAAAATTATTCTACAAATGTCTCACTGTTAACATTTGAAGTTTCCTACATTTTATATCTATTTTCTTAGGATTGACACTGTTCTGCCCTTATATTATTAGGATTTCATATTTCAATATTTTAAAATTGATAACAAAAGGTTGAAGTTTGGAAAATATACAAGTCTAATTGTTAGTGTTTACAATAAAATATAAGTTAGTATGATTGCACGGTAAAATCTAAAATTTCAGTCAAATGATAGCTTTGGCTTCCCATAAACTACAAATAAACACAAATTTACACTAAAATAAGTTTATCTTTTAAACTGAATTCTGACAAGTTGAACATCCACTACATATTGTTAAATAGATTCACATTTGTGACTGATAATCATAAAAACTTAAACACATAAAATTACGTCATAAAATTCTAAATAATTAGAGGATTCCCCTTAGAAACTGAAAAGTATTCTCATTTTTTATGTATTTATGAGCATTAATATATTAACATACAGTAAGCACCTGAATTCTTACATTGATAAAATTAGTAATCAATGAATTAACAATTTGTGGTATGAAGAGAAGTGTTAACGTAAAGCACTAAGTACTTCAATCATTTTCTATATATATGTTTTTATATTAAATAAATTAATAAATGCATAATTTTTATATATTTTATATTCTTGGTTTATAAGCTTGACGAACTCTTTGATAATTTCTCCAATTTTTCTTTCAAACGGTACATAGTTTAAATTTATGTGTACTCTGATACGTATATTATCTTTTTTTGAATTCGGCGCGATCACTAAACTCCACCTCCTATTTATAATTGCTGGGCACAGTGTATTTATTAACGGCTGCTTATTTGATGTAATTGGCCTTTGGTGGCAAAAAGTGGCAATTGTGTAATTATCTGTCATCTTGTCTGCTGATGCTAAACCATTTGTGTATTGCTTTTTCTAATTTCATGTTATGGTAAGTATAAATAATAGAATTCAGTTTTAAGAAATTTGTAAATAGACCTAAGCAACTTAACTTAACTAAATTTCGCATTGTTTTCAGATATTTCATTTAATAGATCAGGAGATCAGGACTATTCACTTTTGTTATCACAATGGACATGAATCAGGAAGTGAAGCTAGAATTACGTGATAATAATTTGTGCAGTGCAATGGACAACGCACAAGAACCACTGATAAAAGTCGATCAAGATATGTACAATGTACAGCAAGAGATCATCGCAGGCACTGTCGAGAACACAGGTTACTATGGATTCAATATCAAACAGGAGGAAGTTGATATAAAAGATGAATTGTCCGATACGTGTACAACTAGTGGAAACATTTTAGAAGAACAGTTTGTTTCCAAGGTCTGCGAATATGATGCAGAAGACAACAGTAATTTCTTAAAACATATGTTGAGCCATATTAAACAGTTGGACTCATGTTCTATTTGCGAGTATAAAGCTACCCAGAGAAGTAATTTAATGAAGCATATGAAGAAACATACATGGGAAAAACCTTTTGAATGTGCTATTTGCAAGTATAAATTTAGTGAGAAAAGTGATTTAATTAAGCATGTGATGAAACATACAGGAGGGAAACCGTTTGATTGTTCTATTTGTGAGAATAAATTTACTCAGAAAAGTCATTTAATGAGGCATTTGAAGACACATGCAGGAGAAAAACCTTTTGAATGTTCTATTTGCGAGTATAAATTTACTCAGAAAAGTAATTTAATGAGGCATTTGAAGAAACATGTAGGAGAAAAACCTTATGAATGTTCTATTTGCGACTATAAATCTACTCATAAAAGTAATTTAATGCAGCATATGAAAAAACATACAGGGGAAAAGCCTTTTGAATGTTCTATTTGTGAGTATAAAGCAGCAAAAAAGAGTCATTTAGAAAGCCATCTGAAGATGCATACAGGAGAAAAACCGTTTGAATGTTCTATGTGTAAGTATAAATCTACTCATAAAAGTAATTTAGTGAAGCATTTCAAGAAACATACAGGAGAAAAATCTTTTGAATGTTCTATTTGCGGGTATAAATCTACTCAGAAAAGTAGTTTAATGCATCATATGAAGAAACATACAGGAGAAAAACCTTTTGAGTGTTCTAGTTGCGAGTATAAAACTACTTGGAAAAATGATTTAATTAAACATATGAAGAAACATACAGGAGAAAAACCGTTTGAATGTTCTATTTGTGAGTATAAATCTACTCTGAAAAGGAGTTTAATGCAGCATATGAAGAAACATACAGGAGAAAAACCGTATGAATGTTCTATTTGCGAGTATAAATCTACTCAGAAAAGTAATTTAATGACACATTTGAAGAAACATGTAGGAGAAAAACCTTTTAAATGCTCTATTTGCAAGTATAAATCTACTCATAAAAGTATTTTAACGCAGCATATGAAGAAACATACAGGGGAAAAGCCTTTTGAATGTTCTATTTGCGAGTATAAATCTACAGGGAAAAGCAATTTAATGAAACATATCAAGAAACATACAGGAGAAAAACCTCTTGAATGTTTTATTTGTGGGTATAAATCTACTCAGAAAAGTAGTTTAATGCAGCATATGAAGAAACATACAGGAGAAAAACCTTTTGAATGTTCTAGTTGCGAGTATAAAACTATTTGGAAAAATGATTTAATTAAGCATATGAGGAAACATACAGGCGAAAAACCGTTTGAATGTTCTATTTGAGAGTATAATTCTACTCGGAAAAGTAGTTTAATGCAACATATTATGAAGACACATACAGGAGAAAAACCGTATGAATGTTCTATTTGCGAGTATAAAGCTACCCAGAAAATGCTGCTAGATGCACATATGGAGAACCATACTAAAGAAGAATCTTAGAATGGTAACATTTGTCTTGACTTTCATTCTTTATACTGCCTGCTTCTTCAGAAGTAGCTGAACATAGTATTATATTTCTGTTCTATTTGCCAATTATAAGACAGCATAAAGAAATTACTTTCTGACTAACTCAAAGGTAAAATATGACGAAACGTGCAAGAGCAAGATCCTATTTGTATGTTGTATATGAGTTTAAAGCAGTACCAAACCATGATTTAATTATGAGTAAGTATAGAGAAACGTTTTAAGGTATTTACTATGGATAAGAATAAGGCAGTACATAAAAGTGTTGACTTAATTGCAATGTTACATGATTTCTTCTGTTTATATTTTATTTTTATAAGATCAGTAATTATAATTCAATAAAAGCATTGGAGTTCCTATGTGTTATAGTGTTATGTAATTATGTTATTTTAAATAGATTTGGAAAAATTCAACGTTAATGCATCACTAGAAAACCATGATATTTCTGTTATATTTTATGCAGCAACCAAGATGTCTGATAAGTTGTATATTGATATTTACTCCACAATATGTTTATTTCGTGACCGTAATAATTTATGTAAAATTTAACTCCGTTTTGATTGTAAATGTTTATGTAATGCTATATATATATATATTAATGTAATATCAACAATGACTATAAAATCCTTGAAAGTTGTAAGGCTTATTGTTAAGTACTTCATGTTAGAAGCTTTAATAAGAATTTTGTTTAATTTCTTGTAGGTGGCATTTCTTGAATATCTCTATACCTGTTTTGATATAAGTTTACTCGTTGAAACATGGAAGATACACGAAGTTGGTAACTATAAAATAGAAACTTATAACATTTATTACAGCTACGTCATGCTCATTACTTACCCTGACCTGCTATTTGAGGTTTCATTATTTTTCTTTTCATAATTATTGCTAAACTATTTACCTTGATGTTTACATTCATTTCGTTTATGAATAATTTGCCCACATCTACTTAAATGGAAAGTTCTGCTACAAATTCCTATTTTAGAGTTAGACTGTTGTTTGTAGTGGTTACAATCTTTTTGGTAATCGTTCGGAAAATTTACTAGTGATGGGCTTATTCGAATCAAAAATAACCGGTTATCCGGTTATTGAAATAACCGGTTATCCGGTTATTGAAATAACCTGCGTAACTCGGTTTTAGTTCCAAGTATTCGGATGAAAAATAACCTCATCCTGATACGTACTACGTGCCGCGTCTCAGCGACCTGCGAGTGATCGAAATTCTGTAAATAATACGGCATTCATAACTCATATAACCTTTTCTACGTATGTACTTGATTGACCCAAGTGAGGCTGGCGGCTGCTGGTTGATGTTATTAAGACACTTGAGACTCCCAGTCGACGAGTTAAATTTATGGGGCCGTTCCTATTAAAGATAACGTTCTGCTGAGTATGAGATTTGCTTCGAAACGCGGTTGATTATGCCTAATAAGGGATAAACAGAAAGCGAAATAAGATTTTCCAATATTGTAAAAGATTTATATTTAATTTTTAATAACGGAGCAGTCGGGACAAGAAGTGGATTTCAATGTTGAAAATTTTAAGTGTGCGTCCTTAGAACCGCGGAAGGCTGAACGTAGATAAATGATGGATTCTAAAATATACCGGTATGATGTGCAAGCGAAAAGGGAAGGGTGACTACTAGAGAATTTTAGGAACTAAAAATAGATTCAATAGATACTTTGTATTCGCATATTTATAATTTCTTTATGATTAGTATTGATATAGCTATTCTCAATGGTTTAAACTCGTTAGAAATCAAATAAAAATAATTTATACAATTATTATAATTAACGATTAACTGAGTTCCTCTGCTATCTGCAAGTTACGATGCCGATGCAGATAACGGTGAACCGCCAACCGGCAAACCGGCTAACTTAATCGAAACGAATCGAGAGCCAAAATTGATTCGAATGATTATTCAAATCATCAATCGGTTATTAATATGATTCGAATGCAAATAATTCGGTTATGAAAATTGCCCGGTTATGCCCATCACTAAAATTTACCAATATTGCAATAGCTGTTTCCTTAAAATCGGCTGATTTGCAATTCCTTCTCTTTCGAATGTGTGTATTGAAGCTGTCCACATTCCTTTGTGGTCTTTAATATATTCCAAATATCTGGCTGTAGCTGACTATTCGATTATAAGTCTACACTTTCGGTTCGTTTTTTTTGTAAATTCTTTTATCCCTATTTCTTTTGTGATCTTCGTGGATCTGATGGTATTATTTTGTAGCGGTTCTTTCCAGATACTCCACATTTTTGTTCTTTGGCAATTTGCAGCAGACATTTCTAATTATCAAAATGGCATTCATAGAACAAAGGTTGTGGTATTTTCCCCATTTGCAATTTCCAAGCTCGATTTCTTTGTTCTTAATAAAATCTTTTAACTGTCTAACCTTAATATTTCCAGAATCCGTGTTTCTAATTCCAATTTCTGGTGACAGGGCCCATAACTTACTGCGTTTTTTAAATGAACACAAATGTAACACTGTTAATTAGTATTTATTATGATTAAAAGACGAAAATACATTAAACAGGTACAGTTACTATTACAAGGCACTCAGATATCATTATTATAGTTACTTTTAACATAATATACAACCTTAGGTAGCTATACGGTAGATGTATTTCATTGCCATACACTAACAGTATTTTAACACACTATGCTCTATAGTGAGAGCCAAATGTTAAGTCATTTTCTTATAGCACTCGTGGGTTTGCCAATATATGGTGATTTTTTAAACAAATGTTAAAATTGTAATGTCTACATCCAAATTTACATGGCAGTTGATACCTTGTAACAGAAGGAGAAACTGCAAGACGAAAAAAATTTAACTGGAATACTTCTCGAAGAGAAATTGAAATTTTCAAAGTGTAACGCCAGTTACATTGCAAAGTGTTCCAAGGTACACCTGTAACGTTAGCCCCTGCGTCAAATATAGGCACAAACAGTGTGTTAGAAATTTGAATGGCGCTAAAACTGTTACAATCTTCACACACATCTCCATAGCATTCGGATTTTCGAAAAGACTCCACGCAGTTCTTTCTCCAATCCCCTCTAGAAATGAGCAGATATCGAGGTGCCAGAAGGAGAATCCGAAGCTAATTAACTTCACTTTGAGTCTTGAGGCCTAAACCCGATCCTGATCACCAAGTCCCCTCCGGCGCCTAACCCCCTTTCCTGATCCTACGTAACCTGTCTGGTGACGGTGAACTTGGTCTCCGTGTCCCTGTAAACTTCTTTTGCCTGTCTGGCGACGGTGAACTTGGTTCCTATCTCGCTGAAAAATTCCTTCACCTGTCCACACTACCCGATTCCCCCCGGTTGCTATTGCCATAACCTCTTTATAAAATTAACATAAGACACGGCTTACCAGAATATTAGGAGGAACCTCCAAGGCGCCGGCATAATCTAGATGGCTCGACGCAAGCAAATTAGACCGTCTGCCGTGAATTCGGACCGAGATTTTCCAGCGCTCACCGGCGATCCTAGCTGCAAAGAGCTGGAGTTTGTAAAAGGTCAAAATTTCCAGTTTATATTATTTCGAGTGGTACAAACTATTCACAAAAGACATACCACGTCCAGCCAGGATTTATGCACTCGCTGTGAACATCACAGCTGCTGTAAAACATTTTATTTTCATTGAACTTGTCCGCCCGTCAACAATAAGTAACAAACGCCATCTTTGCCGGCTCAAACATAGTCTGTTGCAGATCTATCTAGTCAAGTACTTCGGAGCTACCTCATCTAAGCCTGCCTACCTTATTGGAACTTTCTTTGAGAGGATTCAAGGGCAGCAACCGAGCCAAACCAAAGTGTCCTTTGGGTTGCCGAGTGCCCCAAAAATAACCCTACGCAGAACTAAAACGCCGAAAAAATTTTGTTCTATAATATTTTATATACATAATATTTTTCTTAACTAAGAAATTTGTTGTATATACTTAAACACATTATATAAGTTATTTTTACACTGCTTTTTCCTGTATGTTATACATTTGAAAGTAAATTTAGCGAATTTTGATCAAGTTTAAATAAGCACCCTTCTCCCAAGGACTTGAAATTAAATTTGAAAATTCCAGAACAATCCAGACCCTTCTTACGAACATTATCTTTCCAGTCACCAAGAATTCAATTCTTTTCTTCTATTAATGTTTCAAAGTGGTGAAAAAGGGATAGAAACATCATGGAAATCCGCCATGTTTACTTAACATACAGTCTTTTGTCACTTAAGTCAAACCCATAATTAACAGAAATTTGCTTAAAACTTTACCTTCTTTTACACAAATGGCAACATATTATAAGGAAACATATTAACGTTATTTCACCGAAACCCCGTTTTACAAAAAAAAATACAATGTTATTCAAGTCAGATATTCAATAACTGACTACTATCATGCACCAAACTTTATTTTTATTGCCTTAACACAATCTCGACCAGCTGTAAGTATTTATGCACCAGACAGCTTGACACTAGATGTTCTTCTTTTTCTTCGTCTTCCTTGAGTGGCGTTTGTCATCCACCTAACCTAAATTATTCCGTATATCCCAATCTTTTGCGACGTTTACACATTGTCTACCGACAATCTTTTTAATATCATCTCACCATCTCATATAGAGTCTCGATACTTCTCTTTTTGTATCTCATGATCTTCGTTTGGTGGTTTCCTGGTTCATCTTTCTGGTTCCATTGTGGCTGTTTTAGTCATATGATATTCTTAATTTTTCTATGTCTTACTATCTTTTTGTGATGCCTAATACAGTTTTCTCCATATGCCTTTGCGTGACTTTAAATTTATTAATTATGTGAGCACTATATCTATTTTATATGCAGTGCTTCTCATTATTCTTGTTTTACTTATATTCGTTTTCAGACTTTCATCTGGTTCCTTCCTTTTTCTTTTGGTGTTAGTGTACTTTTAATTACACAGGCAGTGTATGTAATATAAATATATGCAGCGTAATGCCTTAAAAATGTATACGTTGTTAATTGGGTTGCATACCCATTGAACATGAAATTCTACAGAGTGGTGTGGCTAATATGACAGTCTTACTGTCGTTCTGATGCTACCCAAATTACATGTCATAGCCATCGCAATGAATTAAATAGAAAACATATTATGAATGATCTAGTATATCTACGAATTACATAAATGTCATTAAATCATGTAAATCAATCATGCAAGTTTTATAAACTAGTTGTATCACTGCACCCCACCAAAAGTAATCTAAAACTGTGAGGTATGGGTTTCGAACTCACCAAGGATGAGCAGAGCCTCTTCCAATCCATTTTCCTTCATAAGTGCATTCAAGTATTGTCTAACATTGTTATGGTAGTGAGATGGAGCTCCATCATTTTGAAACCACATGTACTGCTTTGTTTCCAGATCTACATTCTCCAGAAGTTCGGGCAAAACGTTTCTAAGAAAGTTCAAATAAATTTCTGCCGTTAGATTTTCCTGAAAAAGGTGTGGTCCAACAATACGGTTATTAACTATGCCGCACCAAACATTTATCGAGAAAACTATCTGGAAATGCGCTTCTCTCATCCACTGTGGATGGTTTTGTCCACAGTAATGGTACTTATGCCTGTTTCCATTATACCATTATTAGAAAATCTTGCCTCGTTGCTGAACAGTGTGTAGTTTACAAAATGTTAGCCATTAGATGCCTTCGTTGAGGAAAGCGCCGTGCATATAGATTAGCAACCATTATTGCATTTTTGCAGCATTCGCCGAAAATGAAAATTGTAATAGCCCAGTTACATTATTAGACGGAAAAACGCAGCATCTGCCGAAAAAATCCAAGTGAGCTACAATTTTGCATACACCTTTATTTTGACATTGTAAATAATGTCTCAAAAGTCCCCATCGATATCGCGCTTGCGTTTTGAGTTACTCAAGGTCAAAGGTTACAGAAATAAGTTTTTTATGGGTCGTATGACTTTTTTAGTTATTACAAAAAATGAAGGCTAGGACATTCTCTACAAAAAAAATGCTACAGGTTTTTTACGTACAACTAACCATTCAGTAAATAACACACTGTTAGGTTTTGCAGACGGGTTTTAGTTCCTTTTACAATAAAGGAAGTATTGGATTCACCCCAAAAATTCGAAATTCAGTTTTTACCAGATCTTCACGTTTTAGAGTCCCCTAAACCCAAAAAACATGTTTTTTCAAAATATTACTGTCGCATTTAGATAGTACACACAACTTATATATGAAGTTTCAACGCCATACCTTTTTTCGTTTTTGAGATATTCTGTTCACAGACAGAAAGGCACACAGACACACTGACCAATGAGCAAAAGCATGTTTTTTTTTGGGTTCAGAGGACTCTAAAACGTGAAGAACTATTGAAAACTCAATTTCGAATTTTTGGGGTGAATCCAATACGTCCTTTATCGTAAAAGGAACTAAAACCCGTCTGCAAAACTTAACAGTGTATTATTTACTGAATGATTAGTTGTACGTAAAAAACCTCTATAATCTTTTTTTAGAGAATTTCCTAGCCTTCATTTCTTATAAAAACTAAAAAAATATGCAACCCATAGAAAGAGAGATATTGGCGAAAAACTTATTTCTGTGACCTTTGACCTTGAATAACTCAAAACGCAAGCGCGATATTGATGGGGACTTTTGAGACATTATTTGTAATGTCAAAATAAAGGTGTATGTAAAATTTCAGCTCACTTGGATTTTTTCGGCAGGCAGATTCTATTGTAACTGGACTATAACTGTTTCTTCTTGATTCGAGAACATGATGTAAAGAAAAATAACAAAATTTGCATACAATCTTTATATTATATTACGTTACAAGATCGGCAAGTGTCTTACAACAGATTGAGAAAGAGTTAGAAAAACGAGCCCCGAAGGGCCGAGTTTTGCTATTTTTGAGGACTGTTCCAATAAGGCACTTAACGATCGAGTCTCGTATAACAATTTTTGCGTCATCAACTAATGAAAATAAAAATATCGTTGACTATTCAATTCACCTGTCATCTGTCAAAAAGTGACCAATGAAAATCCTGAATTTTGACGTTTCTTGACCAATCAAAAAAATGTCAGTGGATATATCTTCCTAGAAGGTATTCAAGTGACTATTTTAAACAAATGTTATTTTTATTAGAAAAAGTCAATATTTGTGTTCTGTTACTATAGAAATTGCGTAGTTTGTTGCTAGATTTACTGCAAACTAATTTGAAAAAGTAGTTTAGTTCATTGAATAGTCCCTCGAATGCCATTCTTAGTCCAAGTTAAGTAGAATATTTTTGTGGTGGTATCACTACTCATGTCCATTGCGCTTAGGTTCGATTAGGACGAGTGCGCTAGCACGAGTCCTAATCGAACCTAAGCGCACTAGACATTCGTGATACCACAGCAAAAATATTCGACATAACTTTGACTGCTCATGGTATTATAAGTGACTATTCAACTCACTTGTCATCTCTCAAAAACTGTCCAATAAAAATACAAGATTTGACGTCTTTGACCCAATAAAAATGAACTATATTGACAATTTTCACTAGTGAAAATAATCGACAATTTTCACTAGTGGTGTAGTGAATATTTTAAACAAATTTTATTTTTATTAGAAAAAGTCAATATTAGTGTTCTGTTACTATAGAAATTGCGTAGTTTGTTGCTAGATTTACTGAAAACTAATTTGAAAAGGTAGTTTGGTTCATTGAATAGTCCCTCGAATGCCATTCTTAGTGAAAGTTAAGTAGAATATTTTTGCGGTGGTATTACTACTCATGTCCATTGCGCTTAGGATTAGGACTCGTGCTAGCGCACTCGTCCTAATCGGACCTAAACGTAATGGACATTCGTGATACCATAGCAAAAATATTCGACATAACTTTGACTATTCATGGTATTATAAGTGACTATTCAACTCACCCCCTTCAAGTTAACTATTCACCAATCATAATTTAGTATTTATGTCATTTGCCACTAATCACCGTAAAATTGTGCAACAATTTCGCTAGCGGAGTTTTAATGACAATTTTTTTTTCTTCCTGTGACATTTATTTAACTTCCTGTAAAATTAATCAAATATGATATTAGAAATGTCAAATTTGACAATCTATTTTATGTCAACAGACTTTTATTTTCAAAGAGGACGTGATAAAATTGATTAATTACTAAGAAATGTCAATTTTGTTCGTTGAATAGTCCTTCAAATGCCGCTTGCAGCCGACGAATTGCATGAATTTTTGTCAAAGTGTTTATTTGTGTTTATTGCTTCAAAATTTAAATCGAAGCAATAAACACTCATACACTTTGGCAAAAATTTTCGGCAATTCGTCGACTGTTCGCGATATTGTATATGACTATTCAATTCACCTGTCATCTGTCAAAAAGTCACTGGATATATCTTCCTAGAGGGTATTCAAGTGACTATTTTAAACAGTTTTTATTAGAAAATATTAAATTTTTCTACATGTGATGATAATTAACTTATTTCGAATAAACATTAAAATTACAATTAGTAAAATTTATATTATTACAATAAATTATGTAGGAAAGCTTGTGCACTATTTTGTTCGGAAGTTGTAAATTTGCTAGCTAGGTCAACATTGTTGAACGATGTCAAACTCGTGCTTGTTGCGGTGATTTTGCTTCGCATTTGATTAATAATTGCATGGTGGTGTTCCGCATCAAGCTGCAGGTACGATTTTATAAAATTGGTGTTCTGGTGCCCCGTTATTTTTATGAGCTGTTACTCTCCGACCCCAGCTTTTGCCAAAGAACTCACATCCGAAGAGCGTATCGAATGATTTGATATCTTTCTTCGTTTTATATCCAATCCAGTCTTCTCCGCTAAAAATTTCACCCACTTACTTATTTCACATATGCCAACTGGGCTGTTCTTGTACCAAACACCGTCTTCAACCTTATCCCAAAACGAACTTGGTGTTAAAAACATTCTCTCTGTTTTCACGATTTTTCATCTCTTGGATTTAAGTAGGTGATACAATGTAAATAAAAGGAAAGGGTTTATAACTAGCATATTATATTTTAGATATTTTAAGTAATTTACCTAACAGGGGTTGTCTTTATTTTGTATTAGCCACTTGCTATCCGTCAATGGTTTAGCACCTCCTTGCGCTGTTTTTGCAAATAGAGGATTATACTCTATTCGGCCAGTTGGGACACCCCTGTTATTGAGTTCCTGTTTGAAGTAGTAAGTGAGACAATTGCAACCCTCTCCACCCATCTAAGCTAATTCGTAAGACGCTATTTAAAAAAAACTTCTTTTGCAATCCATCCGGTGTATGTTCGTCTAATATTCGGAACATATTTAGGTATTCGGTTTCGATGAGTGCCGCCTCGTTGCTGGTTCGTTTTTCAGGTCATGCTTGCAGTTTTTTCCTTGTAGCATCCCTAGCGTCCCGTGCTGACTTAAATATCGGATCACTGAACAGGTTCACCTACTTTGATATTCCATTCATCGATAAACATTTCTTGAACTATCTTAGCCGTTGTGTTCCACATGTGCTTAATGACACCTTCCTTGTAGTCTGAACCGTCTATTCTTTTCATATTGCATGCCCAACTTTTAGAGATCACATTTAACGTTGCAGAAGAGGTAGATTTATCCAATTTGTAGCATTTTTCTGCCAAAAAAAAAGCGATCAATTGCCTCCATACCGAGTTCCTCGATTTTTTCGTATTCCACGGTACTTTTTCGCAAATCTCACCTTCGATTTCCATCTCTGATTTTGTCCCAAATCTTTTTGGCGCACTTTCCATATCATATAGAGCTCTTTCCTTCCAAATACGAACGAAAAATCACTGTCACGATTGAACAAATCTGTGAAGTTTGGTAGCTACATAAATTTTTGTTTTCTGTTACTATAGAAATCGCGTGACTTGATACTGGATTTACCGAAAAATAATTTGAAAGATGGCTTGGTTCATTGAATAGTCTTCCGAATACCATTCGTAGTCAAAGTTCTGTAGACTATTCAATTCATCTGTCATCTGTCAAAAAGTGACCAATGAAAATCCAGAATTCTGACGTTTCTTGGCCAATCAAAAAAATATCAGTGGATATATCTTCCTAGAAGGTATTCAAGTGACTATTTTTAACAAATGCGATTTTTATTAGAAAAGGTCAATATTAGTGTTCTGTTACTATAGAAATTGCGTAGTTTGTTGCTAGATTTACTGAAAACTAATTTGAAAAAGTAGTTTGGTTCATTAAATAGTCCCTCGAATACCATTCTTAGTCAAAGTTAAGTAGATTATTTTTGCGGTGGTATCACTACTCATGTCCATTGCGCTTGGGATTAGGACTCGTGCTAGCGCACTCGTCCTAATCGTACCAAAGCGCAATGGACATTCGTGACACCACCGCAAAAATAGTCGACATAACTTTGACTACTCATGGTATTATAAGTGATTATTTTTGTGGTGGTATCACTCATGTCCATTGCGCTTGAGATTAGGACTCGTGCTAGCGTACTCATCCTAATCATAGCGAAGAGCAATGGACATTCGTGATACCACCGCAAAAATAGTCGACATAACTTTGACTACTCATGGTATTATAAGTGAATATTAAAAATATTGATTCGCCAAATATAGTGCGCGATAGTTGTTTCTACAGTAACATATCTATTCAAAACAATTTTCTATACCAGTCTTAGTACCGTTATATTAATAACGGGCCTGTTATTCTGTTTTTGTCATACCAACCAACAAGGATACGGAAAGTTGACCTTTTCGGCACAGATAACCAACCCAATAACAAGTAAAAATGGTTTGGTAACGCAAAAACACATTAACTGAAGTTTAATTTTTTGTAAAACTATAAATGACATTCGCATTTCATTTATTTCATGGATACAGTTGATCCTTAATTCTATTTTCGTCTTTTGATTAATCCTAGTGGCTATGGTAGATGTAATTTGGGTTGCATCGTATCGACAGTACGGCTCGTCATGTTATGTGAACCACCCTGTATAAGTGGTTTTGCGATGTCTACTCTCAGTTGAATTTGCGATATGGACAGTGTCACTTCTCGATGATATATATGAAACTTCCTAAAATGACATACACATTATGTTAAAAAGGAACCGCTATTTTCAATTAAAGCGAGATCTTTGAGAACATCTTTCAGGAGAAAGTATTTAATGTCACTTAAATTAATATAATTAAAGTGCGCTCACACATTTTACACATGACATCACATAGAATACAGTCAAATGGTTTTGATTGAGATTACAAATAAACATAAATTAATTATAGTTTTTAATTTACTATAGTTCGTAAATAGAAATGATGCTTAAGACTAGAAGTTTAAATAGTTCAGTAAAAAAGATGTATTTTGATATTTATGGCTATATTTCCTACCGTTTAGTTCTAGGGATCTAACTCACCTTAGTTTCCCTTAAAAGCTGCATAATGGTTAAGCGAATTTAAAAGAATATATGTAGTTTCGGCTGCCACCGATAAGGTTGGTTTCTAGATGCAGTTATACGTTTGGTTGGTATTTCTGGCACTCTCCTCTTCAAGAGTAATATAATGTTTCTTGATTATGTTCGACCCCTCTAAACTAGTTATGTCGTTTGGTTGGGTCTGGAAATTTGCATACTTCCTTGTTTCTGAGCGAAGTATCTATTTTGACGTTTTGAAAGGTCAATGCCGCTAGGTAGTGACAAGTTTGAAAGGCTACAGGTTGTAAGACAATATTTTTTCCACTCGTGTGAATTGATCTGCAAGGTTATATCCTTTATTGCAGTGTTTGGTGTATTTAGTCGAATCTGAGAGTAATATGTCATACAGTCTTGGTTAATCAGATGTTTTCTATTGGGTTTTGGTATATTGCCCGCTTATTTTTCGAAATTGTCGTTTTGCCACCGTGAATGATAGTGCGGTCGCTTAGGAATTTTCTTCTACGGTCAGATTTTCTAGTAATATTTTATCCCACAGTGGTGCTAAAACAGCTGATCAGTTGTGTTTTGTTTTTTGTATGAATAACTTCCGGCCGAATGGTTAAAAATCAAATCATAGATATTTTATAGACCTCGCGTCTGGCCCCTAAGGGGGTTTGTGATTCAATGATCGCTGTTATTTATTTCCATGTAGGTTAATTTATTTAAGACGGCAACGGTTTTTGATGTTTTTCGATTATTAGTGCCTCCTCTGTAGAGTGGAGCAATCAGTCGCTGTACACCTGAATGGCGTCTTTTTGGTTACAGGGCTTTTTCTAGTATTTCTAGTATTTGTAGACGTTCTAGAATGTTCTCTATTTTTGAATTTTTGTATGGAAGGCCTTTCTCCTCTTTTGGGTGATTTTGGATCTCATTATGAACTTGGGTATCTGGATATTCCAGTTTATGGATTTGATGGCGATTACGGCTCAGCTTTGACTTCGCTTTTGTAGTCTGCATGATTTGTCTACGTTGGTACCGTTATATCCAGTGGCTAGGCGAGGTTGAAGCCACATCAGTTTCTTTAATCGACTTTGGATTCAACAGATATGCCACGTCCTTATTCGCTAACTAAATATTGTTGCAGCAATGCAAAAATGCATGGGCGCTAATAAGTGTGTGAATGGAAAATAATGAAATTTTCCTGCTTATGTCGACTTAACATTTACGTATTAATACAGTAGTGATTTATATGCTTATTTCCTACGTACCTTGCCATTATTGCTTCTTCTAAAATATTTTTTTCCAACACAAGTTCGTATGTAAGGTTTTTGGGGATGCTGAAAAAGGTTTTTACATCAAATTTGGCCTAATTTGATCACAGTGCTTTTACTAAAATTTACACTGAACTAAATTTTTAAAGGAATACAAAAAAATTAAACTCAAATTATACCCGTATTTCTTGATATAATCAGTTCATTTACAAAAAGGCATGCTGTTTAATTTATAAATATTAAAAAGTTTTATGATTAGAGAGCGCGTGGCTCGCTGGTAAAGCGTTTGATTTCCAGTCGGCAGGTAATGAGGTCGAACCTTAAACATGGACATCGGAACTTTGAACGCTTTTCGTCCGTCATGATACTACTTTTGGTGGTCGTGACCCCCGTGTTAAAAGCATTCTGCCTGAAAAATTCAGGGTTTTCATTAATTACCATGTTCCACGTGACCATGTATTCACCCTAAATGCTAGGCAACCAAACTCCCCGGGCGGAGGCTCGTCGACTGCCAACCTCGCTCGGTCGGGGCCGTTGAAAACTGCCGAAAATTGCTCCTAAACAGCAAAACGAAACGTATGAAGTTTATAGGTTAGATGTGACGAACGTCTATGTCGCGTTGGCAATTTGTTTAGGGATATTACCAATACCACCAACCTTTGAAAAACTAATTTATAGCGGAAAATTTAAATTTAGTCACGTGGGAAATGGGAATTATGAAAACCCTGAAGCTACCTTCCGGGGCCGCGGCTTAAGATGGTTTATAAAACCGCACTTGATAGTAACCGGTTCTCAGCTTTATGATTCGAATCCGAATCTAAAAGAGCCATTTAGGCGAACAAGAATTTCTGGTACCGTGAAGTTACAAGTCCAGTTGAAAGTAAATTGTAATTCCGTTTACACGAACAAGTTTTTCTTGTATCATTAGAAACTAAAATCTACTTGCAGCTGTCTGTCGTGCAGTAATACCAATCTATTTAAAATGAAATAGAAAAACATAACCTCAAAAAAATAGTTCTATTATATCAGCAATTGAATTTCTTCTCTTTTCCATTGCCGCATTTTTAACATAAAACATGGCTCTGAGACAAGAACAATACTTAAAATCACGTAACAAAGTTATGTTTATTCACGCAACGAAAAAGATACTTTTACGAATTGCCGTCTACAAAAGAACGGGTTGGTATTACGGATTTGTGATAAATGCGCTTGCGCCAAGTTGGAACTTTTAACGAAAAGTTGTAGAAAGTAGCGCATGTACCAGTTTGCCGGTAAAAGTTTTCTTGTAGGAACGGACTTTGTAAGACATTGTTTGCCTCTTGCTTATACACGCGAATGTTAAACAGAGAGAACTTGTAACGTCTCTATACCAGAAATTCTTGTTCGTGTAAATGGCCCTTAAGCAACGCCGCCTAGACAGATAAACGCCTGCCGACCGGGGTTGCTGACTGTTTTAAAAGTCACCACCGGTAGTGGTACGCCATAGAAATGTAAATATAACCTACACTGGTTCCCGGCGTAATAAACACAGGTGTTTAATTAATTATGCCGTACCCACCTGTAGAGCTAATTATAAAAACGGACTTAAATTAAGTATATTTTCTTTTCCAAAAGACATTGAAATGCAAAAGAAGTGGTTAAATGCCATACACAAAGATTTTATCCCCACAAAGAATTTCAAGATAATTATTAGATTATTTAAGAAGTAAATAAACGTTAATATTTCTATAGGTGTCTAGGGTGAAAATAGCCACCAGTGAAATAAATGACACCATTTAATACGCATTTTCGATATGACTTAACAATTGCTAATTCTGTAGGTGTGTGATCTGCAATTTCATGTAACCGAATTTGAAAAGGCGGTGATAATATCTGAAGAAAATACTGTAAAGATGCTTTCCGCTCCATTATCCTATCCAAGACTTACTGCAGGTTCATTAGTTACCTACTAAGCTTAGTAAATTAGCTATTATGGGCGAGCCGGATAATTTGGAGGGCGACCGACATAGTACCGAGCTCTGTAAACCGGTGAGCCCCAATAAAGGATAATAGAGAGTTCGAGCACCTCGTACGTTATACGCTAACGCTATTTTAAGGCAACTGCGCAGGCGCAGAAAATACCGTCAAGCTAAACACTTATCGGAGCACGTTTTTTTCACTACGAATAGCGTAGAGGTTTACCGTAAACGCTAAATTTGTTTGTGAGGTTGAGGTACGATGCCTAATTTCTTGTAATAGTTATGTTATTTAGGTAATTACTGCTCCTTGTATTTACTTTACAATAATTAACAAACTGAGGAAGTATACTACAACCTTTCAATATTTGCCAGATTGTGAGGTTATGTTCAAATACCGTTTGTTGTTGTTGTGCTCAAACTCTTTAAAATAAAACCCTCCCGTAAAAGTTTATCGTTACTAGTCACGTGACTTTATTGTTAACGGGAAGTTTAACGTCGAAGTGCTCAAACTCTCTATTTGCAAGCGAGCCGCATAGAACATTTTATTTCCTCTTGCTGAAAATCGTAAAAATTAATATTAGTGATTAATAAAGGATGTGTGTGTATTAGAAAACAAGCTACTTGTAAAGTCGCCAGGGCAGCGTGCCTGTAAAGACTAATTTACAGAGTCAGTTCAGACGACAGTAAACAACCTTTTAACAAGTCATGAGGAAATAAAATAATTTTACTATTTATAGTTGCGATGCTATCTCAAGTGCCTGGCTGTCCACAGTATTTGTCGCAGTCATCATCAACTGCACGTGAATGTCCAAGCAAGATACGTAATCGTTTAGAAAATGAAGCAGTGAATTAAGTAATTGAGGACATTAACGCTTTAGAGACTTATAAGAATGAGAAATCATTTAGTGACTTAAATGAATCAAAAGCAAAATGCAAAAACAATACTTTCCATAGTGAGTGGCTGTTTCTTAAAAAATCTGCATGTGTTAACATTTTTTTACATTAGAAACTTATCAAATCCAAAAATACATTACATGTAAATATAAATCAAGAGTTAAGAGTGACAGTATATTTTGGTGATATGGAAATCAAGTCGCTTTCAAATATATCTTTCCCGAAAACTGTAAATAATATAATTGATATAGACATTGTAACGCGGTCTCTTACCCCGAGCCCTACACCTACTGAATTATTACTTTAAATTGCCCTGGGTTCGCTAGCTTAATCAGTCGGTGTACTATGAGACTCTTTTTACATCCGCAGAATGACTAAGGGAGCCAACATCATTTAAGGTGTTTCTCGTGGACACCTGAAATGTTGTACTCACCAATACAAATATGAACGACCATAAAAATCCCAACAGTTTACAATAAAGACATATCATCTGTAAATAAACACACACAAGAAAATACATATAAACCAATACAAAATAAGGCGCTAGCCCGCTACATATATGCAAATGCTTTAAACAGATACTTAAAGGTTCATTTATCAACGCAAAGTCAAAGGACGCGCACTAACAAACTTAACGCGACGTTGTCTATTCTTGAAAAGACCTAGTAACAGAATCCCGGCCTTCCAAGATAGTGAGGACACGCTCAGATGACGTAACCGCGAAGCTCTGTCAACAGGGAGTTCCCCGTTGCTTTGGGGCCTTCCCGATGCTTTAGTCGTATACTAAGACAGGTGCTTTTCCTATGGTGTCGCAACGATAGTTGTCTTCTGACAAAGGCTGCAAATGCAGCAGCATTTGGCTGCTTTTGGACGCTGGCGTTCCTTTCAGAGGCAGAATGAGCCAGCGGCGAATAATGCCGGCCACAACCCAATATATGAAGCACTGTTTAGGGCTGTTATTAGCCCGCTTCGTACTGCTGATAATTCGTAAGTACGACCAGCGAGCTCGCATACGACCCGCACCTGTTAACAATCTTGGTGCAAATGTGTTGATCCGCGTTATTTAACCACTCGGGAACGAATGCCCTTCTTGCAGACCTCTGGCGTTGATTCAAATACCGACCGGTTATTTCCTTCGAAACGTTAGTCATTTAATAATTTTAATTTGCACAGTGGCGAAATACCCAAAAAAGAATATGAATTTGTCCCTCGAAACGTTCGTTATTTAATACGTTATTTAATCATTTTAATTTGCACAGTGGCGAAATACCCAAAAAAGAATATGAATTATAGATTCACGCCACAAAGAAGTTTCAGAGATTACTCTATAGTGCTAAACTACATAAATAAACATAAAAGCACTTACTGTCAGGCTTCATTGCTAATTAGCATATAATGAACAGATATAAAATAAGTAAATACAGGTGGCACGAATTGACCCGTTTCAACGTGATAATAAATTAGTATTCAAATATTAATTTCACAGCGTAACAGTTGACGACTATGTAAAAAATCTGAAATAATTTTGAACATTTAAATAATATGTTACCTAATACCAAAAATTGAGTTTTTAAAGGAGCATGTTTAGGTAGATCCGTGTGAGACGAGTTACCGAACGGATGTGAATTGTTTTCCTCCCATTGTATTAGTTTTGTGCAGTGCCAACGATTTAATAAATTACACAAACGATAATTTTTTTTAACTAAGTGAACGCCTTACGCTGCAATCGCCGACAAGGTGAGTTGCTATCCGGCCGATAGATAACCTCTTTTCACCTAACTGTTACCTCAAGTAAATAAATACTCAAAGTTAAATATAAATATGAGTGGACCGAAGCAAATAGTTTTAAATCGCCAAATATAATCTATCAAGGCTCTAAAGTACTACCCAGTAACTTCACGGAAATGGAATTTGAACAAACTGCTAGCAAAGAACCGAATCAAAAAAAGCTATCTCTCTCATCTTCTGAAGAAAATGACTATAATAAAAAATATCTATTTAACAACGAATTATAAATTTTACAAAATAAATTTTACACACTAGAACTTATTGAACAAAATCTATCCACATCACAACCCACAAATAAACTACAACCGAAAACAAAAATTCCTCTAATTTAGTTTTTACCTAACGGAACCAATTATCAAACGATTATTTAAGACATAAAAAAAACAAATCTCTCAAGATTTCACCAGAACTTACAGGGGCAAGGAACTAATAATAAATTTACAAACATTCGATGATTATAGAAAACTAACCAAATTTTATAACGCCAACAAAGTAAATTACTACAATTATAGAAACCCCGAAAATAGCAACATGCCCGTAATAATCCTTAACGTTCCAATTTCCATCACAGAAAATGAAATTCAAGATGAATTAATCACCTTCAAATATCCTGTAACTAAAACTATTCGACTGTTAAACTACAAAAAGATACCAATGCCAATCGTTGCAGTAGAACTAATGAATAAAAACAATGCTCGGGATATCTTTAATCTAAGCAGATGTGTGGTGACAGTTGAACCAAGGCGCAGAAAAAATGAAACTCCTCAATGCTCTACCTGCCAACTCATAGGGCATACAAAAAAATATTGCTTTTGCACCTGAGATGAGTCAAATGCACTGGACTACACCGTTAATATCAGTGCAGTAAAAACAAAAAAACGGATAAACCTGCTTGCGTCAACTGTGGAGAGAAACACACCGCAAACTACAATCGTATATATAAAGCGATTTAATAGTAAACCACTATTCCCTCAAATCAAATCCACCAATACCAACTCCCTTATCAAAATCAATTGCAAAAAATCCTTCTAGCCCCAGCCGTAGAGAACCCACTCTAAACAATCCATCAGCTGCTCACATCCTTAACATCCTTTATACTATCATAGAAATAATTTAATTTTATATTGATTAAATTAAAAACTTTATTGTAACCCGTATATCTGTGGTCTTCGAAAATGGCGCAAAATAATTAAAATCTCATAAACAAGTTAATATTTCTAAATTGGAAAGTTAATGGACTAAACCAACAAAAGCAATCGTTATTACCTTCTTGGCCAGACATGATATCGACTTAGCGTTCATTACAGATATACATCTTATAGAAAACGAGAAATTTACAATACCTGGCTACCAAATTCAGAGAAGAGATCTTGCTAACGCGATAGGATTGGGAGGATCTGCAATTATAATAAAAAACAAACTTGCTGCAATCCTTCTCGAACTGGAAAATATTCAGCAGTTAGAAGCTGTGGCGATTAACCTTACAATGAAAAACCACAGAACATACAGTATAGTTTTCGCTTATAAGCCACCTAACAATCAACTACTTAGGGAAGAACTAAACATTTTCAAAAGCAAACACCCCACGCTACTTGTAAGTGACCTTAATTGCAAATACGAGATATGGGGTTGCAGAAAAACCAACCCAAATGAAAAAAATATTTCCTTCCAAATGGCAGTACAAGTATCAGCACCTACCGAATGTACCTATTTTCCGTATAGGTAATTCCAATCACCGGATATCTTTGACATCACAGTTCACAAGAACCTTCAAATCCCAATAAGCCGTACAGTATTTACTAAGCTAGATTCAGATCATTTGCCAGTCGTTTTTACGTTAAATTGTACTCCAGTTATCGTCCTCAACTACAGAGACTAATTAATGGCCAATTGACTGGGGGGAAAATCCATTCGATAATGGATGGTGACCTAACATGTTTCACAAAATTAGAGACTACTGCGGACATTGATAATGCAGTAGAAACGTTCACTGCAACTGCTATACGAGCTACCCAACAATCTACTAGGAATATTCAACCACACAACCATTATGATAATCGAATTCCACCAACACATACATTACAGCTTATAAGAGAAAAGCACAGACTTAGACATTTATAGCAAAACACCCACAATCCAGACGTCCAGACGCTAGGTATTCTTGGGAACTAATGATTTTTTGTAGCTTGTTGTACTCCATAGCGCCACCAGCATATACATATCTGCCACTTAAATAATTTAAAAATAGCCAGTTTTTTTACTATTAAACATGTGTGTAGTAAATTGTCAAGTAGTCCTCAATTAGAGAAAAATTCTGACCATATGGTTAGTTATGTTTTATTCAAATTTCCATTACTGTCACTATATGACAAAATTATAATTTTTCCAATAGATGAAATGCATTTAGAAGCAAATTTAAATTGAAAAGAAGGAAATATTATCGGAAAAGACATCGATGGACAAGAACTTACTTCAAGTGCTAGTGCAAGTTTTTATGATTAACAGTTAGATGTCACCATATAAGAAAGTGGTACATATTGCATTAGCAGCACCTCGTTAGGTTTGCCATTTATATACAGTAGCTTTTTAAGTTGGGACGCCTTTTATTTAATTACGTAATATTACCTCTACTATTTTCTTTAAAATTGATTGATTTAATTTGAAATTTATATTTTATTCTGTTTAATAAATGTATTGCATTTGATACTCTTAAAAGGGTGTGGTTCGTTAATCTAGTTGTCTATTCTTTGAAATTCTAATTTTATAATGACTTTTAATTATTGACTGACACTAACTGTCAGCTTGACTTTAAACAACGATCAAACAATAATCAAACCAAAAATGACAATTATTCTTTCTAATCACAAATCAATGACTCAATTCACTAAAGTAAGTACTGTGTTATATTTATTTCACTCGTTTAATTGTCTTTTATTCAATATTATTCTATAGAACTAATTAAGACCAACCTGAATTCCTCTTACTTTCGCTGCTAGTCACCTCAAAACACTACTGATCCCTACGTCCACAGCTCAGCTCATCGACAGACCAGCCTTGATGCTCTTCTAACCGTCCAACAAACTCCAACTTGTCAAAACCCTGGCTGCTTGCAGATATGGTCCCGTTCCTTACACTCTTGCACGCTACTGTCAACCTAACAGCTTCCTGGTAAGTTCCCACTAACAGATGGTACCCAAACTAATCTTCTATTTCCCAGCTCCTACTTTGTAGTAATCAACCAAATAGAACAATGCAAATCAATCAGTTACATCGGCAACTCCCTTCAAATGATTGACTCGTCCTCCGTACAATCACCAAATCCAGTAATTAATATAAATTATTTCTTGTATGTGTTAAATAATCCAATTCCATTTAAATATTATTATTTATTTCTTACTTGTATCTAATTAAACCATATTCCATAATCTCTTCAATGACTGTATGCTTGTGTTATTTCATAATTATATTTCCACTTATTTTTCACCTAGCAGATTTGTTAATACCTTTTTATTTGTATTATACCCAATTATTCATACAAATAAAGGCAGAATTTCAAGTTTTTATTAATTCAAAGAAGATTTCCAAAATATGTTTACATACCTTTAGTTTCTTATTTTCACTCTCCTCCAAACAAAATTACTTTTTGCTAGTTACAATTATTACTGCACTCTTTTAAAATTAAATGATATGATTTATACCTATTACATGCTATATTCTAATAGTAAGCATAGTTGTCACATGTAACATTAGCTTATTTTTCAATATTAACTTCCACCATCATAATTGAATACTCAATTGCTATTATTTTCAAAATAAATTATAAATTGTCTCAAATTTAACTTCTATTAGTTAATTTCAACTAAACAAACAATCTTATTCAAAATGTTTCTAAATTTGATTGTATTAATCTACCAATTGATTTATTTTAACTTTTATTTAATAACTGACCTTTGTATATTATAATAATATATTACCCATTAAACAGCGCCGTAGCTACAGGCTTGGGGGCGCCGGGGCAACAAATAATTATGGGGCCCCCACGTTATCTTTCCCTTTACCACTACACCACTTTCAATTAGTAGGCCTTTTTATATTATTGTTGCTATTTGGTGGTTTTTTCTGTTAAGATAGAAGAATGGGCATTTAAAGCAGACAAAACACGTATTTACTTGTCACATTGAGTTTAATATATAGTAGAAAGGCCAAACTAAATTAACTCGTCAAATAACGATTTTCGTAGGACTGAGTAGGTTTATACCGACAAGTGGTATCTTCTTATTCGGTGGTGTTTCCTGAGTATGAAAAATCATGTTGTCGCTTTCTCAGCCTGTGTAGTGAGGATCTATGACGTCACAAAGATGGCCATTCTTAGTTCCAGGTTTTAGTACAGAAACCGGGTTTAACCCAAACATCCAAACAGAAAGTTCTACCCAGCAGCAAACTGTTTAGTACCCTCCTCTTAGTAAGTGGTAAAAAGTTGCGCAACATTGCGCTTCGGGTTTAGGCGGAAAAGGGTCGAAAGCTAGAAAGGTGGTAAAATGGTAGGTTTCAACAGTTTTTCGCAATATCTGGTTAACTATGAGGTTTAGCGCAAACTTTATCTTATACAAAATTAATCTATATTTAATTTACAATAAAAATGGTCTTATGCATTTTTGACTTCTAGACAAGAGTTACGGAGATATTGAAGGGGCAATGATGTCATTCTTTTCTAGTTAGCTTGGGATTCATCGTAATCACTTAAAAATGAGTATGTTTGGTTATAAAGAGTATGTTTCGTTATAAAAAGTACTTAGTAACGCATCATTAACATAGGAACATTTGTATGTGTGTATGTATGTATGTACGCCTATGTGTATGAATCTGACAATATATCTATATTGCTCCCCTCCTTTGTCGTTTTTATCTTAATTTTGCCTATTTTTCCTTTTAGATAATTCATCATATCGTTTTCCTCTTTCCCACTTGAGCTTTTAGAATTACAGCTACTTAAATTACTTCCATCTTTTGTTGTCATATTTTCCTAAAAATATAAAATCATGTGGATAGCATTGAAACAACAAACTACAAACTTTATCTAATAAGCTTTAATACAAAAAATAATGGATTTTTTTTCACAATACATGCTTTTCAGTAAATTCAAAGTTCTTAAATGGAAAGTGGTATGTACAACGTACATGGTAGTTACATAATAATAAATTACAGCAATCAGTAACCTAAAAATCGTTAAGCTCTTTTTCATGTTGAAGATTATCTTAATCGATGCCGTCGTCAATAGTTAGTGCATCTCTGTTGGTGCACCTATGTCCGGAGCTTCTTGCACATATTAGAGCATTTCTAGCTACTCTGACGACGCTCACAGTTTCTGACACACACCGTATTACAAGTGCAAACAATGAGGGAAAGCAATTTTTCAGGAGCAGCTGCCTTATGGTTGCAACTGGACGCAAATAACCGCCAATCCTTTTCCAACCCCACTTTAGCGAATCTTTATTGACATTGAGCCATTGCTGAACTTGATAGTAAACTCTATAAGAGTGTTGTTGTCCAGCTGTTAAAGTGGGGGAAAGTACAGCCAACCTCAAATTTGTGTGTACAGGCTCCTTTGCGATGGTCTGCAAGTAACATTGAAGGCCCAGAGTATCCAAATTATCTGCATTTTTTTATGCAAATATCGAAATGAAGAAATGGTTCCAGCATCAGCTAGCTCATCTGGATCTGCATTTGGGTTGTTAAAAGTCAACAGCTTTGTGTAAAACTCCTTGTCACTTTGCACTTTTTCCGAAGGCTTTATTTTTCCCTTTCTATAAATTGAAGAAACGGCATCACATCCTGCGAAAGTGTAAGCTGTCAAGACAACATCCTTCATTTCCTCGATACCACGCTGTATGCACCAGTGTAGTAAACTTTTTCTTCTTGGTTACCTTTCTTCGGTACAATCATCTTCAACTGTTTGTTGGCTGGAGCATGAACAACCAACGAGACCAATAAATCGATGTCATTGCCAATTACGATAGCCTCTGTTTCCTTCTTTGATTTGTCAATTACTGTAAAAACGATCTTGATGTACCGCCTTCTGCCTGAATCACTTTGCAGCCAGCTTGCTATTGTGTACAGTGATTAGAGCAATCAGTTGCATCTTGTTTTTAGTATTAGTTAGAAATTTTGCTTGTCCAAGAGTGACATTAATTCCATCGTCCACTTTCACTTCAACATGTGTAGTAGTGGATGATCTGCGCAAATGTACGAGTATGTCGTCTTTGGTGCTGGATGCTTCATCATAACCATCTCGCCTCCCCTCTTCCTTGAACCCTTCATATAATACACTTGGAGCGAATATTACGAATTCATAGGCGCAATTTTAGAATTTTTTCCAAACAGAAAAAGTTACATTTTTACCCCCTCCATATATCAGTAATCCTTTACTCGACTGCAAAAATGCATAAAACCATTTTTATTGTAAATTAAATGTAGATTAATTTTGTATAAGGTAAACTTCACAGTAAACTTCACAGGTAACGAGATATTTGCAAAAAACTGTTAAAACCTACCATTTTACCACCTTTGTGACGTCATAGCTCGTCACTCCACAGGCTAAGAAAGCGACAACAGGAGTTTTTCTACTGAGGAAACACCACTAATTACGATGGTATCACTTGTTGGTATAAACCTACTCAGTCCCACGAAAATAATTATTAATTCACTTGGCCTCCCTGCTAATAAACCTGTACAAGCTTGCTAACTAGTTGGCTAAAGCGTTAACCTTATACTGCAGCGGTCCCGGTTATTATTATTAATTTAGTGGTAGTCGTTAGATTCCGAAAAAGGCGCCTATCGCTATGTAAAAACTTCTGCACCCGTTATACGACATCGAAGAATGCATATAAAACTTACAAAGTTACAATATCCTAAGTCTACAGAGGTTGAGTTTTAACTGAAAACAGTAGGTATCACATTAAATTCTGTTTTCTAACTTTTTTACTAGCAAAGTCATTTATTACTTTATTAAAGTTAATTTGTTGAGATCTATCATTTTTAACAGAAAGCAAAGCTAGATTGCTGAGCCTTTTCTGTCCCATACTGCTTCGTATGTAATTCTTGATCAATTTCAGTTTTGAGACCGTTCGGATTTAGCTACGGTCACATCAACTGTCAATTACATAATACATGCTGTACACACATCAGGATAAAGTTGGCGAAAGTGAGGTGTGATCAGTTATTATCAACAGACCTGCAAATTCCTTGACGCTGCTCATTTTTTCAAGTTTGGCAGTTTAGTTCAATATTTTTTTTAAGACAATTTCCTAAAAACACTCCCTCCGCTTTCAGGGGCCCCGGGGCGCTACCCCGGTGGTAGCTACGGCCCTGCTATTAAAACGTTTGATTAGAAAACATTGGTTTTGAAGTATTAGCTATTGTATCAGACAATCATGAGGTCAATAAAACGTCCATGCCATTATTCAGTAATCCACCTGCAATAAAGTATCTATGAACATCCAAAAGATGCAAATAGGAATCTGTTTTTCATAATTGATCCTGTTCATATTTTGAAGTACGGTTATAATTTGTCTCTAAAATTTTTGTATCAGTCATCCATTGAGCGCCAAAATGTTAAACTAGCATCGAACATTTACAGTGAAAATACTGCAGTAGTATTAAGGGAATTATGCCCTGTAAGACATTTTAATAATTGGGAAATTACTGCAAATTGCACCAGTGTGATATGTAAATGGTGGGTAAATGTAAGAACTCCTTTAAATGGTATGAGATTGTGAAATTCGTTTCAACATGCATTTACAGAGAACTCGCAACATGTCTTAGATTTTTTAAATAGCTTTTTAAAGTTGTTTGAAAGATGGGAAACTTTAGATCATGGAGCAATGCTCACAAAAGAAACGCATTTTGCACTAAAACGTACTACAGATTAATTAATTCATATGCCACAATACTGGATTTCTCAGAGTGATAAAAGTTACTTTTTATCATAACTTTTTTTACATTAACGACATTAATAATTCCTTCATAAGTGCCACTTATAGGGGCGGATTATGCTAGCCAAATGTGGACGTTGTTCGCTGTGTGTCGTATGTGTATGTAATTATGAAATAGATCATTTTATCAAACAATGAAACTGTTTTTCTGCAGCAAACCAATCAGAGAAACGTAATAATGTCTTTAGCTTTAAATATCCCGAATACATTTTTCTAGGTCATAACTGATTAAAACTATTTTATATACAGCGGTTAGCATATTTTTAAATAATTATACAAAACAAAGCAATGACATTATCAATAACAAAAATATGCCCCCATGTAAAAAACTAGAATTGGACAAATCTTGTAAAATATAATATTTATGGTTTTTAAGTCTTAACTTTCGTTATAGTAATTTACGATACAAGTGCGTAAAGCTAGCCTTTAGTCACGAATGGGGCAAAGTTGAACGCGAGTGAGCGAACGTTTTAAGGCAAGCGAGTGACTAAAGATGCTTTACGCATGTGTATCGTACAATATTTTATCTATGATAGAATCTAGCAAACACATTAAATATAAACAAATCTTTAAAATGTAAATAGGATTACTACCAACCGGTCGTAATTTTGCTTGTTTAGAAATTTTAAAACACGTTGCTACTGACTAAACTAATGAAAACATGTTATTAAATAGTCGTTTTACAAACTTATAACTGCCAACTGAAAGTCAATTTTACACAATGTTGTAGTTAAAGTAATTAATTATAACTATCGCAAAATAAATAGTAAGTGTGGAAACAGTTTTTTTTAATGTCATATAAACACATACCAACTACTAAAGTTGACAACAACTTGATATTGTACATGACCACAACTTAATTTGAATGGCCTATATATGATTATCATTCGTTAGATGTTGGATATCTTTGTCTCCATCCACACTATCGGGCTGCTGAGGGTTCGATCTCGCTCCGCTCAAATATTTATACATTGTTAGCAATGGGCACATCCACACTATAGGTAACGCTCAAGCTCAGGTATTGCCCATTGCTAACAATGTATAAAAAATTGAGCGGAGCGAGATCGAACCGAGAGAATCCCGATAGTGTGGATCGACCCTTAGGACGTTTGATCTAAGATTCAAAATTTAAGTCTAAAACTAAAGATCCATACTTCCCAGTTATTACCTAAGATCATTTCATAGCAGTTATCAAAGAAGCTGGATGCTAAACAATTTATTCAAGTTTTTGTAAACATGACTAAAGCGAGGCAAATTATACATCAAAAATATTTTATATTTCCGGTTTTTAATTTACAACCGCATAGTATAAAATGTTATTCTGTTGTGGGACAGCCTCTACACAAGAGTAGTTCTTTTACATACTATTTGATGTAATCGGCATTTGTTGGCAAAAATGGCAGATGTGTAATTATTTGTCATCTTGTCTGGTGCTCCTAAACCATTATGTGTATTGCTTTTTCCAATTTCATGTTATTGTAAGTATAAATAATAGAACTTAATTATAATTGTAAATAGACATAAGCAACTTAACCTAATTAAATGTCGCATTGTTTTCAGATATTTCATTGAATAAGTCTATCCATTTTTGTTATCAAAATGGACATGAATCAGGAAGTGAATTTGGAATTATGTGATAATAATTTGTGCAATGCAATGGCCAGCAACGTACAAGAACCACCAAAAAAAGTTGAAGATCTGTATAATGTACAGCAAGAGATCATCGCAGACACTGCCGGAAACACAACTTACTATGGATTGAATATCAAACAGGAGGAAGTTGATATAAAAGATGAATTGTCCGATACGTGTAGTGCTAGTGGAAACATTTTAGAAGAAGAGTGCAGGGTCTGCGAATATGATGCGGAAGACAACAGTAATTCCTTGAAATATATGCAGAGTCATACTAAACAGTTTTACTCATGTTCTATTTGCAAGTATAAAGCTACTGAGAGAAGTAGTTTAATGAAGCATATGAAGATACATACAGAGGGAAACCATTTCGAATGTTCTATTTGTGAGTATAAAACTACTCGTAAAAGTAGTTTAGGTAACCATATGAAGAAACATACAGGAGAAAAACCTTTTGTATGTTCTATTTGCGAGTATAAAGGTACTCAGAGAAGAAATTTAATTAAGCATATGAAGAAACATACAGGGGAAAAACCTTTTGAATGTTCTATTTGCGAGTATAAATGCAGTGAGAAAAGTAATTTAATAAAACATGTCAGGAAACATACAGGGGAAAAACCGTATGAATGTTCTATTTGCGAGTATAAATGTATTGAGAAAAGTGATTTAATTAGGCATACGAAGAGACATACAGGAGAAAAACCTTTTGAATGTTCTAGTTGCAAGTATAAAACTACTTGGAAAAATGATTTAATTAAGCATATGAAGAAACATACAGGAGAAAAACCGTTTGAATGTTCTATTTGTGAGTATAAATCTACTCATAAAAGTAGTTTAATGCACCATATGAAGAAACGTACAGGAGAAAAACCGTATGAATGTTCTATTTGTGAGTATAAATCTACTCATAAAAGTAGTTTAATGAAGCATATAAAGAGACATGCAGGAGAAAAACCGTATGAATGTTCTGTTTGTGAGTATAAAGCTATTCAGAAAAGTGATTTAATTAAGCATATAAAGAAACATGCAGGAGAAAATCCTTTTGAATGTTCTATTTGCGAGTATAAATCTAATCAGAAAAGTAATTTAATCAAGCATTTGAAGACCCATACAGGAGAAAAGCCGTATAAATGTTCTATTTGTGAGTATAAATCTACTCAGAAAAGTAATTTAATGAAGCATTTGAAAAAACATGCAGGAGAAAAACCTTTTAAATGTTCTTTTTGCGAGTATAAATCTACTCAGAAAAGTAATTTAATGAAGCATTTGAAGAAACATGCAGGTGAAAAACCTTTTGCATGTTTTATTTGCCAGTATAAATCTACTCAGAAAGGTAATTTAATAAAGCACTTGAAGAAACATACAGGAGAAAAGCCGTATAAATGTTCTATTTGCGAATATAAATCTACTCAGAAAAGTAATTTAATGAAGCATATGAAAAAACATCCAGGAGAAAAACCTTTTGAATGTTCTATTTGAGGGTATAAACCTACTTAGAAAAGTGATATAATTAAGCATATGAAGAGATATACAGGAGAAAAACCATATGAATGTTCTACTTGCTAGTATAAAGCTACCCAGAAAATTCTGCTAGATATACATATGGACAAATACTATAGAAGAACCTTCAAATGGTAACATCTGAGTTGTGTTGTTTGTCCAAGAATTGGTCTTGACTTTCATTGTTCATACTGCCTGCTTCGTCAGGGGTATCTGAACATTGATATTTCTGTTCTATTTGGTAATTATAAGACAACATAGGAAATTTACTTTCGAACGAACACGGGAAAAATATGAAGAAACGTGCAAGAGCAAGATTCTGTTTGTATGTTGCATATATGAGTTTAAGGCAGTACCAAAACATGATTTATTTGTGAGTTAGTATATAGAAATGTTTTTAGTAATTTCCTATAGATAAGAATAAGGCAGTACATAGTGTCAACTTAATTGAATTGAATTGTATTGAATGTTACATGATTTCTTGGTTTATATTTTATTTTTATATGATCAGTAATTATAATTCAATAAAATAATTGGAGTGTCTATGAGTTATGTAATTATGTTATTTTAAATAGATTTGGAAGAATTCACATTAATGCATCACTAGACAAACCATTATATTTTTTCCAATATATTATGCAACAACCAAGATGTCCGATAGGTTGTATTTTGTTCTTTGCTTCAAAATATGTTTATTTCGTTACTGTAAAAATTAATGTAAAATTTCACTCCTTTTTGATTGTAAATGCTTATGTAATACTATATACACAGGGTGTTCTCGAAAGGTCTATACAAAATAATAGCACATATTCCTGAGGCCAAAATTGGACGATTTAACCAACTTACCTCTATTCAAAGTTGCTTCGTTAGCCGTTAGAGGGCTTTACAAATGATTAACTTTTTTAAATTTTTTAACATCCTGTATAATTACTACCAATTTTTTTCAGAATAGCTACTTTAATTTAGAAGCTATTTCCTCTGTTACAAAATTTTAGTTGGGTGAACGGTTTAGCCACAAACAAATGTTTTCTAAATCCCTACAAACCTAGTGTTAAGTTAGAATTACTGATTCAGTCTTGTAAAGATTTAGAAAATATTTTTGTGTGGCTAAACCGTTGACCCAACTAAAATTTTGTAAAAGAGGAAATAGCTTCTAAATTAAAGTAGCTGTCCACAAAAAAACATTGGTAGTAATTATACAGGGGGTTAAAAAAATATGGATGGATAATTTATTGTGACAAAGTTTTTAAGCTGTAGTTTACTGGTACAAACGCATGGCCAAAAAAATGAATAAAATCTATCAAATATTTTTCGACTTACTTAAAAAAAAAGAAAGTTGTAAAGCTTATTGTTAAGTACTTCATTTTAGAAGCCTTAATAAGAATTTTGAGGAATTTCTTGTAGGTGGCATTTTTTAAATTCCTTTCTACCTGTTTTGATATGTTTACTCGTTGAAACATAGACGAAACATGAAGCTGGTAATTATAAAATAGAAATTTATAACATCTATTACAGCTACGCCTCTTTTAATTAGTATGACGGAATTGTTATTTACATCACAAACGATTGCAGCATAACCTCCAGTAAATTCATACCGATTCTGGAATAAGTTTTCTTCATTTAATTTGTTCTCATGATAATATAACTTCTAGCCTCACAGCTGTCTATCCACCACTGTCGAATAATAATGTTGCGTGTTTCCGAGATCTATAAATACACTTTGAAGTTATAGTTCACAACAGTGTTGATGTGAACATTCTAAATCCTAGGAACATTAGTAACAAGTATTTAACATTGTTATTGGGTTATTTTACTTTTATCTTACTTCCATTGATCATTTATTGGTTAAACTTGATAATAACCTTGTTAATGATGCTGATCGACAGTTATAAAATCATCGATAACAGTCGTTACCTAATAGTTTTATCACTACAACCCAAAAATCATCTTGTTAATCGTATTTCTTTAAACAATGAATTGCACAATTTTTAAATTTCCATAGATTGGACTGATTTATTACAGAATTTAAATTATGTTTCCTGGATTGATGTATTAAGTTTTAATGATACCTACCAACTAGGCGACGTCACTGTTTTTTGAATAAGTTAAAATATATGTTACAAGTACCAAAAAATCTTTCAAAATAACTTCTAAATTTAGAAAGATTAAGCAGGGATGACTAATTCATGAACAGAATTTCCTGGAGGCTGTCAGGTTCCTGTTACTTACGCTAGTTCTGCCCTTTTAATTTTGAGAATATGGTTGAGACTGCAGTCATGTATTTTGAGGCAAGGGTAGTGATGTCACTCGGAGGACGTTATAATTAGGTAACCACCTGAGGTGCAGTCTCACACTCCAACATTTTATGTCTTGGCAACCGTCGTACCTCGATGTTAATGAGAATCAAATAGGTGCTACTGATTGTTTTTATTATATAATCTCGGCCTATAGATACTATTTTCATTTCGCCTACTTCTAAAAGTTGCATTATTTCAAAATGCAAAGTGCCTGCCTTACTAGATCGCTTTTGTACGTCATAACAACACGTCATCGTTTAGCAAGGCCACTATAAGCTCATCCTTCTGCAATTTTTCTAAACATACAGTTTCGATAATACACTGAACTCTTGTGAACTAGGGCATTGCACTGCTAGTATGTATTTCCCAATTTTTAAAGTAAAAATTGAATCTGTTTGAGATTAAACACTAATGGATTTTGCACTACATAACAACGAGAGATAACTTAAGTAATCCAGATTTTAAAAACTCTGAAAATCTAGTAGTTGTTGAATAATATAAAAAGTGTAATACTTAACAAATCTAATAATTATTTTAAGCTTAAATCAGACTGCTCAAAGAAACTTAAGAAAGACATTGCAAGTAGTTAGGGAAGCTACTAACTCTTTCAATTAATAATAACACCGTTTTAAAAGCCATAGTTAACGCAGACAATATAGAACTAACAAAGACAAAGCATTTCACTTCAACAAGTATTTTCAGATTGTGGGCATTGACATGGTCAATAGAATTTCAGTTGACATTAATCGTACATTTAATAACTCACATAATCGGCATTCCTTCTACTTTTATCCTGTTACTGAAGCTGAAATACGAAATTTGACAAGAAGTAAAATTCCTAAAAAAATGCAACCTGCTTCTTGAAAACATGTTAGTTATGTGACTATTAAATTATTTAACCTTACTCCTACGGAAATACAAATTTCTAAAGTCCTGGTTCATGCAAAGTCAAAATTACAATTCTGAGCGTGTTGTTGGATTTTTATGCTTACCTGTCCAAAACCTACAGCTAATCAATTTGCATATATTGAAAAGGTTATGTTCTTTTAATTTAATATAATTAATTAAATAAATGATTAAGAACCACCTCGCAAATATTTTATTTACCCTATAAAATTCTAAGTCGTTTAAAAGGAGTTGTAATTTACTAACTCGTAAATGGTTATATGCCATGTTGCTATTTTATTTATCTGCAAGTATTAACAATTATTATGGCTAGCTCAAATTTCGGTAAAGCATTTACTCTTTCTCTCGATTAGGTTCAATTGGGCTGAATGTATAATTCTTAATTTGACTGGATACGGTTCTGTACTTTGACTTCGCACTACTGCGCACAAGCAAATACTCGAAAGTAGGTCATACGTTAAATTAAAATGGTTTCCGCTTGCAAGGTGCGATCGTAATTTAAAAAAAAACAAAGTGAAAATTTATCACTGTTCCACCGGTAAATATTTGAATTTAGCTGTTTCGCGGCATTAACATCATTTGTTTTTCTAGCATTTGTTAAAGGGGGCCCACATCCATGTACCAATTGTTTTATTTGGCGTCGTTTTAGGATCTAACTGTCACATAACCCCAAATTATGGAGTTGGGCTATTCTGCGGTCTGGATTCACTTTACAGCAATGAATATGGCTTGTATTGCCTTGGGTATGACTCTTGGTGCACATGCATAAACTTCCCGGTGCTCACTTAGCTTATTATAGGCATATACAGTACCTGTGGTTGCCGAACTTATCGGGCTCGAAGGCGACGCTGATCTCGTACTCGAACTGCTATGGACCTGATGCTGCTGCAACTCCTCGAGCACGTCTTCACGTAGCTGCTTGCTGCTCTGGAGTCTTCCCCTCTGGGCTGTCTCGGCTTGCAGGCCTCCACGCAGAGATCGTAACGGGCTGCTTCCGATGTTAGATTATGGTCACTCGGGCTCGGAGAACTTTACAACTTTAGGTGTTGGATTTCGATGAAAATAACACCACACGACCACAAAATTGCACTGATTTGATTGGTATAATTTTTATATTTAAAATAATTTGTTTGTTATATGAAAATTAACTTTATTTAGGAGTACATGTTACAACATGTCAATTCTTGCATTAATTCAATTGTGCTCTTAATATCCGCTATAAACAATTGCTAGTTTTAATCTTAAATAAAAACGGATGTGAATCAAGTTCAAAATTCTTACTTATAAATATAACTTTGTCTAAAAACTACAACTTATGTATTAATTCTTATTCTAATTTTATGGTCCACATTTATAATTAGTTAATCGAGTCTTTGCGTCACTACACGTTTGTTAATTTGCTTTAAATTGTTCACATAAGTCACTGCACTGATTAATTTTATGAGAGTACTTCCTTCACCAAGGCCTTGTCCCTTGATTTCACTTGTCTGATTTTCCACGCAATTTTTAGTTCATCTGCTGTGTCCTTTTCTTGAATTTTTTATTACCCTGCCTTTTTGACTCTTACAACTTTCCTTCAAATGCCTTAATTTCAGCCTTCTTAGTTGCTCGTTGCAACGTTCATTAGCTTATCTAGCTTTTCCTACCTTTATTTTAAAACCCTGACAAATATTTCACTGTTTAACTTTCCTTGAATAAATTATTCGCTTCAATTTATTGCCTTTGCAAACCATTTTGTAATTAATAGTTCGGCCATTACTTTGCACAAACCTCATATTTTAAATTTTATCTACCATTCAATTTACATCCTTGTGAGAATCGAGCTTTGATTAAACCGTTTTTAATTAATTATACTGCTATTAATTGGCATATATTTACCAATGTATTCAATCTATTAAATCCTAAGTTTAGCCTTGCAGTTATATAAAATACCTCACTCTGCGCTTTAGTGAAATGTCCATTAGTTTGGCAATGCTATCAGAGTAGAGTTTGTAGGGCTTAATACCATCGCAGTCTTGCTCAATAGTTTCCATGTAGGGCTTCTATAGCTGCTTTTTGTTGCCTGCTGCATTTGCGCCGCTTTTATATGGAGACTGACCAAGTCTGGTATTATTTAGTGTAATCAATTTTTATTGCAAGCCGTCCTTGTGCATAAGCGTCGTAATTGTAAAGACAGTATTGCATGTTGGTCTCGGTTCGCTACGCTCAAGCTTTGGCTTCTATGGCTTTAAGTCTGTATTTTATTTGCATATTAAAATGTTGGGCCTTTAAATATTAAAATATATTAAAAATATTACAGCATGCAGAAAATGGTATATTATTTATTACACTTTCAATTTCAGTACAGCATAGAGACTTATGCCTAACCTTATAGATTACGACTTCCGCAATTGTAACTGTAAGGTTGCATATACTACTTTGATACCTTGAAAATTTTGATTGAATGTATTACAATGGTACATCCGTAAAACATATTTTTGAAAATTTTTGGTCGGTCTTCAGGTAGCCATAACAGAAAACACAATGTAAGTTTTGAGCTTTGAATTAAAATATTATGCTGAGTTTTGGATATTTAGGCATCATTATTTATTGAATTTCCCAAACGACATGCAGTAATTTTGCATTCTTGCAGTCACATGTCTATAAGTGAACATCGCTTCCAACGTGGAAGTTCAAGGGTGTTATTAAAACTACTCTTTAATTTAGAAGAGTAGTAAAATGAAGATAATTTAAGCGTTGTATTATGGATTGTATTCCAAATATAGACTTGCAATGCGAGGCATACCTAACTACACGTTGAAGTTTAATCGATTAAATCTGGGCATCAACTGAATATCGTGTATTCTGCAACTTCTTATTATTGTCAGTACAAAGCAAGCACTTGCTATCTAGAAACTTTCACTATGGTGTCATACGTTTGGCCCATCTGCTTTCCGTTAGTTGTCTTGTGAATATTATTATATTCTACCCTTTGCTGGTGAACACCAAGTGGAGTTGTAGCTGTCTATGTTAGAACTGGAGCTGGTGTGTAAGCTGCCTATTGCTTTGGCTGTTGTTCGTAAAATTTTTACTGTCAGGTCAGAGCGTTGCAATTTTTGGAGGTTAGAAAATGATTTACCATCGATTTTAGTGTATAATTTGAATAATTCATTTACATTAGAGAAATGTTATCTTAATTTCGTTACTCACATGATCTCAGTCTATTAAACTACGATTTACTGCCTCTTTATCAATTTTTAAATACAATAATTGCCAAATTTCTTGACTTTTAACCTTATACGACATAGCCATTCTACCTAGCTTATTTAAAAATTAGAACTAATATTAGACATCTAAAAAACTGATATTAACTTGTTAACCTGATTTATTTAAAATGAGAGGATACATTAGTGGAGTGTTAAACATTTTCAAAATTTTAGTAATTAAGTAAGTTACGTGGTCGGAAAATTAATTCAGGCAACAGTTGTTTGGGGATAAAGAACCCTCGATAGTAGGACTTGATGGTAAAGAAGGCACTCTAACTCGTAGCAATTTTTTTTTAAGTTGACACGGGAATAGCTCGCAAATTACCACTACCGATTTTCCTTTCCCTTCCGGACAATGCCTTCGGCGCACACGGGAATTGTAACGTCTAGCAGAAATCCGCAAATTGCGAAGAACTGCACGTCGTAACTGATTACAGGACTATAAGCAAGCCTCATGAGTCACGTCACACACTTAACATCTTTCAGAAAATAATACACACAATTCGGATTCATAAACGGACGAGGAACTCGAGATGCGGAACAAATGTTTTACTACAAAGATGCTTAGATATGAACAATGATGTATTCATATGCCTGGTTGATTACGAGAAAGCGTTTGACACAATTCAACACAAAAGACTAGTCCAAATACCTAGAGACAAAGGAATCGATGAACATGACATTCGAATTATACAAAATCTATATTGGAATCAAACGGCAGCTATCAAGATAGATAATGAGATACTTAACAGAAAACATCGAAATACAGACAGGAGTAAGACAAGGATGTGTGTTATTACCTGTGCTATTTTTAATATACCTATACTCCGAAGCCATATTCGAAGAAGCACTGGATGGAGTAAACGCGGGCATAACAATCAACGACACACTGATGCTAGCCGACGATATCTCAGATTTACAAAGAATGGTCGAACGGTTGAATAGAATCAGTCAAGAATATAGCCTGAAAATCAATACAAAGAAAACAAAATTCATGGTAATTGTCAGGCCATTTTGTTTTTCCCGATAATTCAATTAACTACATAAACCTTTAGAACAGTTTTGTTACATAATTGGCGACTTCGCCTGTATTTGGAGTCCTTTTCAGCCATAGCCCATCGCATAATACTGCAACGTTTAGCATCAAGGATAGCCATTCGTAAACTTTGTACAGTCCTTGTATCGCTGTTTCTAATTCGTAACCTTTGTACAACCCTTGCAGAGTTGCTTCTTGCAGCTGCGTGCCCCTTCAGTCGGGAGAGCGTTGATTTCCAAGTTATTTAAAATTTAGCGCGTGAGTGCAAGTAGGAAGGTCTCTATCTCTCTCGCTTTCTATCGCGCGAAGTTCCGTTGGCGTGTGGTTTGTTGAGTCAGTCGAGCCCCAGCCACGAGTTCGTAAAGTCGTCATAGCGTGCTGTGTGAAGAAATTGAATAGCTGGACAAAGTATATGATTAAAGAAACATACATAAAACAATAAAAGAAATATGCAATGTACGAAAAAACAAGAAGTACGGCTTGCTTACAGACAAACATGGAAAGATTATTACAACCATAGAACCATAGAAGCTTGCCAGGTGGAAGGAATATATAAAGGAATTATATGACGATGAAAGAGCGGAACTAACAAACTTACCAAACAAAGAAGAGGCGCCAGAAATAACAAAGGAGGAGATTATGAATGCAATAAATAAATCCAAAAATAGTAAAGCGGTAGGGCCAGGCGAAATTTCTACAGAATTGATAAAACTCATTAACGAAGGAAACGTAGATTTGTTGGTAACGTTATTTAATGCAATTTATAAGACACAAAATATTCCACAAGAGTGGCTAAAATCTACATTTGTTACACTCCCCAAAATAGGACATCCAAGAAAGTGTGAAGATTATAGAAACATCAGTCTATTAAGTCACACCCTGAAAATATTCTTAAAAATTGTACATTTCCGCATATACACCAAATGTGAATTCATCCTGTCAGCGACGCAGTTAGGCTTTAGAAATGGATATGGAACACGTGAAGCGCTATTTGCCCTGAATATAATAGCCGAACGATGCTTAGATGTTAACAAGGATGTTTTTGTAGGATTCATAGATTATACGAAAGCCTTTGATCGAATTCGGCATAATAAACTTGTAGAAATTCTTCACCAAATTAAACTAGATAGGCAAGATATACAGCTCATTGCAAATGTATACTGGAAACAAATGGCCCAGGTCCGTACAACAGAAGGCAACACTGAAGAAATAAGTATTAAACGAGAAGTTAGGCAAGGGTGCATTCTTTCCCCATTGTTGTTTAATATCTACTCTGAGATAATATTTAAAACGGCGTTAGAAGACAGCACAGAAGGTATACAAATCAATGGTGCTGTAACAAACAACTTACGATATGCTGACGACTCCGTCCTTATCGCCGAAACAGAACAACAGCTTCAAACTCTCTTTAACCGAGTATACGAAACCAGTAAAGATTACGGACTAGATATGAATCTTAAAAAAACGAAATACATGATAATTACAAAAAACAGTTGAGACTGGCCGGAATAATAGTAAATAACAAAACAATAGAGCTAACAACCACATATAAATATCTAGGTACCATAATCAGTAGTGAAGGAAGACAACAACTGGAAGTAAGAAGTCGTATCGGTCAAGCTAGATATACGTTTATACTAAAACCCATATTGCATAACCGCCATTTAAATCTACAGTTAAGAAAGCGGTTTTTAGAGTGTTATGTGTTTTCGGTGCTGCTGTACGGAATGGAGGCTTGGACGTTAACCCACGATCTATGTAATAAGATCAATGCTTTTGAAATGTGGGCGTACAGACGCATGCTGAGGGTACCATGGACGGACAGAGTGACCAATGCGAAGATATTAAAAAGAATGAATAACTGTTCTCTTAAAATTATGTCCACTATCAAACAGCGGAAGTTGGAATATATTGGTCACGTGCTGAGAGGGAAAAATACGAATTACTGCAGCTTATACTGCAAGGCCGAATTGAAGGAATCAGAGGTCCTGGTCGCAAACGTACTTCCTGGCTGAAGAACTTACGCAACTGGTATCAAAAATCTACAACATCTTTATTTCGTGCTGCGGTGTCTAAAGTGCAGATAGCCTTATTTCGCCAACATCCGATATGATAGGCACTACAAGAAGAAGCGTGCTGTTTTTCCGCTTCTCGCCCATTTGGGTGCGGGGGTGGTGTGTTTTTGGCAGCTGGGGTTACGTTCGTGTTTTTTTGTTGCACGTCTGGAGACAGACGCTGGTTGCCAAAGGTTGTAAGCACTCGTGTGCAGTGCGACGTCCGGTTCGCGGATTCGTTGTGGTTGTTAGTACGTGGGAGGCTGTTGTAGCCTATTTCTTCCGTCGTGTGTGTGACGGGATTCCTTCTCTGAACGACCGATCCAACGGCCACGCTGTTATCGTGTCATTGCCAAGGTGGCAGCTGACCCAATACACCCACGCTCATTGCGAAAGGGGATCATGTAGGACCTTGCAACATCTCGAGTATGCTACGCAATTAAGGGCGTAGCGACATTTCGACCCTAGTGCGAGCGCCTTCCATTGCCTGCAGGTCGAGCTACCAACCCAGGTAAATTTGTGTTAATAAACAGTTTCACCAGCATGTGCATTTAAATTGAATACAGTGCCGCACACGGCGTTTCTGCGAGCCGCTTTTGTTTGAGTTGCATTTAAATTAAAATACTGTGCCGCACACGGCGTCTCTGCGAGCCGCCTTTGTTTGATTTGCATTTAAACTAAATACTGTGCCGCACACCGCGTCTCTGCGAGCCGCCTTTGTTTGCCTTGCAATTAAATTAATATCCAGTGTCGTACACGGCTTCTCCACGAGACGTCTTGTTAGTTATTTATAATTAAACTCGTAGTCTCGTGTCTGGTACACCCAGGTGTGAATCTCACGCGTGTGTGTGTCATACCGGTCATATACTTGTCGCTAGGTAGCGAGTACTAAATTTTGTCCTGTTGTGCGTCTCAGCATGTGTCGTAACTTTAGATAAAGCGCTTCCCAGCTGGGCGTATCCTATAAGTAGGTAGTACCGATTCAGTCGGAGTTTTGTAAATGATCATTCGGTCATGTGAAGTGGCCCAATAGATGTATTGTAATAGATGTCTTATGATTTTTCTCTCTGTGTCTTGTACATGTTTGTTTACAGGGTGACTGATACACTATATTACCATCAATGAAAAGTAAAGCCCGAACGTGGTGGACGCGCGCTGCAGGTAGGTTGTCGAGCTTGTCGCTGCGCCGTGGCTTCCAGTAATAGTTATTTGAGTATTTTTCATCTTGTTTGACCTTCAAGGTTCGGTTGAGCGGGGGCGTATTGAGTTGGACCTTGTGGCGCTCATTTCTTTGGTAACACCCTATGTATTACCTCGACACGCTTGTCCTGTGGTGTACCGTTTTGAACCACGCCCATATCCCTGAGTGTATTTAAGCCGAGGCCTTTAGCCTGTTTTGACGATTCTCAGGGTGAGCGTGCCAATTTCTCGGACTTGTCTAGTTATTTGATACACAGTCGTGGGTGTCGCTAAGTCATTTTGATACCGTAACATAATCTCCAAAAAAGCAATTCTAGCATATCCAGCACATCTAGCAATAAACAACACCCAAATTGAAAGAGTCAGTTCTTATAAATACCTGAGTACAACAATAAACGGAAATAATGATCAAACGCAAGAAATAAGATCACGAATAGAAATGGCCAGAGCTGCTTTTATGAAAATGAAGAACTTACTTACCAACAAAGATCTAAATGTGGAAATCCGAACCCGACTTCGAGATGCTACCTGTTCACAATCCTCTTGTATGAAATGGAGGCATGGATGCTCAAAAAACGAGATACAGACAAAAGCCAAGCTTTCGAACTTTGGGTGTACCGCCGTATGTTGCAAATATCACAAATAGAGAGAAAAACAAACAAAGAAATCTTACGCGAAATGGGTAAAGAGAGAGAGAACTAATTAGAACCATAAAGACCAGAAAACTGCAATATCTCGGACATGTTATGCGAGAAGAACGGTATGGACTGCTTCAACTGATTATACAGGGCAAAATATCGGTAAGAAGAAACCTAGGAAGGCGACGGACACCATGGCTTAGGAACTTAAGAGAGTGGTACAATTGTTCGTCGACAGACCTATTCAGAGCAGCGGTGTCCAAAATCTCCGTTAGTAGACGGAACCCCAAGAAGAAGAAGCACGTCGTAACGAAAACATTTAATTAAATTAGTGAAGTTAACCTCAATATCTGGTCACGCTGTGTAATTGGGGTAAGACTTTTTCTTCTTTAGGTTCTATATCCTCAGTGGATGTTAGCGACCATCGTGGCACATATTACTTTGTTGACTGCTGATCTAAGTAAGTCGGTTGAAGACAGTCCGGTCCATTGGCGCAAGTTTTTCAGCCATGAAGTTCTTTTTCATCCAGGTCCTCTTTATGTCTCAATTCATCCTTGCATTATCAACTGCAGAAGGTCCTACTTGCCGTTTCTCATTATGTGTCCGAAATAAGCGATTTTTCTTGTCTTTACGTTTCTTAGGACTTTATTTTCTTTATTCAGGCATTGTAGTACTCTTTCATTTGTCACAAGGTGGATCCATGGGATTCTTAGCATGCGCCTGTAGCACCAGTATTCAAATGCTTCTAGTCGTTTTGTGGTGTATTTGGTGAGTATTGAGAACACATAGCAGTGTAGAAACCGTGTTCTGGTGTTGATGTTCGGTGAGAGGCTACATAAGACTTTTTTTACGAGTAAGAATGCACTCATTGCTTTCTGGATTCTGATCTTTATTTCTTTTGAGCAATCCCAGTTTTCATTTAGGTGGCATCCGAGGTAGTTGATATTTTCTACTCTTTCTAATAGTTTATTTTCTATATAGAAGTCGGCATTAGTGTTCTGTTTACTAATGATCATAATTTTGGTTTTCTTGATGTTCAGTTCTAGGCCGTATTTTTTGCTGACTATTGTTATACGCTCTATCAGCGTCTGCAGATCTTCGGGGCTTGTCGCTAGTATAGTGGAGTCGTCGGTATATCTGATGTTATTAATGATCACTCCGTTTATACTCAGGCCTACGTCAAGTTCGTCTAAGGCTTCTCTAAAGAGTTGTTCAGAGTATATATTGAATAGCAGGGGTGATAAGATGCATCCCTGTCTTACGCCTTTTTGTATGTCTATCTGCGTCGACGTTAAGGTCTCCGTTCTAATTGATGCATTTTGGTTCCAGTATAGGTTTGCTATGAGTCGTCTTGCTTTTATGCGGATACAAATTTTCTCTAGTATTTTTATAAGTTTTTGGTGTCTCATCATCATCATCATCATTTTCAGCACTTATAAACTCCATCTTTGGATATATGCCTTTCCAAGAATCTTCCATCCGCTTCTGTTTTTGAAAATTCGACAAGTTCATCTTGGAGGTTAATTAACCCTGAAACGCCACGCTGGCTAAGCGGGTTGGCGAATGGTTGGGATATGTGGTTAGGATAGGTTGTTGATAGGATTAAAGGGTAGGACGTAACGTCTCTGGCCCTTTATATTAATACCTGTATACTGGATAGTTCGTCTTTGGTGCCCAATTCGCCTCTAAATCAGAATTGTGTGTTGCTGATATGTTCTTCTATTTTCCTGTATATTCTCCCATGTATAACATTCAAGAAAATTTTAAGCATATTGCTTATCAGGCTTACTAATTTATGTTCTTTGCACGGTTTTGCTCTATTGTATTTGGGGATAGGTATAAAGTTGGAGGTTGGCCAATATTGTGGTATCTCCCCTATCGTATATATATGTTTAATTACTCAGTTATTCGTCAATTATCTTTATTATTTCCGTATATATCTCGTCTGGACCTAGAGATTTCCCACTCTTCATGCGTCGTACTGCTGTTTTCAGTTCAGTTTTGGTGATGTATGGTCCATCGGCTGCGTCGATGTTTGCCATTTCTGCTCTTTGTTCATCTGTGAAGACATCTTTAATATAGTCTTCCCTGGTTTTCAATCTCGATTCGGGTTCCCAGATTGTCTTTTTGTTTTCATCAGTTAGGAGTATTTTGCTGGTTTGTTTCTCATTCCTATGGTTTGTTTTAGTTTCTTATGTATATTTGCAGAGTCATATTTCTGTTCTAATTCTTCTATCTCGGCACATTATTCATTTAATCAGATCGTTTTTGCTTATTTAATATTAGTTTTAATTAATTTATTTAGCTCTTTGTATTTCTTTCCGTCAAGGTTTTTTGTCTTTCTTCTGACTGTCATTAGATCCAATATGTCTTCATTCATCCATTCTTCTTTCTTTACTCTAGTACTAGATGTTAAATTGTCGGTGGTTATTGATGTTACAGCCTGTTTTATAGTTGCCCATTTTTCTTCTACCGGTATATCTGTAGTTTTTTCTATGCTTGCCAACTTAGTATTGATTTCCGATTTGACTCTGTATCTAATCGCTTCATCTTTTACACCCCCTAAATCACGAAATAACACAGGCAATGTACCACATAGAATTTTGACAACACTTGACTCGAAGGGGCGACTGCTTCCTACGTGTTTACTATTCAAAGCATCGCGCTTGGGTGATCTTAGTAAAATCTTGACGGCAAAAAAGAATTATTTGCACCTCAATTTTTGCCTGGGGTCGCAGCGTTTAAAAACCCAACTGCACTGTGAATCCACAACAGTCCGAAGCGGAATTTGGAGTATCATCAACCCCTTTGCAGCATCTCCTATTAAGGTGAACTTTCCTTAATTTAAGTATCCATCTGTAATTACATAATATGGTGTTTACCGCAATGTGAATACTTTCAGTGATGTGCTTAAATTAAAGGACGTTTGTTTAATTAGTAGCTAACTTTGCATAACGTCATTTTACGCAGTGGTGTTTGTTTCAACCTTGCAGTACTCTGTATGACGTACTTTTTATTTTTGTTAACGTTTACTAGGATGTGTTTACGTTCGGAGACAGATCGTAATGGTACACTTGATTATGTAATTCGTACACTCGAGATTTACTATTTTGAATCGTTCTGTCTGTTATATAAAAAAACTCAATAAACTTCATTTGTAGCTAATATTTTAATTTTTTTTAGTATAATTGACAGTTAGCTAAGTAGTAAGGAGCAGGGTCATTTAGGCGTGTTAAATTTAGAAGTTGTGTTTTACCTTTGGGTGAATAATTGTTAAAAGAGATTGTAAAAGGGAAGTTGCACTTCAGTAGCTGAAGCAATTAAGTAAGCCTTTAGTTAATCTTTATTGCCGTCCTGGCCAGACATGATATCGACTTAAGGTTTATTACAGCAAGACATCTTATAGAAAACAAGAAATTTACAATACCTGGCTATCAAATTTAGAGAAGAGATCGAGTTAACGCAGTAGGATGAGGAGGATCTGCAATTATCATAAAAAACAAACTTTCTGCGATCCCGCTCGAACTGGAAAATATTCAACAATTGGAAGCTGTAGCAATTAACCGCTTTTCCAATGGAAAACAATACGGCATACAGTATAGTTTTCGCTTATAAACCCCCTAACAATAAACTACTTAGGGAAGAATTCCTAAACATTTTCAGAATCAAATACCCCACGCTACTTGTAGGTGACCTTAATTGCAAAAATGGGATATGGGGTTACAGAAAAACCAACCCAAATGGAAAAAAAAATTGAAAATATTACCTCCCAAATAGGAGTACAAATATCAGCACCTACCTGTAGCCATATACCATATACAATATGCCTATTTTCCGTATAGGTAATTCCAATCACCGGACATCTTTGACGTCATAGTTCACAAGAACCTTCAAATTCCAATGAACCAAATAGTATTTACTGAGCTAGATTCAGATCATTTGCCAGTCGTTTTTACGTTAAATTTCACTCTCAGTTATCGTCCTCAACTACAGAGACTAATTAATGGCCAATTGACTGGGGAAAATTCCGTTCGATAATGGATGGTAACCTAACATATCCCACAAAATTAGAGACTACTGCGGACATTGATAATGCACAGATCCACGAAATGGATTTTTAACTGGCCACCTCTTTCGTGCGATTTGACGCCATTAGATTATTTTCTTTAAGGATATGTCAAGTCGCATGTCTACGTCAATAAACCGGAAACAATTGAGCACTTGGAAGCCAACATTCGACGCGCTATTGCCGAAATACAGCCTGATTTACTGCGAAGAGTGTGTGAAAATTGGACCTACAGATTACGTCATGTACACGCCAGCCGTGGCTGTCACATGTCCGAAATCATATTCAAACATAATTGTCATAAAATTATCTTTCAAATAAAGCCAATTTCATGGATATTAAAAACATCTTTCTGTGTCTTATTTCAATTTAAAGTTGTATCCCTCTAAAAAAAACACCCTTTACATACAAATGTTCCTATGTTATTTATGCGTCACTAAGTTCTTTTTATAACGAAACATTACTCATTTTCAAGGGAGTACTATGAATCCCAAGGTAACTGGAAAATAATGACATCTTTACCCCGTATCTCCGTAACCCTCGACTGTAACGCAAAAATGCATAAAACCATTTTTATTGTAAACTGTCAAGAGAACATCCTTCATTTCCCCGATACCATGCTGAATGTCTCCAATGCAATAAACTTTTTCTTCTTGGTTACCTTTGATACAGCCATCTTCAACTGTTTGTTGGCTGGAGCATGAACAACTAACAAGACCAATAAATCGTTGTCATTGCCAATCACGATAGCCTCTTTTTCCTTTTTTGGTTCGTCAATTGCAGTCAAAAAGATCTTGGTGGCAGCATCACTTTCTGCCTGAATTACTTTGCAGCCAGCTTGCTGAAAATGTACCGTGATGAGAGCAATCAGTTGCATCTTGTTCTTACTATTACTTAGAAATTCAGCTTGCCCAAGAGCAACATTAATTGCATTTTCCACTTTCACTTCAACATGGGTAGTAGTGAATGATCTGTGCAACTGTTCTTCGTCTTTTGTGCTGGGTTCTTCACCATAACCATCTGGCCTCTCCACTTCCCTGAACCCTTTATATAATACACTTGTTCGCATCTGAATATCGTGAAGCAAGGACGTGCCTGCGGTCGCGTCTGTTCCGCGCGATAAAGTGCAAACCAAATATTGCAAATACATATTTTCTATTTGCGAAATAATCGCTAATAAAATAAACGGAAGTGCTTTTCTAATACAATTACCTTAGTGTCAGCCTAATGGCTGGCGCTAATCAACAATTTTCCGTGCCCAACGCACAGCCTCCGATGATGCAATATCACCTGCAATATCCACCGCCCCTGGGCAATTTGTTGCAGCCTCAGTTCCAACTACCACAACTTCAATACCTATTCAAACTCTACATTCAACCAACAGGTAGGTCAAAATATAGGGCCACAGTACCTACCGAATGCTGCACAGTGGCAGCAACAAAATTATCAATCAGCGACGTCAAACCAAGAAACCATGGATTGGAACTTAGTTACCGCAAGAAAGAAAAAACGCAACCCTCAAGAAGACGGAAATCGTATGGTGCAACAAAAACCCATAGAGCAATCTCCAAAAGTAAGCTTAACAACTCACTTTCAAGCACTTTCGGTACCAGACGAAACAGTAGAAACAGATACAACCAGAACTATAAAACCTCCACCAATTTTTATCTCGGATGTATTAAACATTAAACCTCTTACAGCAGAACTGAAAGCTATCGCTGATAAAAAATACACCTTAAAACTCGTAGGCAAAAACCAAGTAAAAATCATGGCGGAAAATTCAGATACCTACAGAGCTATAATAACAAGGTTACTGGAAATAAAAGTTGAGTTCCATACTTACCAGCTGAAGGAAGAACGTAGCTTTAGGGTAGTAATAAAAAACCTCCATCACTCGGTTGATGTAAATGAACTAAAGGCTGAAATACAAGGCCAAGGACACAAAATTACAAACGTATACAATGCCAAGCACAGAATTACTAAGGAACCACTCTCCATGTTTTTCATTGATTTAGCTCCCAGCGAAAACAACAAAGAAATATACAAAATCAATAACCTTTTATACACAAAAATAACAATAGAGCCACCACACCAAAAAAAGGAAATCCCACAATGTGCAACTTGCCAAAGATATGGACACACAAAGAGGTTCTGTACGCATCAAGCCAGGTGTGTGAAATGCGGAGCCAACCATACAACAAAAGCGTGTACTAAAACAAAAAAAACCGAACCTAAATGCGTTTTAAGTAATGGCTCACACCCATAAAGGGTGTCAGGTTTACCAAGAGTTAAAGAAGAGAAAATTTCCACCAGCACGCCCCAAAATACCCATACCACAACCAATTTTTACCCAGCCGCAGCTACCAATCAATAACGAGAGAACATTGGCCCAAATTGTAGCAAATGGCCCACAGCTCTCCTCTCAAGAGAACGTACCACACACGTCAAACATCGAGAAGCTAGAAAAAATGATGATAGAACTAGCTAAAAATATCAAAACAATGTTAAACCTCCTCACCGCCATTGTCGCTAAACTGCACTAATGGTACAAAAACTTAAGATTGCAGAATGGAACGCCAATGGCTTGTCAAACCACATCCAAGAACTACGAACCTTTATTATCAATCATGAATTAGAAATAGTTCTAATCTCTGAAACCCATTTCACAGATAGAAGTTACTTCAGAATACCTAATTTCAGTATATACGATACACAACACCCTGGCGGAACTGCACATGGGGGAGCGGCAGTAATTATAAAAAGTTCAATTAAGCATTATCAAGCAGATAAATATATTACTGAGCAAATCCAGGCTACAAGTGTGGTTGTAGAAGACTGGTTAGGACCGATCACAATCACAGCGCTATATAGTCCACCAAGGCATAACATTAAAGCAGAACACTACACCCAGTTCTTTAGCACACTTGGAGCACGATTCATCGCAGGCGGGGACTACAACGCCAAGCACCAAGAATGGGGTGCTAGAGTAACTACCACCAAAGGTCGCGAGCTACTAAAGTCACTCACCACAAGCAACCTCAACTACCTCACCACTAGACAGCCTACATACTGGCCCACGGATATAAGAAAAGTTCCGGACTTGCTGGACTTTTGCATTACAAAAAACATAGCACAAAATTACTTAAGTATTGAACAATGCCTTGACCTATCATCGGATCATTCCCCGATCATAGTCACTCTGAGTTCACAATTAATCCTCAGACAAAGACCAATAAGGCTCTATAACAAAATGACCGATTGGGACACGTTTAGACAACTAATCAACGATAATATAAACCTAAAAATACCTCTCAAGACCGCAGATGAAATTGATGAAGCAGTAGAGCACCTAAATCACAACATACAAAGTGCGGCATGGTACTCGACCCCCACAACACAAATCAGCGATACGCAAAATGTGCTACCCGTGGTAATAAAAAGAGTAATAGCAGAAAAACGAAGACTTCGCAGAATCTGGCAGAACACCAGATTTCCAAACGACAAAAACAGACTAAACAATGCAACACGAAGGCTAAAAACACTGCTGCAAGATTACAAAAACCAAACCATACAAAATTATCTGTCCACGCTATCCGCAACTGAAACATCGGATTATTCACTATGGAAAGCCACGCGAAAATTGAAGCAACCCCTACAAGGAATACCTCCAATTCGTAAACCCAACGGAATCTGGGCCAAAAGTGAACAAGAAAAAGCTGACACATTTGCAATACACCTAACAAATGTGTTTGAACCGCACCCCTCTGAATTAACTCCAGAAGAAGAAACTGAAATCTTACGTTACCTGGATGCTCCGGATCAACTAAGCCTACCAATTAGAAAGATTAAAGCAAAGGAAGTCCAATTCACAATTAAATCTCAAATAAACCCCAAAAAAGAGCCAGGCTACGATCTAATCACAGGAAAAATCTTAAAAGAACTGCCAGAAAAAGCAATAAAAGTAATAACTGCTATATTTAATGCCATTTTAAGATTAAGTCATTTTCCAGTCCAATGGAAGATGGCTCAGGTAATACTCATCCCAAAACCAGGGAAACCACCAGAAGACGTATCTTCCTACCGTCCCATTAGTTTATTACCACAAATAGCTAAAGTGTTCGAAAAGTTATTACTAAAAAGAATTAAACAAATTCCTGAGGGAAAACACCTTATTCCGGAACACCAGTTTGGGTTTAGAGAAGAACATGGTACCATCGAACAAATTCATAGGGTAGTAAGCAAAATCAATCGGGCCTTCGAACGGCAGAAATATAGCTCTGCAGCGTTCTTGGACATAACCCAAGCGTTCGACAAGGTTTGGCACGCCGGACTACTATTCAAGATAAAGAAAAACCTTCCCCACACCTATTATCAACTCATAAAATCCTACCTATCTGACAGACACTTCCAGGTTAAATTTCAAGACGCACTCACGGACCTGCACCCTGTAAAGGCTGGAGTCCCGCAAGGAAGCGTATTAGGACCCTTTCTCTACATATTGTTTACAGCTGATATTCCTATTACAAATTATACAACCATCGCTACGTTCGCGGATGATACTGCAATACTAGCATCTGACGAAAATCCTGACATAGCATCAAGAAACCTACAAATTACTCTCAACTAGGGCTGGGCGAAAATATCGATATATCGATAATATTATCGATATATCGTGTTACCGTACAAAAACGACACAACGACATAACAAACCACCCCTCAAGCGTCCACAACAAAATCATACGCTCGAGAGCCGGACTTGTTAGTCGCGACACGATAAAACGACAAAATCGGGAGATCGATCGAAACTACAAGGCCCTAACCCCGTTAGATGACGGTAACACGAAGGGTTGCTCGACTCAACTCAACCGGGAGGGCGGGTTCTTTTCTACCTTCGAGTTAGGGCTGTACATCGATACAAAAAGAGTGTAATGATGGTAAATGTAGGACGCCACTCCATTCTAACTAACTAAATCGAACCCACTTGAATGGAGAAGTGTGGGCTCAATTCCCACTAACAACTCGGCATAGTTTGGTTCGGCTAACACGCTACGGCACTGACTTACCTTGACGAAACAACTTCCTGAAGCAGCTGCTAAACTCCTTTACAACTAACTGAAAAGGAACACCACAACAAACAAAATATCGTCAACACAAATCAAAGGCATCAGTACTTAACAATGAGCTCTATTCAAGTAATAAATAAAATAAGCAGGTAACAATGGACATGAAATGTTTGACTAGTTACAAGAAAAATAATCAAAGGGGTTAGTTACTAATTTACGTTACAAGTTACTTCAATACGAACAACAATAAACTTTACTGTACAGACATGACCTTGAAATCAACAATACTAACTATAGCAGTAATATTAAGCCGGAATGTTCAACACTTTTTGACGAAAAGAACACTATGTAGTAGGCACGATAATTACATAAAACGTTGACGAAAAGAACACTAGGTTATACACGACAGTTTCATAAAATACAAGCATGGTTTACCTTGAGGAGTTCAGCTGGCTGTAATCGACGGTCGGCGCGGTAGGGTGTTTTGCCTTCCAAGCACCTGCCTTAAGATGCCTGAAGAAATGGACGAGAACGGGAACGGGGAATCCCAGAGTAGATGGAATGCTGAACTCAGCCTTGATATTAAAGATGGTAACGACAGCAAACGGGGTCGGTAGAATGCAATCATCATCCTCTCGAGACGGGTAGACGACGTACACAGCGGTAATGGGCAAAGCCCTCGACAGCGAGAACGACACACGTCATGCTTAGTTAACGATGGTCTGGTTAGGAGTCCGTGAACAAATCCGCCCATGGCGACAACTTAGAAGATCTCGCAATCCTCCGACGATAAAGAACTCCAACCACGTTTTAACTAAAACTTGCTTCACTTCAATTCCCCACGGCTGTTGTAACTGATATTCCCTCGTACCGATAACATACGACTCCTTCATAAGGCACCAACAATAACGAAACACATAATTAACGCAGAATACGGAAACGAGAACAAAGCCACCCCCAACGGCGGCATTACGCGAAGCCGTCAGGGGGTGCGATCTTAGAACACGTGCTGTGTGCTGCAAGATCGGGTCGGAACTGAATTTCAAAACTGCGGCTAAGGCCAACGGCTACCAACGCGTCCTATATGCATCTTTCTCTTGCATATGCGAAGACGAAGGAAGGTAACGGAAAATTTCAACAGAAACGCAGGAAAGCTGACTAGGCGATCCACACGGGACTCGAAGGTTAACTAGCGAAATACTGAGAAACGATAATTTGCATCCGCCTTGCAGGCAACAAAGAACAAAGGGTGAATTTAAAAATGGAATTCTGCTAACGAAACGTGACTATCTGGATTAATTTTAACCGATAAACGGACCGCGAGGTACAAATGCCTAAACGCGCTGCAAAGCAGAGAACAGGCAGGGCCGGATCGAGCCCAAAATTTAAAATGACGACCGGACTTAAAGATGATCTAACAATCGATATATCGTTTATCGATATACCCTTCTTTAAATATCGATGTATCGATATATCGATATTGAATTTAATATTTCCAAGTTTTGCACATATCGATATATATCGATAGTTATCGATATGTATCGATGTATCGATATATCGATATTAAATTTAATATTTGCAGGTTTTGCACATATCAATATATATCGATAGTTATCGATTAATATCGTTAAATATTTCTGGACAAATATCGATAGTTATCGATAAATATATATGTACATAATAATATGTGAGCAAACGAAAATGAAATCAAGCTTGGCATTGAAATATTCGTTTGTGTTGATGGCACTGTAAGTTTATGTCAAATTAGAGGTTAGCAGGTTAGTTTTTCCGTCAGTTTTGACCCAAATTGACGCAAAACCTAACCTGCTAACATAAAATATAGCATAGACTTACAGTGCCACCAACACAAATAAATATTTCAGAGCCAAGCTTGATTTCATTTTCGTTTGCTCACATGTTACTATATACATATATTTATCGATAACTATCGATATTTAACGATAGTTATCGATATTTATCGAAAAATATCGATTGTTATAACTATCGATATTTATCGATAGTTATCGATATTTATCGAAAAATATCGATTGTTATCGATAGCTATCGATATATATATATCGATATTTCGATATATCGATATGTATCGATATTTCTTAGTTATCGATAATCGATATCAGAATTTCAATATCGCCCAGCCCTACCCTCAACCATGTGCAGGACTGGCTACAAAACTGGCGCATTAAAGTCAATGAATCAAAGTCTACTCATGTAACTTTTACACTCCGAAGAGCAACATGTCCACCAGTTACAATAAACAATACACCATTCCCACAAGCAGAAAATGTCAGATACCTTGGTATGCATCTCGATCGACGATTAACTTGGAAAAAACACATCTTTAATAAACGAAAACAACTGGGCCTAAAGTTCTCCAAGTTATACTGGCTACTAGGGCTCAAATCCAAACTAACCTTGAACAACAAGGTCCTAGTGTACAAAACCGTATTAAGACCAATATGGACATATGGAGTCCAACTGTGGGGAACTGCAAGTTATTCAAACTTGGACATACTACAAAGGTTCCAATCAAAAACATTAAGGGCAATGGTAGACGCGCCTTGGTACGTAAAAAACGAAGTCATACATCGCGACCTTAAAGTGGAGACAGTGAAAGAAGTAGTGAAGTGCGCGAGTGAAAAATATACTTTACGCCTCGAAAATCACACCAACACCTTCGCCCTAAATCTATTGGATAACAGTAACACAACCAATAGACTACAAAGACACAACCCCCTTAACTTAATGGACCGCTTCTAGACAAACATCTATATGACTAAATTTTTATGTTTTAATTTCTATAATACACCTATTTAATGTAACTAATAAGTAACTTTTAAAGGAGACTTCCAATGGGAAGACCTCTAACATGCTTGAATTTGTAACTAATTAATTATAATTACCAAATTTACTTATTGCTCATCCGAGCAGATTGTAAACAAAATAAAGGCTAAAAAAAATATATAATACACTTGGAGCGAATATTACGAGTTCATAGGCGCTCATGCTTTTTTTTGGCCAAAGCAGAAAAAGTTACATTCTTACCCTCTCCATATCTCCGTGATCCTTTACTGGAGCGCAAAAATTCATAAAACCATTTTTATTGTAAATTAAATGTAGATTAATTTTTTATAAGACAAAGTTTGCGCTAAACCTCATCGTTAACGAGATATTTGCGAAAAACTGTTGAAACCTACCATTTTACCACCGTTCCACCCCCCTTACATTTTACCACTTACTAAGAGGAGGGTACTAAACAGTTTGCCGCTGGGTAGAACTTTTTTTTAATGTTTGGGTTAAACCTTAGTTTTACTGTACTATGTGGTACATATACATATTACCTATTAAAGCAATTCTAGGTGATACCTTAGACGAGTGGATCAAAAATATTTTAGTTGGGTTAGAAAACATTGGTTTTGCAGTATTAGGTATTGTATCAGACAATCATGCTGTCAATAAAAGACCATGTCATTATTCAGTAATCCACCTCCAATAAAGTATCTCTGTGAACATCTAAAAGATGCAAATAGGAATCTGTCTTTCATAAATGATACCGTTCATATTTTGAAATGGATTAGAAACGCTTAGTTAAGTATATCAGATCGTAAAATGGTATATCTAAAATTTGATGATGACATTTCTTCAGTTCCCCAGGAGGGGTTTTGTCTATTTTTCATAATTTTCAGGAAAGAAGAAAGTTTACTGTGAAAAAATAGTGCATATTGCAACAAATTGAGATGTGCCACTTAAAACATTGATTAGAATGACAAACGGCCAAATATTAAGTGGTTTATTTTTCTGTAATAACAGCAAAATTGGGGGCGCTAAAATGCTTTTTGATCGCCCAGAGGTGACAAAATGCATTTTGTTTGGAAATGACGTAAAAAGGGTGAATTTTTGTAGTAAACCAATATTAGATTTTCCATTTCCTCCAATTAACACGAGCTAAATATAATGTATTAAACACTGAGAAAGCATTAAAAGTACCTAAATAAATGGTAGTAACAGGTGATTCAATGATGACATCATGTGCTGGTACTTTCAAAATGCATTATGTCCATAATATTTGGACAAAACGCATTTTGAATGTTCTTACGTATAGGACAAAATGCATATTGAATGTCCAAGCCACTTTTGCAGCACATTTTGAGTAGGATAGAATGGGTTTTGAATGTCCAGGATAATGTTAAAAAATACTCCTTTAAACATAGAATGCAACGCCATCTCTAACTAAAAATTTTAATTTTCGGACAAAACGCATTTTGGAAGTTTCCTCCTCACTGATAGCTTCTTTCGATGTACTAAAACAGATGCATGCATTAAAAAAAATAATTCATTGAAGTATGGTTATAATTTGCCTCTAAAATCATTGCATCCGTCATCCATTGAGCGGTAAAATGTTAAACTAGCATCGAACATTTACAGTGATTATACTACTCCCTCTAACATCAACCAATGAAAAACGACAAAATGCATAGTTTCGCATGTAATAACTTTTGATAGTGTACATAGCAACTGATAATCACATACCTTCCTGATTAATAAGTGATAATCACACGCCTTCACAAACATCACGTTACCTGCTGTCAGTACAATTGGCATAACAACCACATTAACTATACTTTTAATATTTAAAATACACTATTCAAACGTTGTTTATTGACTCGTGATATAATCTAGCCGAATGCAACTCGTGTCTTGTTGATTATCAAATCATTTCTGTTTCCACTCGATATATTGTTTTTATTGCCAAACAATTTTTCTCGTGTAAACATAAATGATTATTTGATACTCAAGAACCCACTAGTTGCATTATATATGAAAATACAGCAATAGAATTAAGGGAATTAGTTCCTGTAAGACGTTTGAATAATTGGGAAACTACTGCAAATTGAATTAGTGCGATATGTAGATGGCGGGTAAATGTAAAAACTACTTTAAAAGGTTTGAGATTACGAAATCCGTTTCAACAACCATTTACAGAGAACTTGCAACATATCTTACATTTTTTTAAATACAACGGCGTACAATAAATTTAGGCCGGCCTGTCATTGGCTTGGCACTGTCTATATCAAATTCGAGGTTAGCAGGTTAGGTTTTGCGTTAGCTTTGACATAGACTGACGCAAAACCTAACCTGCTAACCTCAAATTTAACATAAACTTACAGTGCCAAGCGAATGATAGGCAGGCCTAAATTTATTGTCCGCCATTGTACGTAGATTTTTAAAGTGATTTGGAAGATGGGAAGCTTTAGAACATGCTGCAATGCTCACAAAAGAAACACATTTTGCAGTAAAACGTACCTACTACAGAATCATTAATTCATATGTCATACCTAATACTTGATTTCTCAGAGTGGTAAAAGTTACTTTTTATCGATATTGTTTACAATAACGACATTAATAATTCCTTCATAAGTGTCACTGATAAGGGCGGATTATATTAGCCAAATGGGGGCGTTGTTCGCTGTATGTAGTATGTGTATGTAATACCTAATTTTATCAAAAAATGAAACTGTTTTTCTGTAGCAAACCAATCAGAGAAATGTAATAAACTCTTTAGCTTTAAGAAATATGCCCGAATACATTTTTCTAGGTCATAACTGTACTGTACATAATGTCACTGTTTTGATTAAAACCAATTTATATACAACTGCTAACATATTTTTAAATAATTATACAAAACAAAGCAATGACATTATCAATAACAAAAATATGCCTCAATGTAAAAGACGCTAGCCTTTAGTCACGAGTGGGCCACAGTTAAAACGCTTGAGCGAGCATTTTAAACCTAGCGAGTGACTAAAGATGCTTTACGCATGTGTATCGTACAATATTTTATCTATGATAAAATCTAGAAAACAAGTTAAATATAACAAAATACGAGGGATGCTCTGTTAATAGTTAGTAGCAGGCCATGGAAGCTCAATTGGCTAGAAACAATAATTGCAACAATTTAATGTCGCATTAGTTGACATTCGTTACCCACAATTGTCAAACGTTACGATTTCCTTGTGAAACGTAGTTAATTTTGTAAGTTAAGTAGTTGTGCATTTTTAATTCAGTTAAAATGAGCATTGCGCGAACTGCCTTTAGAACTATGATTTTCTATGACTATAAAAGACAGGATACACTGGTCTGCATGAAAATTAGCCATGGAACCATTCTTCCGATTCTTATGTAAAATGACCTCCTGAATTCGAATATAACCCCCGTTTTCCCCCCATTACCCGCCGCTTTCGGGGGAAGCCCCCCACCTATTTTTGTCACTTTTCGATAGTTTGTATTGATGAAAAGAATTGTTTTGGTCTTTACATTTCTTCTGAGGAGCTAGAGAGGTGAAAAGTTCTAAAATATGAACATTTTTAGCAAGAAAGTAGATTTGGAGGTGGATTTGCCCCCTTAAATTGTAAAAAAATCATTAAAAGTGATCGATTTTTTCGGTTTCTTCGAAATATTTTTCACTTATTTTCTATACATTCCAGCTTTCAGTCCCCCTCATCTTCCTCCAAATAATAAAAATATATAGCAACAATATATTATAGCAACAATAATAAAAATCTATAGCAACAGTTCGGAAGATTCACTGTACCACGCTGGCCCTCTCAATACCTGGCGCGCGCAGGTTTGCACAGTAATTTTCCCTCAGTACATCTCTAGCGATCGTAGAGTCCAGGTTATGGTCACTGGAATACGCAGACTCGTACAGAATGTTAGTAATGCGTGGCAACTACAGATGGCAGAAGGTAGGATTGTCTGACAAAGATAGCATATTCTCTCTCTGGCAATTTATGCTGATTGGGGGGGTATGGGAGTCCCCGACAGCTTGACGCCAACCGTTACGACAGGTAATAAAATAATAAAATTGCCAGTTGTGGATTGGAATTCTGTTAAAAACATCTGTGCAAAATGCATTCCAATTCCTTTGTGTGCTCCAAAGAGGTTTGCCCAGTTTTACTCATTCTTTGTGCTGAGAAACAAGGCTGCAGGTAGTTGTTACTTGTGTGCTCATTAAATTTGTTGTAAAACTCTTGAAAACTTGAAATTGTTTAAAATGAGTGGTTTGAGAAAAAGGAAATGCTACGTACCCGGCTGTAGCAATAAAGAAACACCAAGGTACTCACTTCCCAGCGAAAAACGTGTGCGTGTCATTTGGCTGCAACGTATAGAAAACCTGAAATTAAGCAATATAGAAGATAAACGCATTTTAGGTTCCTATGCTGTATGCCAAACACATTTTTCGGAGATGTGCATTGATAGCAATGGGAAACTGTTGCGGTATTCTCTGCCAACTATAAATTTGCCAGGTAAGATATCTACTGTGTTCAAAAGTTCTGAAGTGTAACTCTTAAAAACTGTTTTAGGGTTTCATGAAACTTCAACAGAAGAAAACTCCTTTTGTTACCCTTTACAGGAGAAATATGAGACTCCTGAAATAGTGAAAGGTATGTTATCAGTTCTCAGTATGTATGCATTCTGCTGATTAGTATATATTTGTAATTTATAGGGATACTAGCTAAGTTCGAAGCTTCTATACCATCTACATCAAGGGGGAATAGTGAGGAGCTAAACATCGCAAGGGAGGATGTGCCACGGCAACATCCATCTGTCAGACGACAGCTGTCTGATGTGTCTACAGAACCTGGCACAAGTGGTAAATAATAGTTATTTACTATAAAGTGGGATAACAGCATCATTAATATACGTGTGTGTAAGTTACAAACGAGTCCGTAGCACGAGTTATGTAAGCACAATATCAATATTATACACAAGTGACTTTTTGATTACCATCAGGTACTGAGATTTCAAACAAAAATGTTGGTTTCGATGCTTTTAGTGAGTTTATTGAGAGGTATGAATAAAATGTACTGCACGCGTAGTGTTACGAGGTATTGCTCACATGAGAAAATTAGCCCACACGATCTACGACTTTGTGGGCCAATTTTGTTCTCCAGTGGGTAATATCCGCATAACACTACTTGTATAGTAAATAATTATAACCACATAAAATTACGACTGTTTGCTAGGGTGAAGTTTTTTTTTATCAAGGTAAACCTATTATTTAATGTAGTAATCGTAATTTACATTTAATAGTTATTTAAGTAACAAAAAATGTAAGGACCTATTAACATTTGAGAGCAAGTACAAGCCAAGACGAAGCTTGCGGTTTGATGCCTGGCGAAAATGTTAATAGGCGTTAAATTCCGTGTTATCTTATTATATTTTTCCTGCTGCTTATTGCAATTTTCCTAGATTTTTTAAAAAATCGTTTGGTTTGTCATCTGTCACCAGGATTAATTTTCGTGTGTCGTGTTACCTGTGAGTGTTACATGTCGCATAAACACTTGCAATTATAAACAAAACGTCTTAAGTCTGCATCTTGCGTTGTTAATTTTATTATCCTAGGAACTTAATAATAATAATAAGTTCCATTGTCAAAAGAAAGCAGCATACAAATAAAATCAGCGACTTACATGTTTTGTTACTCACTGACTTTGATGATCAGCAGCGGGAAGAGTATTTTTTTATATTTACCATGTGTTTTCTAAATTCTATCATAAATAAAATATTGTACAATACATATCCGTAAAGCATTTTTAGTCACTCGCAAAGCTGAAAAGACTCGCCACGCACCCGTTTTAACTCTGTCTTACACATGACTAAAAACTAGCTTTACGCACTTTGGCAATTTTTGGCACTCATGAGCTCAACTTTTCTCTCATGGATTATTTATAATATAACTCACTTGTACCATAAATAACTATTAGAACCTTTCATTCTCTTGTAACATTTCACACAATTAATAATATTGAAATTTTGCAATGAAATTAATTATTTAAGATACCTACATTTAGAACTTTAATTATAATTAATCCCGATAGCGATGAGGGTCATACATATTTTTTGCGTAGTGATCAGGAAAGTCGTCTTTTTAAACAAAAAATTGTGAAGATAGTATCACTTTTTTCAACAAAAACTCGTAAAGAAAAATACACTTTTTTTAACTATTTTATTGAAATTGTGAGTTGTTAATTTGACAGTTGGAAATTCCGAAGTCCTTTTCAACTAAATTTCGAGTTACAAGAGATCACTATGGAAAATACTAGTAAGTGTACAAACGGTTTGAAAGTCCTTTTTTTCATTCATTTACTTGCAAACTACAAATTCATGTAAAAAAGTATGACTTTCAAAACTGGTTGTACAAATAACTATTACGAAACAGATATGTTGTATAGTAACTAACAAAATAACGTTTTAGATTTGTAAAAACATTATCGATAAACTTCGCTATTTATTACTAGGTATATAAATTGTTTCAAAATTCTTTGTAATATTTTACTGCTTTGTGTAAGTGTTTTCTATTGCAACAATGATGTACATATGATTGGTTTGAAATTATCAATAATAAATAACTATACGTTTCTATACTCATCATTGAATTCTGTATTACTTATTAAATGTTTTCAAGGTTTTTATTTTAAATTTTTAGTGTTATTGCATTTTTTTGTAACAAACACACGTTTTGTTAAACTAACATGCAAATAACACTAACAATTTAAAATAAAAATCATCCAATATTTAAAATAATAAGCATTTCAAATTACCCGCAATTAGTTTAGCGATTATTTTACAGACACCTGTACAATTTAAATTATCGATAATGCTTGATTGATGCGCGGCAACTACAGATGGCGCTACTGATCCATTCCTAAAAATGAATGAGAGAGTCGGCTATCTATTTCTTGTCTTTATCTATGGTAGAGTCAACTTGTCGTTCTAGGCGGGGATTCTGTGTTTCCAAGTTGTTTAAATTGTGTAAAACGGTAGACATTTTTTACTCTGGTTTTTTTAAGTGAATTACAGTACGTGAGTGTGAGTTGTGACTAATATCGAGCATTTATTCACTGTTTAATTATGCCACGCGAGTGTAAAAATCATCCCGATAGATTCTGCTATGTTTGCGGGGAATTGGTTCTACAAGGCAACGAAAACCCCTTTCTCCGCTTCTTAAAACTGCTTATAAATTTTACTTTGACTGCCAAGTTGGCGATCAGGACAAGGATTGGGAGGGGGGATTAGAAATGTACTGAGGGAAAATTCCTGTGCAAAAATGCGCGCGCGAGGTATTAAGAGCGCCAGCGAAAAAATCGGAAAAAATGGTTTACCTTTAATATTTTTTTTACAATTTAAGGGGGCAAATTCACCCCCAAATCTACCTCACTGCTACAAATGTTCATGTTTTAGAACTTTTCACCTCTCTAGCCTCTCAGAAGAAATGTAAAGACTAGAATAATTCTATTCATTTCTCCAAATTATCGAAAAGTGATAAAAATAGGTGGGGGAGATTTCCCCGAAAACGGCGGGCAGTGGGGGAAAACGGGGGATATATTCGGATTCAGGAGGTCATTTTACATAAGAATCAGCAGGAGTGGTTTCAGGGTTCAAAAAAAATTTTTTTTGCAGACCAGTGATACCAGCAAAGCCATGAAAATTTGATAGCAGCTTTTGGCGATGCTGTCTCTTCATTATCCGCTGCTAGTACGAGGCCGAGAGCTGCTAGAAGACGACGTAAGACTTGGAAGACCTACAGAAGCTGCCTGTTCAGAAAATGTTGATCGTGTGACAAGCTTGATTCAGTTCAATCGAAATATTACTTATAGGGAGAATCAGGAGGAAGTGAAGATTGGATCATCGGCGGTGAATACCATTTTGCATAAACATCTTGGAGTAAGAAAGTTAGCAAGCCGTTGGATACCGCATTTGCTCTCAGAAAGTTAAAAACAGGATCGAGTAGACTGGTGTAAATTTATGTTGCAAAAATTTGACGGAGGAGCTTCCAAGCAAGTGGCATACACTGTAACAGGTGATGAATCTTGGGTATACAGTCACCACCCTTAAACTAAACAGCAGTCTAGTGTTTGGGCATTCGAAGATGAAGACTTGGCCACAAAAGTAATCTGTGGCAGAAGCGTCAATAGGAAAATGATTGCTGTTTTTTTCTGCCGAAGCGGTCCTGTTGCTGCTATTCCACTTGAAGATCACAGAATTGTTAATTCTGAATGATAAGGGGAAGTGTCTTTACCACAGATGTTTGGCAAATTACAGACAGGTCGCCAAAGGACCGGTTTGCGTAACATGACAACGTATTCTCCCACACTGCTGTGAGAACATTAGATTTTTCGAAAGATTCGGGAGTTCAGTTGGTAACTCATCCTCCGTATAGCTCAGATCTGGCGCCGTGCGACTTTTTTTTGTTTCCAACTGTTAAAAAAATGATGCGAGGTAGATTTTCCAGCGCAGATGCAGCAGTTACAGAATTTCAAAGAATTTTTGAAGACCTTTCAGAAAATAAATTTTTCGAATGTTTTAAAAAGTGATTTCAAAGAATGCACAAGTGTATTAGTCTGAATGGAGAATATTTTGAAAAATAATAAAGATGTTTTGTTAAAAATGCAACGGTTTTTTAATAACTAACAATTTTCAGCGCAACCCTCGTATGTTAAATGTAAATTAGGATTACTATAGCAACTGGTCTTGATTTTACTTGGTTAGAAAATTTAAAACACGTTGCTACTGACAACGTGACTAATGAAATCGTTTTAAACTCGTTGCTTTTGACTAAACTAATGAAAACATGTTATTAAATAGTCGTTTTACAAACTTATAACTGCCAACCAAACGTCAATTTTAAACACTGTCGTAGATAATAGTACTCGTATATTATGTAACAAGTTTTATAAACTTCACTTTAGTCACGATTTTTTTAGGCACGAGCGGAAGTTTTGTTTTACGTCCAGGAAAACAAGTTTTTAAAAACTAAGTTTATTTTCTAATAAAACACAGACGGAAATTACATTATGCACTAAAGGTGTCTAAACGTAAAGTGAAGCGCTCTTAATGCGTTCCCAAAAGGAAAACATTAATCGAATGCAACATTCGCACTCTGGATGCTGCGTCTCTAATAGATAAGCTTATCTTATGCCAGCTTGTCTACTCGTATCGTAACTCCTCCGCTCTTAAGACCTTGGATATTGATTACAGTTTTTATCAATGTCCAAGTTAGAAATAAACTTTACTTGAATTAATGGTATTGAATTAACTTGTTCTTTAGGATCTGTTGCTTTGGCAAGATTGGTATTTATAAAATGTTTTTGCAATGAAATGAGGAACGAGTTACGCTTACAGTACATGTATAAAATTATAGAGTTAAACATATTATTAATATTATGGTTAACACCATAGAGCCAACACCTAGACCGTGTTCCACTGGGGAATTGTAATATAACAATTTTTCTTTTTGTTTATTCAATCTAAGTTGGTCTCTTCCTAATTTATACATATCTACGTGAGTAATGTCTATCACTGATAGATTCACTGAATTTTGGGGAGTTTTTAATTCGATCAACGGAAGACAGTTCCATAGAGATTTCTTTTTTGCTTGTTGATTCCAATGGGAACAATATATCATCGTGGTCAGTCAGCACTAGGCAATCAGGGGTAGTATGAATAATATTTGATCCTTCAAGTGATTTCTTTGTCAAAAAGTTTTTACATTTTATATCGACTACTGTTTTAGTGGGCGTGCTAATGATCCAGGAGGATTTAGTGAGGGGTATTATTTTAACATGTTGTAATTCAAGAAGATATGTATCTCAAGTTTGATTGTTAGTAAACGATAATAACTGGGTCTCACAGAGTTTATTATTTGGGATGATAAAGTGATTTTCCTGATTACAAAAATAATGAGTTGATACTGGCGTACAGCTATCGAGTTCAATTGGTACACTAGATTGGTCATGAAATAAAATGGAGTTGTAAGTGGGAATTGTCACATATAATCTCATAAGAGCATTAATTCTTTCCGGAAATTTTTTTGAATGCGTTCCAACAACGTCGTATTAATTTGCCCGAGCGGTCGAATATACTTCGTTTACGTAATTTGGTAGTGGGGAATAATTGATTGATTAGTTGATCTGTTTTTGACAAATATTGTTTTAAGATTAATAATTGATTATCATAATCAAAAATCGCGTAGCTTGTTACGTAGTGTTTATTAGTGAGATTAGCAATGGTTTCTAGAAGATTTTATGTGAGAGTTTCGATCCGACCGCGACCGTGAACACTGCAAAGTGCTGCTCGCTCGGATATTAAACCAATAGTGCGATAGCGATTTTAAAACCAGTGCACAGACTTTGTTACCTACAAAACAAGATAAGTGCCTACTTTATATAAATATCTTAACACTAACTAAACAAGCAGACGGGCGTCTGCCCGTACTGTTTGATACGTAATTCCCAATCATGACATCCACTACCAATGAGATTTCTGAGTACAGAAATCTCACAGACAACTCACATACTAACTTTACCCAACTAACCGACAATTTAATCCATGATTCACCAATGAATGAGATTCAAACTCAACCTCAAAAAACATATGCAACATGTGCTAACCAAATGAATTTCCCGAAGAAAGAAGATGCAATCATACTGAGCGTCGTCGACGGAATTAATTTAAAAGATTACATTATCGCAGTTGGCAATATAGTCCAACCAAAAAATATTATTTTCGCCTCCAGGATATCCAATAATCGAATATGCATCTACTTATCTCGCAAAGAAATTGTTGACATGCTGATAAATAACCACAAATTTATTGAAATAAGAAAAAACCAAATTCCTCTGCGCCGACTTATCACTCCTGCTCAAAAAATTGTCTTATCAAACGTATGTCCGTCAATCCCACATGATATACTGGAAAATAGCCTACGCAGTCTCAAATTAAAACCCATATCACCAATAACCTTCCTAAAAGCTGGATTAACCGATACCGATTATACCCACATTTTAAGTTTTAGAAGGCAAATATTCGTAGAACCACCCGAAAACCTGATAATTCCAGACTCAATACTTATTAATTTCGAGAGCACAAGCTATAGAATATTTTTATCCAGCAACACAATATGTTTCAATTGCCATCAACCAAACCACATAGCTGAAAAATGCCCGAAACGACAAGAAACGATAAACACACTACAAACTTTCAAACGCACACTATCTGACACTACAATTCCATCGACACCAGAGGAAGAATACCCACAACAAACAAAAAATACAGAAAGAAGCATACAAGAACAACCTGAACATATAACCCAACAAACACATGAAAGACCGTCCCAATCAGCAATTAAAATCATCAAAGACCCTAAAACGAACAAAAAAAAATAAAAATACACAAAAACAACACATCAAGCGAATCGGAACCCGAAACAATATCCATGGAAGAAATCTTACTACCCATACGTAAGAAAATGGAACTAACACCAAGCGACTACTTACTAACCTTTAATAACCTCAAAGATTTCCTGGAAAATGTCAAGGGCTCCAACGACCCTTTGGGAATTTCCAGACAATTTACGGAAGACCCTCTTGCGTTAATAAAAATGATGAAATCGCTATACACTGAAATCAAACAACGATCTATGAAAACGAAATTCACAAAAATAACAAACAAAATGATAAACCAAATAGAAGTAGAAATGAAACAAAACCGACCAAATACTCACAATTCTGACTCCGAATACTAACTGTACACTTACATACCTAAATATATTACAATGACTAATACGACTCAAACATATTTACTACAGTGGAATTGCAACGGGTTTTACAAACGTCTAGACCATATTCAACGTCTAATCAAGTATTACCAACCGAAATGCTTGTGTATTCAGGAAACACGTCTGAAAAATACCCAAAAAGGAACTCTAAACAACTACATTACTTATCGAAAAGATCGTCAAACGGGCGGAAACGCTAGCGGAGGAGTCGCAATTCTAGTAGATAATGCTTATCATTCCGAAGAAATCACAATCCAAACTAACCTGGAAGTAATAACAGTCAAACTATTTTCACCCTTCAAATTTATTGTATGTAATATATACATACCAAACCAAAATATCACCTATCAGGATTTAAAAAACATAACAAATCAACTACCATCACCATTCATAGTAACTGGTGACTTCAATGGACATAATCAGCTGTGGGGCTGTACAAATACCGACCGAACAGGAAGAATAATAGAAAACCTCATAGATCAAGAAAACATTTTACTATTAAACAACGGTGATGCCACACATTTTGACTCAGGAACTGGTACCTTTTCCGCAATAGATCTTACCTTTTGCGATCCAAAAATCCGACCAAATATAACCTGGGAAGTCATAGAAGACCTACACGACAGTGACCATTTTCCAATAAAAATAACATTGAAGCACAATAGGACACATACAAACCTCACACCACAACCACAGAGATGGAACTTTAAGAATTCCAATTGGGATCTTTATCGATCTTTATCCACACCCAGTGAAACAGAAATAAACCAATCACAAGACATAGATACAATAATAAACAACTTTACTACACTAATATACAACGCCGCAGAATCTGCAATAGGAAAAACATCTAACACACTGAATAGGAAAACTGTACCATGGTGGAATCAAAATTGTAAAAAAGCGACAAAGGCCTACAAACATGCCTTAAACAGATACAAGAAGCACAAAACAGTAGAAAATCTAACGAAATTTAAAGAACTCCGCGCTATAGCCAGAAGAACAATCAAAACAACAAAGAAACAATCATGGGATAAATATGTATCTTCTATAAACTGCAATAGTACCCCAAAAGAAATGTGGAGAAAAATTAAAGCAATAAAAGGTACCAATACACAATTCAAAATAAAAGAACTAATAGATAACGATAACGTAATAACATCACCCGTAGAAATAGCGAACAAACTAGCCAAGACATTTGAATATAACTCTAGCAACCACCAATACGACTCCGAATTTCTGAAATACAAAATTAACAAAGAAACGGAAAACATTAATTTAGATGAACAACACAAGCACACAATCAACCTACCATTCACCAACTGGGAACTCGAAGAAGCCTTAGCATCCTGCAAAGACAAAAGCCCAGGCCCTGATGAAATTCCATTCCAACTAATAAAAAACTTAGCCGAAAACTCAAAACATTATCTACTACAAATGTACAACTTCTTATGGGAAACACACAGCTTTCCAAATATATGGCGAACGTCAATAATAATACCAATCCTAAAACCAAACAAACAGGGAAACCAATCATCGAGTTATCGTCCAGTTGCTCTAACTTGCTGCCTTAGTAAACTCCTGGAAAAAATGATAAACAAACGACTGATATGGTATCTTGAACACAACAATATCATCGACCCTTCACAGACAGGTTTCAGAAAAGGACACTCTACCATAGACAATTTAGTATCGTTAGAAACTGAAATACGAGCAGCATATAACAACAAACAATTCCTAATAGCAACATTCTTCGACCTTGAAAAAGCATACGATACCACCTGGAAACATAACATCTTAACAACCGCAGTACAACACAGGTTATTAGGAAATATAGCTTACTTTATCAAGAACTTTCTCCAAGAAAGAAAATTTAAAGTTAGAATAGAAGGAGTGTATTCAAACAGTCATACACAAATGAACGGTGTCCCCCAAGGATCTGTAATCAGTGCCACCTTATTTCTGTTAGCAGTCAACGATGTAGGGAAAAGAATTTACCTACCAACTAGAAAATCTATTTACGTAGATGACATAGCAATATACAGCAGAGGGAAAAACATCACCAATGTGCAAAGCCATATACAAGATACTATAAAAAGATTAGAAGAATGGACGGAGACAACCGGATTCAAGTTTTCAACTTCTAAGACCAAGTGTATGCTCTTCACTAAAAGACAAACGTACAATATTCCAGAAATCACACTCAATAACATTAAGCTGACGTATGTGAACTCGATAACATTTCTAGGCTTAACGTTTGACAATAAACTAACTTGGAGGGAACACATCCAGAATCTAAAAATAAACTGTAAACAAAGATTAAACCTGCTGAAAACCTTAAACCGACACCAATGGGGGGCCAACAGAGAAAACTTACTTCGGATCTATAAATCAGTAATAAGATCGAAAATCGACTACGGAAGCCAAATTTATATCTCAGCAAGCAAAACTTTATTAAAAACTCTAGACATCATACACCACACAGCAATGAGGATAGTAGGAGGTGCTTTTAAAACTAGTCCTACAAATAGCATACTATGTGAGATAGGAGAAACACCACTACAACTAAGAAGACAACAATTAACACTCTCATATGCGACAAATAGAATGACAAACCCTTGTTTAAACATAACATCCCGACCCGTATAACAACTAACACTCCAAAAACATCAGCAGACTTTAATCTTAGAACACAAAATATCCTTGAGCACGTCAACCTAAATATCCCAAAATTAACCCACACCAAGCAGAGCAAAACCCCTCCTTGGACAAACAAAAAACCAAACACTATTCTCACCCTGACCCAATACAACAAAGACAACACGCTTCCTATAATTTTTAAACAAAAGTTTGCAGAACTCAAATATAAATTTACAAACTGTACCGATATATATACCGACGCGTCAAAAAGTGCAAATGGAGTGGGTGCAGCTTTCATTGTAAATGGGCAAGACTACAGGTTCAGACTAAATCCACTAGCAAGTATTCATACGGCAGAGCTATATGGTATACTAGAGAGTGTAAAGTTCACCGCAACCTACAAGAACAATAATAAATTTGTAATCTACAGTGACTCACTTAGTGCCATCAACAGTATAACAAACGCATACTCCAAAAACCCTATTGTCCAAAACGTTCATGAAGTATTAAACAACATTATACTGCAAAATAAAGATGTGACACTGTTTTGGGTACCCTCACACATGGGCTTTCAAGGCAACGAAGAAGCAGACAAGGCTGCAAAAATAGCGACAACAAGCACTGATACTAAGATGTACGAAGCTATACTACCCCATGATTTTAAACGAGAAATAAAAAACAAAATTCACGAAAAATGGCAAGAAATATGGACAGAAACAACCAACAACAAACTGAAAGACCTGAAACCGACAACACGACCATGGGATATCCACACCAATAACAGAAAAGAACAGCAGTGCATTACCAGACTTAGAATAGGCCACACGAAAATTACCCACCAATTTCTTTTTGCCAGGCCAACAACGGGTCCAGACATCTGTGATAGCTGCAATGAGCCAATAACCGTCAAACATATAATCATTGACTGCCAGAAATATGATGACACGCGAAGCAACCTCCACCTTCCACAACATCTATCGGAAGCTCTACACTTTGGCAAATCCAACGAAAAGAAGATGATAAACTTCCTGAAAGTGACTAAGTTAATAAACGAAATATAAGTAGCAATAATAATCTATATACTGTTAAAATAACGAGACGCAATGAAATGTAAATTACCAAAAGTTCTGGCGCTAATAACCTAACAGGTGGATGCGCCGAAACAATTAAATAATAAAAAAAAAAAAAAAGATTTTATGTGTTATAGTTATCTAATATAGGGGAATAGTCTAATATTTTAATTAGAGTCCATTCGCTTTCTTTAAAGTGTGCTTTTCCTTTGACCAGGGGGTATAGTCCGGGGTTGTCTACTAAGGGATGTATAGTTACTTCGCTGAGGACGAGGGTCCAGGCGAGAAACATAACGAGTGGTGTCCTGAAAGAGGGAGCAGCTCGTTAGCATGTCTTTTTAGGATTGTTCCGTTCGGTTCATGTCTTCAGTCATAGGTGTCATGTTCGTGTATTTTTGTGATGATATACGGGCCAATGAATTTATGGCTTTTCTTATTTCGTTCGTTGGTCTTAACATATACTTTGTCATTAATTTTGAAAACATCGGTTTTCCGGGATTTATTAATTTTTTCGTTACGCTTGTCCTTAGTCTGTTCTTGTTTATTGGCTAAATTATTATAAACATCTTTAATAATTTTCTGGTGTTCGTGTATGTAAGTCTCTAGAAATGTTTTTTGTGTAATCTAGATCAAATGGGTTTTTGCATTCGGTGTGTCCGAATAATATTTCGAAAGGGCTATAATTTAAGTTTGAATGTAGTGTATGGTTATATGCCAATATTGCATAGGGAAATTTACGGTTTTCCTGTATATCGCCTCATAGTCGATATTGTTCTATTAGAGTAGAGTGTAGTCTTTCTACGGTTGAATTTGATGTGTGATTGTAGGGGGTAGTCGCATGGAGTGTAATCTGATGCAACTGTGCAAAATGTTTCAATGGTTGTTTATTAAGTTCGTTGTCTACTACGAAGATTCGAGGAGCAGTATACGTAGTGATACAGTAAAATAGTCTATCGGTAATATCTATGATATTATTAGATCTCAAAGAGTATGCTTGCGCATATTTAGAAAAAGCGTCAATTAAGGTTAAATATTTTTGGTTATTACTTTGGAAGATGTCCATATGGAGAATATAAAAAGATCGACTATAAGTAGGGGTCACTTGTAACGGTTGTTTAAGAGGGTGTCTGTTGTATTTCTGTTGTTTACATATATTGCAATTGTTTATAAGTCGTTCAATGTCCTTCTGCATAGATCTCCAATAATATTTTCTTAGAAGGTGTTCGTACGTTTCCTTTATGCCACGGTGGTTTGTTTTACCTAAGTGATAACTTTGTATAATTTTGCTTCGTGCTTCGAGGTCGGTAACACAAGTGATTTGAGTCATGCAGAGATGGAATTTTGGGGAATTTTCGTTAGAGATTGAAATAAGATACTGTGAAAAATATTGATATAATTTGTCGGTCGAAAAATAACAGTAATAGTGCGTTTTTGGTTCGCAATGTGCGATGAGTAATTCGTGAAATTTAGAAGTTTTATTGGACTGGTTTAGGAAAACGCTTCAATGTTTATTGTTATCAAAAGTTGTCAATTTAATTTGTCTGGGTAAGGTTGCTTCTATAAACTCAATCTGTCTAGGAAAACACTGTAGCGGTTTTTCGCATATGTCTATAGTAGGAGTTGATTCTAATTGGGTGTGAATCGTGTCATTTAAGGAGTTGTCATCATTTTCGATAATATTTTGAGAAACTGAAGGATTATTCGATGGTGGATTAAATACTGGTACATTGAAGTCGTCAAAATCTGGTGAATCGGGTCTTGCTGGAGCAATGCTCATGTTGGTCGGGTTTAAATTCGCATTTGGGGTAGATATTCTATTTACGTCTTGTAGAATATCGTCAATACCGTTCATGATGTTGTCATTTACGGTTAAAGGGTGAATTTGTACACGAGAGAGTGTATCAGCCACTTTGTTACTTTTGCCTGGCAAATATTTAATTTCAAAGTTGAACTCTTCTAATTTAAGAGCCCATCTTGTTAATTTTGAATTGGGTTTTTTTAGATTCCTAAGCCAAACTAGTGGTCGGTGATCGGTATAAAGAGTAAATTTGGTTCCGAAAAGATAGGGTCTGAAATTTTTCGTTGCCCAAACAATAGCTAAGAGTTCCCTTTGAATTGTGGAGTAGCGTTGTTCGGTTTCGTTAAGTGTTCGTGAGGCGAAACAAATGGGTTTCGAATTTTGGGATAGGACGGCTCCGAGAGCAAATTTGGAAGCGTCCGTGGTCAATTCAAATTGTTGGTTAAAATTTGGATATGCTAGGATCGGTTGATTTGTAAGAATTTTCTTTAGATGTTCAAAGGAATCGATAAAATTTTGGTTATGAATAATTTTATTATCTTTCTTAAGACATATGGTCAAAAATTTCGTAATCTTAGCGAAGTCTCTGATGAACTTCCTATAATAACCTAGTAAGCCTAAGAATGACTTTATTTCGGTTCTTGTTTTTGGTAAAGGAAATTTTTGTATCGCTTGAATTTTGGATGGGTCAGGTTTAATTCCTTGCGGGGTTATTACATGACCTAAGTACTTTACTGATTTCTGAAGGAACTAAGATTTGTCTAGTTGTATCTTTAAGTTGTATCGCGACATCTTTGGAAAATATTTTTTAATCTTTGATAGTGCTCTTGTAAAGAAGATGAGAAAATTATTACGTCGTCTAAATATACCATGCATTGTGTCGGGGTGAGTCCTGTAAGCGCTGAAATAATCATTCTCTGAAACGCAGCAAGATAATTCTTTAAACCCATTGCCATTCGGCAAAATTGAAAATGGCCTTCTTCCGTAGAAAAAGCAGTGTTTTCTCTGTCTTGGGGTTCAATTTCGATTTGATAAAATCCGCTCGCTAGATCGAGGGTGGTAAAATAGTTGGATCTACCTAGCCGGTGTAATACAGTTTCAATATTAGGTAAAGGGAATTTGTCTTCTATCGTATGTTCGTTTAACTTACGGTAATCGACTACTATTCGAAATTTTCGCTTACCGGATGCGTCTAATTTCTTGGGTACAACCCATATGGGAAAGTTGTATGGGCTTTCTGATGGTTCAATAATTTTTTCGTCAAGCATTTTATTAATTTGGGTCCGAACTTCTTCTCGGTGACAATGAGGGTATTTATAAGTTTTTGTGAATATCGGTTGATCTGTTTTAGTGCGGATATGATGTCTAGTCCAATTGGTTGATGAAAGAGGGATTTCAGGATGGTAGAAAATGTCTTTATACTCGTGACACTAGTTCGTAAGCAAAGATTTTTCTTTCGTGTTAAGGTGATCTAATCTGAGGTTATTATTAAGATTCTCTAAAAGTTTTTGTTTGATTGTCGTTTGATTAATGGTGTGGTGATTGATTTGTACATGGTCTTGTTCGAAATTGTCGAAATCGTCGAGATAAAAAGGTTGGTCAATAGTCAGTGTCTGTGGTTCACTGGACATGTTAATAATAGAAGTCATAAAATAATTATTTTTAAGTTTAACAATTGCTGAGGGCATTATTAAATCTTTCGTGAATTTAATTCTAGTGGCAATTTTGGTTCCATTGTTTCTAACTGCTGGAATTTTAACAAATTTTTCGGTTCGGGGTTCAATGTGTACCTGTCGTATTGTGTCTTGAGTTTGAGGCTTTATAAAATTACAAAAATTACGTTTCTTTGGTCAACGTTTTGTTATAGAAAAAATCGGGAGTGTGCTCCCCTAGACTTTCTCGCAAATACCTTGAAGCAAACTGGTACTTTACTTGAATGGATACCGCTACCTGTTTAGGTAAAATGCCACTTCCGGTTAACCGATCATGCTGAAATGTAATATCTGGTAGTTTTTCTACATAAAAAATGTATGTACAAAATTTTGTTCAAATATCTCGAAGCAAACTGAAACTTTACTTGAATAGGTACCGCTACCTGTTTAGGTAAAGTGCCACTTCCGGTTAACCGATTTTGCTCAAAATTTGATAGGAATCTACAAATTTTGAATAATGACTATGTACATAATATCAAGGGTCTAGCTTATTTCGTTTTTAAGTTATCGTGTTCACACACACACACACACACACACATACACAAACACAGACATAATTCGAAAAATGGTTTTTTCAGACTCTAGGTCTAAAACGTCAAGATTCGTCAAAATCTCGAAGTCGATTTTTTTGACGATTACAATACTTTCTCTATACTACCGTATGCGAGAAAGTAAAAAGGAACGGGTGTTTTTTCTGTTAGAATATGTTCCCACTTGTAGTCTATGTTAGCTGGTAAACGAGATAATAAATCTGATCCTATGAGGCCTATAAATGAAGGGTTAAAATCGAAAAGATATACCTTATGAGTACTTTCTTCGTTAAATAAAGCAAGTATCGGTACTTCGGCTATGTACTGATGTTGAGTAGTGCCATGACTGGTCGTAATTCCGAAAGGAGATTTATAAATAGTGTCCGGATAATTTTCATATACAAAATTTGGATTTAGAATAGTTTTAGAGCTTCCTGTGTCAATAAGCAGTTTTTTATTTGAATTAGGTTGTAGTATATATGGTAAAGAAGGTTGTGAATTAATAGAAAAAGAATCAATTTTTCCGAGGCTAGTACTTAAAAAATTTCAGTTCGTTCAGGATAATAATTGGTTTCCGTACACGAAACATCTAAGTTTTCATAATATTCTGGAAATTCGTCAGGGGGTTAATGATGAAAAGGATCGTTTGTGGGGTAATTTTGATAGTTTTCGTCCATTTCGGGAGAATGATTTTCAAATTGGTATGGATTAATTTGTTCCGGGTATTCAGTGTCTAGCTGGGTATGATGTAGTTCTTCAGATATAAAATTAGGTGCTTGATTTGACTGTCTGATATAGTTTTGTCTGAATTCGGGTTAAATGGTCTAGATGGTATGGTAGTGCGAGTAGCTTGTTGCGAGGGTGGTCGCTTTTTAATGGTCGATAGCTCCATTGGTTCGGGCTTGAAGCTATGCTGGAAATTTCTTTTTGGGGCAAATACGTCATTATTCTGCGTCTTTACACCAAAATACGGGAATGGTTTTGATTGGGATTGCATATTTGTATTCTGAGTAGGTCTGGATTGATAGAATTTATTTTTATTTGAAAAACGAGGTTGATAATTGCTTTGTTGATACGAATTTTGATGAGGGTAATTGGGTTTTTTTGTTAAATGTTTCAGGAATAGTACTATTTGGGGTTATTGTAAATTTTGATTGACTATCGTGTGGTTTATTTAAATTTTTGAAATATCTGTCCTATTCGTCTTTAATGTGTTGCAAAGCTACTTCCAATGAAGCTGGGGATTTACCTCTTATGAAGCTTCCTAGTGGTTTAAGTAGTCCACCCACTAAAATTTTGAGTGCTAGATCTTTAGCATCTTTTATTTTAAAGTCTTTAATAATTTGGTCTTCTGGGCCTAAAGCAGTTTTTGAATTTAGTACGGCTAATAATGATCTAATTAGATTATAAAAATTTGCAGGAAATTCTTTCTGAAATTGATGTAACCTAGTAAGATCTATTCGTATGTTTAACTCGGAGCGTTGATCTCCAAAATTATCTATAAGGGTTTGCTTTAGCGCATCCCATGAATTAAATGTTTGTCCTGTTATTACCTTGAGGGCAGCGTCTTTGAGACAATTTTTGCAGATGAGATCAATAATTTGTTAATGTATGCTGTTGGGGTTTCTGTTTGCCAGAACTGACTGAATGTCCTCAACAGCCCTTATATATTCTGATAATTCCGCGGGGTTGCCTTCGTACCTTGGTATTTCATTTAAAAGTGAGGTATGAAAACCTATCGGGTAACCGGCAAATGGTGCTGCCTGCTGAATTTGCGGGGCATTTTGCATACCAGATGCTTGTGCACCTTGGTCAACCGTGTTAGGGTTTATAGAATTATTATTATTATTTGAAAATGATGGTCTTACAAGACCTAACGGTGATCTGGAGCGATCTCTTGACATTCACGTTTAATTTCACTTGATTTATTTGTTTTTTAAATATTAGTAGGGCTTAACTCACGGTTTCTACACACAGAGACGTAAGCACAAACACAGATTAAGCACACCTAATATGTGCGGTGATTGGACTAGCTTACTACGTTCTGCTTGATCTTAAAATCTAATGTGCAATGTTTGATTACAAAAAGAACCAACGGCTTATATTATCTATCAATATCAAGACGGATGCCTCAATTTGGTAATCAATTGCGCTTAAAGGCTAAATATTAATATTAATGTTAGTAGAAGTTTAAAATTTGGTTTAAAACACGTTATTAAAGTGTAATTTGAAATTCCTTACTTCATTCCGTAAGCTGTACTGGTCTCGATGACCTGGTGATCTCGCAGGTGCTCGTAGTGGCAGGTGCTCTCCAATAGAGCAGGACAGGAACCAGCGATGCTAACCCGGGGCGATGTTTGTCCCTCGCAAAGATAGGCAATGTTGGCTCGCTGTTGTCGCAGGTTGAGGAAAGGTCACAGGAATCCAGCGGACGATTTTTGTTCCTTCGGAGGCCTGGATCTGGTCCTCAAGGGATGTTGATGTCGAATTCTCGGTTAAGTATTGAAATACCAGAAAAATACGGATATTCAGTGGTCGTAATACCGTATCTTCTCCAAGAATCCACCAAGACTGCGCCAGTTTTGTTTTACGTCCAGGAAAACAAGTTTTTAAAAACTAACTTTATTTTCCAATAAAACATAGACGGAAATTGCATTATGCACTGAAGGTGTCTAAACGTAAAGTGAAGCGCTCTTAATGCGTTCCCACAAAAGTAAACTCTAATCTAATGCAACATTCGCACTCCGGATGCTGCGTCTCTAATAGATAAGCTTATCTTATGCCAGCTTGGCTACTCTGGTATCGTAACTCGGAGCGAGTGTTTAATAAACGAGTGTCTAGACGAGTTTATATAATGTGATACATACTATAATTTTTCTACGACCACAAATTTAGACATCATATGATTTCATTAGGTTTTAAATATTTTAGGTTACGTTAAATTATGCTCGACAAACGTCAATGTTGACTGTTGAAAACTAAGTTGATTTTAGTGTTGGCTGTGGCTAATAAAGCAAATACTGTTCGAACCTAACTTCAACCCATGACTAAAACAACGTTGCTAGTTAGCAAGAAGCTGAATTTTCAGCTAGTGACTAAGAGGCTTTTTAGTCACAGGTTATGAAGGCGTGATTAAAAGGTCACTTAGCGACGTGTATGTTATTAGTATGTTAAATGCCATTTTAGTTACAGGAGTAGACATAGGAATTAATTATAACTACCGTAAAATAAATAGTAAGTGTGGTAAGCAGATTTTTTTTGTTTTATTGTCATATAAATACATACCATCAACTGAAGTTGACTACAACTTGATATTGTGCATGACCATAACTTAATTTGAATGACCTACCTATGATGACCTGATGCTCGCTGATGGATGGTTTTGTCTGTTTGGGTCGTTTGATCTAAGATTCAAAATTAAAGTCTAACTAAAGATCCATACTTCCCAGTTACTAACTAAGATCATTTCATAGCAGTTATCAACGAAGCTGGATGTAAAAAATTTATTCAAGTTTCTGTAGACAGGACTAAAGCGAGGCAAATTATACTTCAAACATATTTCAAATTTCCGGTGTACAACCGCATAGTGTTAGGTTATTCTGTTGTGGGACAGCCTCTAATTACGAGTAGTTCTTTTCCATACTATTTGATATAATCGGCCTTTGGTGACAAAAATGGCAGTTGTGTAATTATTTGGCATCTTGTCTGCTGCTGCTAAACAAGTATGTGTATTACTTTTTCCAATTTCATGTTATTGTAAGTATAAATAATAGAACTTAGTTATCAGAAATTTGTAAATAGACATAAGCAACTTAACCTAACTAAATTTCGCATTGTTTTCAGATATTTCATTTAATAAATATATTAATTTTTGCTATCAAAATGGACGTGAATCAGGACGTGAAGCTGGAATTACGTGATAATAATTTATGCACTGCAATAGCCAGCAACGTACAAGAACCACCAATAAAAATCGAAGATCAGTATAATGTACATCAAGAGATCATCGCAGATACTGTCGGAAACACAGCTTACTATGGATTGAATATCAAACTTGACGAAGTTGATATAAAAGATGAATTGTCTGATACGTGTACAGCTAATGGAATCAGTTTAGAAGAAGAGTGCAAGGTCTACGAATATGATGCAGAAGACAACAGTAATTTCTTGAAACATATGTTGAGTCATACTAAACAGTTTCACTCATGTTCTATTTGCAAGTATAAAGCTACTCAGAGAAATAGGTTATTGCAGCATATGAAGAAACATACTGGGGAAAAACCTTTTGAATGTTCTATTTGCGAGTATAAATCTAGTGAGAAAAGTAATTTAATAAAACATATTAGAAAACATACAGGAGAAAAACCTTTTGTATGTTCTATTTGCGAGTATAAAGCTACTCAGAGAAGAAACTTAATGAAGCATATGAAGAAACACACAGGGGAAAAACCTTTTGAATGTTCCACTTGCGAGTATAAATCTACTGAGAAAAGTGATTTAATTAGGCATATGAAGAGACATACAGGAGAGAAACCTTTTGAGTGTTCTATTTGCGAGTACAAAACTACTTGGAAAAATGATTTAATTAAGCATACGAAGAGACATACAGGAGAAAAACCTTTTCAATGTTATATTTGTGGGTATAAAACTACTTGGAAAAATGATTTAATTAAGCATATGAAGAAACATACAGGAGAAAAACCGTTTGAATGTTCTATTTGTGAGTATAAATCTAATCAGAAAAGTAATTTAATGAAGCATTTGAAGAAACATGCAGGAGAAAAACCTTTTGAATGTTCTATTTGCAAGTATAAATCTACTCAGAAATGTAATTTAATAAAGCACTTGAAGAAACATACAGGAGAAAAGCCGTATGATTGTTCTATTTGCGAGTATAAATCTAGTCAGAAAAGTAATTTAATGAAGCATTTGAAGAAACATGCAGGAGAAAAACTTTTTGATTATTCTACTTAGAAAAGTGATGTAATTAAGCATATGAAGAAACGTATATGAGAAAAACCATATGAATGTTCTGTTTGTTACTATAAAGCTACCCAGAAAATTCTGCTAGATATACATATGGAAACACACTACAGAAGAACCTTAAAATGGGAACATCTGAGTTGTGTCATTTGTCCAAGAATTTGTCTTGACTTTCATTGTTCATACTGCTTGTTTCGTCTGGGGTATATGAACATAGTATTAAGATATTTCTGTTCTATTTGCCAATTATAAGACAACATAGGGAAATTACTTTCTGACGAACACAGGGGAAAAATATGAAGAAACGTGCAAAAGGAAAATTCCATTTGTGTGTTGCATATGAGTTTAAAGCAGTACCAAAACGTGATTTATTTGTGAGTAAGTATATAGAAATGTTTTAAGTAATTTCCTATGGGTAAGAATAAGGCAGTACATAAAAGTGTCAACTTAATTGAATTGTATGCAATGTTACATGATTTCTTATGTTTATATTTTATTTTTATATGATAACTAATTATAATTCAATAAAAGAATTGGAGTTACTATGAGTTATGTAATTATGTTATTTTGAATAGATTTAGAACAATTCAACGTAAATGCATCACTAGAAAAACCATTATATTTCTCCTATATCTAATGCAACAACCAAGATGTCCGATAAGTTGTATTTTGTCCTTTGCTTCAAAATATGTTTACTTCGTTACTGTAAAAAGTAATGTAATTTCTTGTAGGTGACATTTCTTGAATTCCTCTATACCTGTTTTGATATGCTTACTCGTTGAAACCTGGAAGATTGATGAAGTTGGTAATTATGAAATAGAAACTTATAACATCTATTATAGCTACGGCTCGTTTAATGAAAATGATGGAATTGTTATTTACATCAAAAACAATTGCCAGCATAACCTCCAGTCTATTCATGCTGATTCTGGAATAAGTTTTCTTCGTTTAATGTGTTCTCATGATAATGTAACTTCTAGCCTCACAGCTGTCTATCCACCACTGTCGAATGATAGTGTTGCGTTTTTCCGAGGTCTACAACTACACCTTGTAGTTATAGTTCATAAAAAGTGTTGATGTGAAGATTCTAAATCCTAGGAACATTAGTAACAAATATTTGTTATTGGGTTATCTTACTTTCACTTTTATCTTACTTGCATTGACCATTTATTGGTTAAACTTGATAATAACCTTGTTAACCCGGCGTTGCTCGCTATATGAAAGTTTCTCTCACATTTTTAGTAAAGCTGGCGTATCTTTCATAAGAAGTGGTGGGGGTCTTTGTCCTCTCAGGTATTCTTCTAACTGACTTTCAACAACAGTCTACCACAAGGGTTCGATGCTTGTACACGTAGTATCTGATTTCAATGCATTTATTTAGATACGCGCAGCCAGTGTGAGAGTTTCTTTCATCGCGCGAGTATCTGTGTTATATATATTCTTCAACATGAGTAGCGGTAGGAAGATGGTTGAAATGGCTTTACTGAAAGCTGCCCAGTATGCCACAGCCACAGAGCAATCATGAAAAGAAGCCAAAAGTGCTCCCGGCCAATCTACACCGAACACACCATATTTTCGTGCGCTAGCTATGCTGCTGATATATTATGCTTTTGTTGTATGCATTTTATTTCTTGTATTTTCTTCAGTTTCTTCTTTTTATGTTATGTTATGAATCTCGTGGCTTAAGTTATTTAAAATGCCTGTTCATTTTAAGTTACCAGTTCCTATACAACCAAAGTTAGTCTTTTATGTTTACGGTATACTTTATTACACTTTTTTGTGGAATAAAGAATGTTTTTTTATTTTAGTGTTTACTTGAAAATTATTAATAAATGTCAGATAGCGGTCTGTGTGCAATGACATTCCAATAAGTACATAGGTTACACTAAAAATCAGAGATTTCTGAAACGTGAGAGAAACTCTCACGCGCGAGTAACGGCGTAATTCTTAATGTAGCGAGCAACGCCGGGTTAATGATGCTGATCGACAGTTATAAAATCATCGATAACAGTCGCTATCTGACAGTTTTATCAATGCAACCCAAAAATCATGTTAATCGAATTTCTTTAAATAATGAATTGCACATTTTTTAAAATTCAATAGATAACACTGATTTATTACAGAATTCTAATCATGTTTCCTGGATTGATGTATTAAGTTTTAATGATGCCGACTTGGCGACGTCACTGTTTTTTTGATAAGGTAAAATATATGTTGGAAGTACCAAAAAATCATTTAAAATAACTTCTGAACTTAGAAAGATTAAGCCTGGATGACTAATTCACGAACAGAATTTCCTGGAGATTGTCAGGTTCCTGTTACTTGCGCTAGTTCTGCCCTTTTTAATTTTCAGCATATGGTTGAGACTGCAGTCTGTATTTTGAGGCAAGGATAGTGATGTCACTCGGAGAACGTTATAATTAGATAACCACCTGAGGTGCAGCCTCACACTCCAACATTTTATGGCTATATATACTATTTGCAAGGGGACATCACAGAAAGGAGCAATACCAAAAAGAAAAAAATACTGGACACAGACCATGCTAGCACCATACAGAGTACGAGAAAGAAATAAAGGAGAGATAAAAGAAAACACAAACGACAGGTCAGCGATAGAGAATGCACTAAATATGACTTTTAGCAGCACTACCAACATAGGACGTCACCAACAACCTTAAGAAAACTAGCAGAAGTTAAAAACCGGACGGAAACAAAGAGGGTAGACTGCAATGAAATAGGAGAAATAGAGATGGTAAACAAACAGACAAGAGTAAACAATAAAGAAAACAACAAACCGCCAGTTATTACGAGCCAAGATGAATCAGAATAAAGGCCAACTATGGCACAAAAGTAAAAGACGGAAATTTAACACAGTAAAATTGAAAGCCAGGATATCCTGCAAGAATACCAAAATGCACTAGAGATGAAAATGGGAGATCTAGAAAACTTAGCAACACAGGATATCGAAGACATAGAATAAATACAAAAATACGATCAAAGAAACAAAATCTAAAACAGGATACAGACAGAAATCAGATCAGCCATGGATAACCAGGGAAACAAAAGAAAAATAGAAGAAAACGAAAAAATCAAGATAATGAATACGACAAACCAAGAACAAAAAGAAAAGTGCGAGGAAGGACAAGAGACTATATATGGAAGAGATGGCGAAGAGAACTGAAGAAGCAGCAATGAAACATGTTATGAAGACGTTATATCATCTCACCATGTAATGTTCCATGCAGTCTGCATGTCACATGTATATATACAGGGTGTCCCAAAAAGAATGCGACACCCATTAGTCATAGATTCATTACGTTATAGTAAATCCATTAAACCTAATATACCTTAGTACAAAGTCCCTTCAGTAAGAAGTTACAGGGCCTTGAAGTTCAATTTTTTATTTTTTAATTAATTTTCACAAATGTAGAGATATCGATTTGAATTTTGGTATACGTACTTACTATTATGTACTGCACTCAAATATTTCATAATTTAGACTTAACTGTAAGAGACAGTTCACCTATTTTTCAAAAAATTTTTAGTTATACTTTCGTCATCTGTAACTTTTTATGAAATTTTAGGTTATTATCTGAAAGAGAATGAAAAAGCACAAAAGTAATGTACTCTTAGTTTTTAAGCCTAAAAGCAACCGTTTACCCTAAAATGCCCATCAAAGGTTTTTGGTTGTCATTAAGACGTGCAATTATCAAGTAGCCATGATCACAAAAACAATGGTCATCTAGTAAAAAAACAATGATAAATCAATTAATAACATTAGTGACATAAGAATTTATTCTTTTATGTTTAAGAAAATGCCGCTACATAACGAATTCTCCAATGCTGAAAGGTCCGTTATGTCGCATCATTTTCGTAAGCACAAAGACAAAAAGCCAAGGTCATTAATTGATTTATTATTGTTGTTTACTAGATTATAATCATTACCCATTGTTTTTGTGATCATGGCTACGTGATAACTGCACGTCTCAATGACAACCAAAAATCTTTAGTGGGCACTTTAAGGCAAACGGTTGCTTTTACACTCATGAACTAAGAGTACATTATTTTTGTGTATTTTAATTGTCTTTCAGATAATAAAATTTTAAAAAAAGTGAAAGATAACGAAGTTAGAGCTAAAAAAGTTTTGAAAGATAGGTAAAGTGCCCCTTACAGTCAAGTCTAGTTTATGACATTTTTCGTATTAGTGCAGTATACCGGGTGTCCATTCTCAAAGTCGAACATAGGCAATTAACATTAGAGCATGCACTCATTCTTCATTGAAATAATTCATTTTTCTGTAGATAATTTTAACAGACGTTGACAGAAAATACCCGATTGACGCCAACTAATTACCAATTTTTTTGACAGATGCTATCGGAATTGAAAAGCAAGGCATGGCTTATTAAACAATTCCTAAGTTTTAAATGCGTATTTTAAAATAAAAATCGCATCTTAAATATTATTATTGGTATCATTTGATGAGTAATAATTTTATCTTTCTATTGATACCATTACCTTCCCTGTAAGTGTGATTGGCGAACAGGAATCGGCAAAAACGTTCAATACAATGTTAATCGCCTATGTTCGACTTTGAGAACGGACACCCCATATAATAGTATGTATATCAAAATTCAAATCGATATCTCTACATTTGTGAAAATTAACTAAAAAATTGAACTTCAAGGCCCTATAACTTCTTACTGAAGGAACTTTGTACTTTGTATATTGGGTTTAATCGATTTATTTCTTTTTGAGGCACCCTGTATATAAAAGATATCCAGATAGTTAATTTAAAAAAGTTTGTGTGCAGTCGTTGGGTTGTGAATGGTTACTGGTAACCAAAGAGAAATAATAATCAAAATAGAGAGTTCAATTTTATATTCGACTCGAGACGGTCATATTCACACCGATGGTGGTTCAATTCCCACCAATTGGTCTTTTTAAACTGGATTTATTTGAATAGTTATTACATAGGAAGTAACTGGTAATAATATAAAATAAAAATTCAGTAAATTAAACCATATAAAGAGTCGATATAATTGAAGTGTTTTGATTTGAATATTGAAGTTATATTTCAAAGCAAATAACTTGCGATATAATTAAAGTAGAGCCAGTGATTACATGTGTGTGGTGACGTAAAGTGGGAAATTCTATCTGAAAAATAGAAATCGTATCCAAAGATCTTTTTGGAGGGAAGTTAGAGTGTTCAACTATCCAGGTTCCTGTTAGCTGTCCTGTTTCATTTGCTGAGGGTCTGCGACGTTAAGGTCAGTGACTGTTTTATAACTTTCATCGAACAATATTTGGAATAATTCAAGGAAGATTAAATTGCGTATATATATAATATTAGTAAAACTGTATTTAGAACTTAGGAATTACTATTATTTATCGAAATTCAATAGTGATCTGAGTACTCGGCGAGTTTTGAATATTATATTTAGAAATCCTACCTTTTTGGTTTAATTTAATATTGGGGTTGTAATTTAGAGAATTTGGGTTTAGAAAGTTATTAAAAGTTATCTGAAACAAACAAGTCTATCCTTACGTCAAAGAAACGTCATTGTACGTATATAACTGTCATTGATATATGTAAGTAATCAATAAGGGACCTCAAAAGAAATGACAATAATCACTTTATTGTAATTGATTCATTCAGTAATTATACCGGGTGTCCATTCTCAAAGTCGAACATAGGCAATTAACATTAGTGCATTCACTCGTTCTTCATTGAAATAATTCATTTTTCTGTAGATAATTTTAACAGACGTTGACGGAAAATATCTGATTTACGTTAACTAATTACCATTTGTTTTGACAAATGCTATCGAACTTGAAAAGCAAGGCATGGCATATTTAAAAATTCCCAAGTTTTAAATTAGTATTTTAAAATAAAAATCGCATCTTGAATATTATTATTGGTATCATTTGATGCCGAATAATTTTATCTTTCCATTGATACCATTACCTTCCCTGTAAGTTGAATTGGCGAGCAGGAATCGGCAAAAACGTTCAATACAATGTTAATCGCCTATGTTCGACTTTGAGAACGGACACCCGGTATATACTTGTTATTACAGAGCATCATTCAGCTGAGGGTAAGGGGTTTTCTAATTAGTTCTACTAACTAGCCGGAGCAATATTAAATTAGTTATCAAAGTTATAACTTGGCAAAATTTGTGTGTCAAATATTGACGTTTATGAGGTAAGTTAATATAATTTATCACACAAATTGTAAGAAATGGTACAACCATAACCACAAAGGAAAAGAAATACATAAACAGAGTTAAAATAAGTGGAAAACAAGGACAAATATATACTACGCAAAAAGAAATAAGAGAAGGATGGGCAACATATTTCGCCGAAGTATATAAAATCTCAATCGAAGAAAATGAACTAGAGATTGAAACACAAAACAACTATGTGAAACTGGATATAAAGGAAGATACATTCACCAAGGAAGAAATAAAAACCGCAGTAAAAACGCTGAAAAACAACAAATTTGGTGGAATAAGCGGAACAACAGCGGAGCTAATAAAAGGCCATACAGATGCGACAGTAGAAGTACTGCACATATTGATAAATAAAATATGGATAGAGGAAAAAATACAAGAAGATGGGGAAGGGCAATTTAACCAAATGCGAGAACAGGCCACCAATAATACTACTCAGCGTGACTAGCAAAGTCATGGCAAGAATGATGTGGAATAGAATGAAAGCACCAATAAAAAACAAACTGCGAGAAAACCAAGCTGGTTTCAGACCGAACAGGGCCTGTGTAGATCACATAGGTACTCTAAGAATCATCCTAGAACAAGTAGCTGAAGTGGAAGAAGAAATATATATAAATTTTATAGACTTCGAAAAAGCATTCGACTCCATTAACAGAAGTGCAATGTGGAAAATATTAGAACAATTTGGCATATCAGAAAAATATACGGTTTATTAAAGCACTTCATGACAACTCTGAACTGCAAGTAGAACATGAAGGAACGCTTTCCCACGTGTTTAAAACGGAAAAAGGGGTAAGGCAGGGTTGTATACTCTCACCGACCCTGTTTATTGTAGTTATAGACTCGATAATACAGTACACAGAAAACAAAACTACTGGCATATATTGGGGGATGTTCCAAAACCTAGAAGACCTAGAGTTTGTGGATGATATTTGCCTCATAACGACAAATAAAAAACAAATGCTAAATGGATTCTGAACGAATCGTTGGTTTCTTATGCTTACCTGTCCGAAGCCTACAGCTAATCAATTTGCATATATTTTATGGGTTCCTATAGCTGATTTTTGTTGTTTGCTGCATTTGCAACGCTTTTCTATGGAGACTGGCCAAGTCTGGTATTATTTAGTGAAATAAATTTTTATTGCAAGCCGTCCCTGTGCATAAGGGTCGTAATTGTAAAGACAGTATTGCATGTTGGTTTCGGTTCACCACGCTCAAGCTTTGACTTCTATGTCTTTAAGTCTGTATTTTATTTGCATATAAAAATTTTGGGACTTTGGACTCAGAACCAAGACAGCAAATTCAGCCTATTGCTCAGCCAGAGCTGGTGAAGGATAAAATTAGTTTCAACCGATAATAGACAAAAACAATATGGGCGCCAATTAGTAACAAACCCAAAGTACATTGCAGAATATCAAATGTTACACATCGATAAGCCGTTACTAACCAATTGGAGGCATAAATAAAATCTCAAGGAATCCCTAACTGTATCATTTCAATTTCAATGCTCAGTAGTGTAACAAAAAGCGGTTAATAATTATAAGGCAATATTAAAAATATTACAGCATGCAGAAAATGGTATATTATTTGTTACACTGTAACGTTTCGCCCAGCGCGAACGCGTTTTTTTGAATTACAAATTAATCCGCGGCGCGTTCTCCCATAGCTTATTCAACGCTACGTATCAGAGTTTGAATCTTTGGCCCGCGCGGCCAAGTACGTCATTCAGGAGTCGCAGGTCGAGCCGCTCCCCCCATTTAAGACGTCCGAAGTGGTTGCTAAGTTGTCCGAAGCACGAAGACGGGACGTAAAAGCGGCTTCGAGACCGATTCACGAGGCATTCATTCCCGGCATTCATTTCCGAGATTTCCCCCAGATAACTCCCCGAGAGTTCCCCGTTCCCGTTCCCTGATCTTGTCCCGACCGATTAATAGGAATCTTCCCTCACCTCCATTTTTACTTTAAAATCCTGCACCCCGAATCTACTTGTAGCTAAGTCGAACCGAGGACTCCAGGAGGCCGTGTTCTTAGTTAATAAAACCTGAACATAACCCTGTCCAGAAAATCAGTTCTTGGTAGCGAAGACCTCTTCGAGGACCGCTTCACTGGTTTATTCCTGTCAATATTATAATCTGAAACCGGCCTAAATATTTAGCCCATTTTCCCGACAACAACTATTTACAAAACTCTCCCCAGGAGACGTGTTGGAAACGAAGGCTCTTATACGAGGTCGTTTTGCACGTTTATCGTATTAATTACGCCAATTACTCAGCGTAATTATTCTCGCCATAAACTTGTCAGATAGCAGATTATAAAGGCCCGGCACATTGCTAAGCTTTGAGGCAGTTTAAACTTGCACTAATTAGTTGTTGACTACAGAGGTTTACTCACCAGTCAGAGCAGCGCCGACAGCACCCCCCAGGCGAGCCTGTTCCGTGGGAACGCTTCCTCGACGTCTGCAACAAACCCGAGGTCGTGCACTAGGTGGAATACCCCGTCGACCTCTCGTTCTATGGCACCCGGCACAAACACAACACCGCGAGCCCCCAGAAGGCTTCGCCAATTTCCCGAACGCCGCGGTAGCGTAAGCAAAATTCTGACATAGCCGAATTAATCTGTATTTACAGCCACACGTGCTTTCGACATTCGATCAAGTTTCGAGCTTAAAAGTTGGCACCCTCGGGACCAATTTCGACGGCCCGATATCCTGACCAGTGGCGTCCCATCGTTCTAACAGGGCACAAACAGTACGGTTTCCAACTCACCGATGTATGACCGGTTACAGTAAAGCCAGGTTTTCGCAACAGGACGTCTCAAATAAATACTGATTTTATTGTGAAATAAGTACATTTTATTCTGGTTTATTGAATAATTCCTATGTTTGTAAATAGATATTGAACTATAATTAAACTGTCTAATATTATCCTGGTAATTGTTTGCTAATCTTGTGGTGTATATCTGTGTGGACAAAAGATTTGACTCCAATTGATAAGCTACCCGATGGTAATTAATTTGGCACCCTTAATAGCAAGGGCGAAGTATTACAACACTTTTAATTTCAGTACAGCATAGAGACTTTTGCCAAACATAGATTACCACTCCCTCACTTGTAACTTAGGGTTCCATATACCAATGTGTATTCTGCAATTTCGTATTATTGTCAGAACACCAAGGCGGGTTGTTGTAGATGTCTATGTTAGGCTTGGAGCTGGTGTGCAAGCTGTCTATTGCTTTGGCTGCTGTTTGTCAAAATTTTACTGCCTTGTCAGAGGGTTGCAATTTTTAAAGGTTAGAAAATGATTTACCATCAATTTTAGTGTATAATTTGAATAATTCATTTACATTACAGAAATATTATCCTAATTTCGTTACTCACACGATCTTAGTCTCTTCAACTACGATTTACTGCCTCTTTGTCGATTTTTAGATACATTCATTGCCAAATTTCTTGACTTTTAGCCTTATACGGCATATCCATTCTACGTAGCTTATTTGGGGGATACAAAAATAAAAACTAATATTAGAATCGAGTAATATCTAAGCTTCACATTGGTAACAATTTCTGATATCTAAGAAACTGATATTAACTTCTTAACCTGATTTATTTAAAATGACAGGATACATCAGTGGAGTGCTAAACATTTTCAAAATTTAAGTAATTCAGTACCTGGTCGGACAATTAATTCAGGCCACAGTTGTTTGGGGATAAAGAACTCTCGATAGTAGGACTTGATAGTAAAGAAGGCACTCCAAAACGTAGCAAGTTCTTTTTAATTTCACACGGGAATAGCTCGCAAGTCACCACCAAAGATTTTCTTTTCCTTTCCGAACAATGCTTTCGGCGCACACGGAAATTGTAGGGCCTAGCAGAAATCCGCAAATTGCGAAGAATGCACGTCGTAACGAAAAGTTTCAATTAAATTAGTGAAGTTAGCCTCAGTATCTGGTCACGTTGTGTAATTGGGGTAAAACACACCCCCTGAATCACGAAATAACACAGCATAATCACTTGCAATGTGCAACGTAGAATTTTACAAGACCTGACTCGAAGGGGAGACCACTTCTTATGTGTTTGCTATTCAAGCCATCGAGCTTAGGTGATCTTAGTGAAATCTTGACGGCACAAAAGAATTATTTGCACCTCAATAACGCTTAATTTTTGCTGCCCGGAGTCGCAGCGTTTAAAAACCCAACTGCATTGTGAATCCACAACAACAGTCCGAAACGGAATTTGGAGTGGCATCAACCCCGTTACAGAATCTCCTCCTCAATTTATGTATCCATCTGTAATTACATAATAATGGTGTTTGCCGTAATGCGAATACCCTCAGTGATGTGCTTAAATTAATGGACGTTTGCTTAATTAGTAACTAACTGTGCTTAACGTCATTTCATGCTGTGGTGTTTGTTTCAACCTCGCAGTACTCTTTGCGCTGCTCTAGAGGTTTTCTATTAATATCTGTGTGATGTACTTTTTATTTTTGTTAACATTTACTAGAATGTGTTTACGTTCGGAGACAGATTGAGATGGTACACTTGAGGTTTAATGATGTAATTCGTACACTCGAGATTTACTATTTACTATTTCAGGCGTGTTGAATTTAGAAGTTGTGTTTTACCTTTGAGTGAATAATTGTTAAAAGAGATTGTAAAAGGGAAGTTGCACTTTAGTTGCTGAAGCAATTAAGCCTTTAGTTAATCTTTATTGCCGTCCTGGCCAGACATGATAGCAACTTAGGGTTCATTACAGAAACACATCTTATAGAAAACGAGTAATTTTCAATACCTAACTATCAAATTCACAGATGAGATCGTGTTAACGCAGTAGGATGGGGAGGATCTGTAATTTTCATAGAAAACAAAGTTTCTGCTATCCCTTTCGAACTGGAAAATATTCAGCAATTAGAAGCTGTAGCGATTAACCTTGCAATAAAAACAATACGACATACAGTATAGTTTTCGCTTATAAGCCCCCTAACAATCAACTACTTAGGGAAGAACTCCTAAACATTTTCAAAATCAAATACCGCACGCTACTTGTAGGTGACCTTAATTGCAAACACGGGATATGGAGTTGCAGAAAAACCAACACAAATGGAAAAAAACTTGAAAATATTACGTCCCAAATAGGAGTCCCAAGCACCCCAGCACCTACCTGTAGCCATATACCATGTACATATTTTCCGTATATGCAATACCAATCACCGGATATATTTGATATCATAGTTCACCAGAACCTTCAAATCCCAATGAACCAAATAGTATTTACTGAGCTAGATTCAGATCATTTGCCTGTTGTTTTTACGTTAAATTGCACTCTTAGTTATCGTCCTCAACTACAGAGACTAATTAATGGCCAATGACCATATGCTAAGTTATGTTTATTTAAAATTTACATTACTGTCACTATATGACCAAATTATTATTTTACTAATAGATGAAATACATTTAAAAGCAAATTGAAATTATAAAGAAGGAAATATCGTCGGAAAAGACATCCAAGAACTGGCTTCAAGTGCTTATGTTTTTATTATTAACAGTTTGATCTCACCATATAAGGAAGTGGTACATATACAGTGAATTAATTATAAGGCGTAATGTGGTTTCTACGGGTACGCCATGCACATACCATGTGTAAATGCGTTTATTTTAAAATGCACTATAGGAACCTTACTCAGTATGAAAAAATAAAATATGAATTCTATGAAGGAATGCATTCATTTGATCAAATGGTGTAAAGACTTTAGTTTACAGCAAGTATGTGAGTTCCTACATGTTACATCCCACATTGTGTGGGCGTGACGTATCCTTAGAAACTAATAGGCAAACCACGGCCTGCTGAATTGTGTGACAAATGTCACTTTCTACAGCCTGGGCATTTTTTTGAAATCCATTGTTGTTTTCATTTCTGAGAAAAAGCCAATTTTGGCCGTTTGGCGCCACATACCCACGATGACATTTAAACGACAACGGCTGTCAAGACTAATTCGTGTTAAGAAATGATGTTTTAAATGTAGTATCAGTAGGGTAAGGATCTATTTTATTGAATGTGATATAAATATGAATGGTGTGATTTATTTAGTGTTGTGTAAGTACCTTAGAGATCTATAGTTTTAATATCTTTCTTGAGGGAGGTGTGGAACTCCAAGAATTTGTAGTTGAAGACGGATTCATATTTTCAGGCAGGTATTATTTGGATAGCTCACACATTTGCTCTAAAATAGCACATGATATGCAGATAATCGTATTTCTTACAAATTTTTATGATGCTCTAGGTGGTAATAGTAATGAAGTATTTTATTCTGTGTGTTATTGCAAGGTTGTAAGTTTATGTGTAATTTGTTGTAAACAATTTCAAATTAAACGTTTAAAAATTGTTGTTTTATTAGATATCTATCTGTAAATATAGTAATTAAAAATGTACTAAAGAAAATCAATGTGATTTTATAGTCTTCGCCCAGAAGAAGTTACTCGGAAATACCTTTCTTGAAAGCTAGAACTAACAATTCTTTCCCGTTGTTTATGGATACCTATTTAAATAAAAATAGAAAATAGAAATCGCTAAAAAGGTATGTTGTTTAAAGCACCAGTACAATAATTTAAATAGCTTTCAGACCATTTCCTTCGTAAAACTTAGTTGGAGGTAAATTCATGATAAGATCTTCCCCAATTGGTATATTTGCACGTTGTAGAACCGCTTTCTATTTTAACAATACCACACGAAATAATAAGCAATAATATAAATTAATCAACAAATTATACTGTGAACGTAAATAATGTAAGTGAGAAAATATACGAAAAAACTAGCAGGATACTGATAAAAAAACACAATAGAAAATCAAAGTAAAAAATACACGGGAGGGTTATATTATTGTTGTAAAATTTTAAGAAACGTAAAATTTTATAAAATATTTGCATTGTAGTCAACGTAAATTAGTAACTGAGGTAACATTGCAAATTTGAAGTTCCCGCTCGTGGGTATACAGCGCTCTGCGGAGAATCGCGAAACTTCACAAATGCCCAGGCCGTATACAGTGACGTTTGTCAAACAATTCAGCAGGTCGTGAGGCAAACACTCAAATCCTTATGGAAACTACAAGGCCATATATTGCGCATTAAAATAAATTCACTCTATTACATATTAAAACAATATGATACCTTAGACGAGTGGATCAAAAATAATGTCATTATTCAGTAATCCACCTGCAATAAAGCATCTGTAAACATCTAAAATATGTAAATAGGAATTTGTTTTTCATAATTCATACCGTTCATATTTTGAAATGCATTAGAAACAATTAGTTAAATGTATAAAATCGTAAAATGGTATATCTAAAATTTGATGATGACACATCTTTAGTTGCCTAGATAGCTTCTTTTGATGTACTAAAACAGATGAATGCACTAGAAAAAATAGTATATTAAAGTATAAGTGGATATTAAGGTCTTTAAAACACGCGCGATTTTTCGAGCACGGCGGCGCAGTCGGAGTGCTCGAAATAGAGCAAGTGTTTTAAAGAACAGATATCCGAGAATACTTTACGCTATTTTTTGTTATTGATACACTTTGAAATTAAAATTACTGGTCCCAGGCAGAACAAAATTGTTTTATTAACATTACAGAATTGTTTTCTTGTGTCAATAAAACGTTTTTAAATTCGTTACAAAACCGTTTAAAATATGCTACAAAAACGGCAAATGTCCTACTACATCGTTTCATTTCAAAATCATTACAAAAATGTTTCAAAAATTGTTTTTATGTAGCATTTTGTAATCATTTATATAACGTTTAGTAAAAACATACATAAAACGATTAGATAACATTGTAAATTTGTTTTTAATGTGTTGAAAGTCATTATTTTAGTCATTTAAAAAACAATTTTTAAATTATTTTAAAAATGTTTTAGTAGAGTTACAGATTTGTTTTTTTAGAATAAAAAATATCCTCATACAAATGGAAATAAAACATATATTTATCAAAAATAAAACGTAGGTACCAGGGCTTCCAGTAACCTTTCTTGTAAAAAATATGATTATATGACTACTTTTTACATAAATAATACCACAAGTGGGCGTGATTTTTCGATTAAATGGTGGTGAAAGTTCACGAGTGCCAGTTAAGATGTTAATTTCACGAGCGCAAAGCACGAGTAGAATTACCTAAATCTTAACTAGCACGAATTAACTTGCACGGCAATTTTATCAAAGAAAAATCGCGTCACGAGTCGTGTTCGTCGTAACTATATCACTCACATTAATTTTGACACATTTTTGGCAACACTGAATTCGTCAGAAATGCTTTTCGGAAATCGGCACTCTTAACATAATCCGAAGCTACTGTGAATTTAATCACTTATTTAAACAGCACCATACAGTTCAATCATGAATGTGAGTGGTATAGTCACAAATAAATATGAAAACGTTGCAAAAATAATTTATTGAACGTTATCAAGAACATAAAATATTATACAGGGTGTTTCCGTTTTAATGAGCAGGGTTGCGCCAGAATGTAGAACACAAAAAATAAAGTGACCTGGTATTTTTGTTTTATCAAATTCTGATTTTTAATAGGTGTATTGGCCCCCTGAAGGGTGGCCCCTAAAAATAGTTTTCTGTGAATATTTAAGGAAATCCTTGACCGATTTGAATGAGGCTTGGTATATAAATAAATAAATAGAGTGAATCTACACCTTACGCCAAGCAGTAATTTGACTTAGTTTTTCTACTGTAACTTTTTTAAGATTATATTACAGAATCGGATGTAGAATCAGATTCTCTTTAAAAAATTATTCTTGTGTTGTTGAAAACAAAACAAATTACTGCTTGATGTAAGTGTAGATTCACTCGATTAATTTATATACCAAACTTCATCCAAATCGGTCAAGGGTTTCCTTAAATATTAAAAAAAAACTATTTTTAAAGGCCACCTTTCAAGGGCCAGTACGCCCCTTGAAAATTGGAATTTGAGAAAACAGATCGCTTTATTTTTTATGTTCTACATTTTGGCATAATCCTTCTCATTAAAACATAAACACCCTGTATACATTTGGGGCAATATTTAAAAAATATCTAGCGTTAGAAATAAATGGTATTTTAAAAAGTACAAGTGACCAAAAATAAATTTCAATTTAAAAAATGACAAGAAACAACTTAACTGGAAGACCTGCAATACACATGTTACACAAATGTTAATAATAATTACATATCATCTTTAGGTTTATCTCGCTTTAGCCTTTGATTAGCATTCCGAAACCATAACGCCACACAGTCTTTAACCTCTTTCTTGGTTATGTCTGGATGATATGTCCGTGCTACACCTGTAATACAAATTAAAGTGTCTAGTAGTTCTCTGAATGTCTACGTCAGATTCAAAATTACTTAATTCAAAAAAGACTGCAAACACAATATTGTCGTTAAAATTAACAGCCACTTTAAATGAAAAAATAAAACCTTAAACAAGATTTTTAAACTATAATACCTTCTATTGCTAATATAATCTTTAGAGATTTTATCTCAAAACTGCCTCGAATGCCTGTCGACGAACTAATGGCCGCCAAATTATTGGTAAATGAATTTGCCAACATCCTCCTAATAAATTCATCAGATTTTCCTCCTCGAAGTAATTTCATTTGGTTATTCTAGAACAATGGAATAAATAATTATTTAGTAATTTTATGTCATACTTTGAAAAGTATCTTAGAACTTGTAAAAGAGAGTCAATTACGATAATACTCACAAAAAAATTGAAAAATTCTGCATCAGACAGCTTGTTTTCAAATTCCTTTAATTGCCCGATTTCAGCAAGTGGCAAACCTGTGACATCACCAAGAATTGCATTAGGGGGAGTAGAAGGCCTAGTGGAATTTTTTATTTCATTTTCCAATGCTGAAATTTTTGCACACTGTCGTTTTAACTTCTCTTGAATGCTTGCCAATTTCTTTATAACGGAGGTGAATGCAGTTTCGACTGCTTTGTGTATATTATTAAGCGTAGGCTGTGGGGTAGTTATTCCGTACTGGAAAATCACATTGCCCTCATTTGACTGAACTGAAAAGTAAAACAATGCTTTATATCTTCTATAACACTTTAAAAATATAAAACTTTTAAAATGCGACCTACTTGCTACTGGTGCAATAGTTTCAGATATCGATGTTTCTGTTGGATTGATGGGAGGCTTTGCTTACTGTCCTGCAATAAATGCAATTAAGTTTATTACGTTTTATATTAACGATTAGCCATATCCACATAAGCTTATCACTTTGATTAATACAAAAAATATATATTAAGCAGTGGGAGTAACTAAAGTAAGGTTAAGATGTTAGATAAAGTACCCTTTAAAAGTTTAAAACTGCTTTAAAGTAAACGTGTTTCATAAATACCCCAGCTATTAATACTTACGTTTTTTCACTAAACTTACACAAACGAAACCATCAAAAATGCACACTAAACAAAACAACTCAAGACGGCGAGCAGGCGAAGTTTATGTGCTGTGCAACAAGAAAAGATGTTAACACGCATGCGTAAATAACGTCGTAGTTAACATTTCATACGTTTAGCGGCGTTTTGAGCATTCGTTTACTGCGATATGTTTTATAAATGTTTAAAAATCGACTGGCAAAAAATATTTCCAGGTACTAAATAAAAATGAAAACTAATCATTTTAAAATTAATTCTCGAAAAAGTGTTCCGTATTTAATGATTTATAAACACTTCTAATGCGTTTCAGGAAAACGTCTTTTTGTGTCAACTGGGTAGCAAAAAAAAAAACGTTTTAAAATTGTTTTGTTCTGCCTGGGGTATTATTACTACAAAAAATGGAAATAAGAACTATAATGTTAAATGGTTGAATTCGTGATGTGACATCAGCATACCTTTCGTTGTCATGGAAATGAGAAAAGCAAAAATTAATCTGCAATCTGTCACATATGATTAATTGTTGTCACCATAGTCGTTACTGGTTGTATATTGCTTAAAAATGAGTTCTAACATTGATTACTTAAATTGTAAAGCAGAATCGCGGTTAATACCGCAAAAGTCGGCATTAGTAGCGAGTCTCAAAACCTTGTTTTGGAGCGTCTGTAACTTTTTAATATTTATCTTACTTGTAGGACCCCACACTACGCAAGCGTACATTATTACTGGCCTTATGATACCTAGATACAACATTTTGGAACATTCTATTTTTATGCATGTTTTTTTATTTAATATGGGATAGAGCATTGCAATTCTTGCATAGCCTACTTGTACCTTGTTGTTGACATGTAGACTCCAAGTTAGTCGTCTGTCTAAGTGTAACCCTAGATATTTGACTGCTTTATCTGTTGGATTTCATGTTATTGGGTGATTATTTATAATGATAGGTGCAGGGTCTAGTGGTCTCCGTAAAGTGAAGATTTTAACTTGACGTTTAGAAAAATTCATTTGGATGTTCCAGCGTCTAAACCAGGCAAGAAGATCATTTAGTGAGTTGTGGAGCATTTCAGCAGCTGTGTTAATATCTTCGTGTTGGGTGAGAACATAATTTCTGTAGGTTCTGAAAACCTATTCACATTGAAACTACTTGACTGACGTGACGATTTTATCTCTCCCTCGCTGCGTCGATTACATTATTAAAAGAGATTCGTTAATATTTTTTCAAGCACTACAACTTTCACATTCGCAATTTCGGAAAAAAACCACCCCCACAAAGCTAGAATGGCGGAAACAGATTTTTGGTAACTTTGTCGCCCTCTACCGTTTGAAATACCAACTTCTCTGTATCGCGGTAAGGATAAAAAATGTGTAGAATTTTATTTTCAATAGTTTTTGTTCAATAACATTTTCTGTACGACCAATAGATCGCGAGAAAAAACAAATTTTATTGTTTTCAAGATGGCGGCTGTTTGACAGAGGGTGGGGCAACGGATTTTTGGTTTAAAATTTGTCTAATAACCCTAAACCACTGGGTAAGAGGAATAGCCGCGGCCAATTTTTTTAAGGTGACGGGTTTTTTTCCGACAGTTTTACTGTACTAGATCCTGAGACATACACTGGACATGTGTTTCGACGTACAGTCGGCGTCTTAGAAATCGTTACACGTAATTACGTCCGCTACCATTATGGCGAATAATGGCATGACAATAGATCAAATCCAGTGACAAGTAGGATGGAAATCGGCTGCTGTGGCGACTGGTTACGTTGAAGAGAGTATTAGCAATAAGAAGAATGTTTCAAACATTATTGGGGGTGCCATTAATGGAACTGCAACCTCATTGACTTCTGAGAATGTTAGCAGTATTAATTTGTACAGCACTTTCTCTGATTTAAAAAACCGAAGTATTAATTTCAAACAATACCAACTGTATTTTTCACATTCATTTAAAAATTTAAGATTGTCAAATATTTGATTAAAGCTTTTGCAATAGTTGTTAGTAATATTTGATTTGACGTTACAAGGTACTCCTCTGACACCAATAATTAAAAAGTTACATTTAGACTTCACGTTTCTCGGGTTGTTGATGTTGCCATGGTAATTTTAACACACGCGCGTTTTTACTTCCTTTTACGATAAAGGAACTATTGGATTCACCCCCAAAATTAGAAGTTGAGTTTTCCACAAATATTCACGTTTTCGAGTCGCCTGAACCCAAGAAACATGTTTTTGTTCATCGGTCTGTGTGTGTGTGTGTGTGTGTGTGTGTGTGTGTGTGTGTGTGTGTGTGTGTGTGTGTGTGTGTATGTGTGGGTGTGTGTGTGTGTGTGTGTGTGTGTGTGTGTGTGTGTGTGTGTGTGTGTGTGTGTGTGTGTGTGTGTGTGTGTGTGTGTGTGTGTGTGTGTGTGTGTGTGTGTGTGTCTGTCTTTCTGCCTGTGAACAGAATATCTCAAAAACGAACAGAGGTATGACGGTGAAACTTCATATATAAGTTTTTTATACTATGCACATGATACAGCAAGCTTTTTAAGAAAATCGCATAACCGAAAGTAGGTGTTTACTCTTGTGATTTTTCAGTTTTTTTCGTTTTTTTAGAAAACGGCTCTAACAATTTTTTTTTAACTTTACACTTTCATTACATTTTGAATGTGTATTGATGTGAGATAGGTGATTTTCCAGTTGAATACTTCTAAAATGGGTTTCTTTTGTCTATTTTTTTATTAACTCTTATTTTAAATAGAACACCCAGTATATTATTACATTCTTGAATTCAGCTTAAAATTTTAGAGAAAAATTGTCTCTTGAACTAACGCTCTATTGTGTACGGTTTCTGTACAAATTGCAATTTTTGACAATTTTTGACAAATGTTTGTATGTATGGATCTTACTTAATATACAGGGTCTCTACACCGACCGAGGTGCTAAATTCGAAATAAGCATTTCCGTCAACCATTTCATATAATTTTCAAAATTCATTTCTTTATGATAATCGCCCGTAGTACAGCTTGACTTGTAATTCAAATAAGCATTTGGAATAAATCCCATGTCCCCTCCAGCGTGAACGATTATCATTCTACCTCCTTTGATGATAGGTTTGAGTAAACCTTTGTTAGAATCATCACTCCAAGATTTTTTATTGGCCTGTGATGAGTGAAGATAGGTCTCATCACTATAAACAATTGGTTGACAGTCATCTCGATACGTTTTAATTTTTCTCAAGAAATTTATTCTCAAATCGCGAATATCTGATCTTTCTGTTAGCATCTTTCGGCTCGTTTGTGTTTTACGCCACCTAAATCCTAATTTGCCAATTTATTTTCTGAGGGATTCTCTACTACCACGATAACCAACATCTTCCTTAAATTTAGCGTGAATTCTTTTCAATGTAGGAACCATTTTTTCAGTTAGAAAAAAGTTATAAATTGTTCTTCGTAAAACACCTTTATCAAAATCGTCCGAAGCAATTGGAGATGTACGCGGCTTCTTTTTACTTTTACTGGAACTAGGAAAAGAAGACGTTTTGCAACTCTTGGATTCGTTAGAAATCCGGCTAATGGTTCTAACAGACACACTGGTTGCAGCCGCTACACGCTCTTGGACCTTGCTAAAGGGTATTTTTGGTTTCCATGCAACTTCATATATTGAGCTTCCTCATTCATAAAGTGCAAAACAGCAGTCACAATTTTTATCGCCTCACAACTTAAATTCTATAAAATATATAAATATGAAATGTACTTTACCTAACTTGTTTTAAGTATTTTTATTACCTTGTCTAGAATTTTACATTTACAATTTGAAGATCCTGGGTCATTCATAATGCAAATTTCACGAACGTCCGTTGCAAACGTCAAAATATGCGGTACCTCCCACCCAAGGAAAGCGCTCTTTGTTGCTTTCCAAGAATACTTCGACGCTCAGCATCACTCCATTTCGCTAGTACAATGAAATGTTATGAACCAGTTATTTATCATAAAAATTGTCAATACGCACTTCACTCCGCTTCACAGTTCAATGTTATGAATCAGTCTATTGTTATAAAAACTACGCGCCCTTCGGTGCTTTCCAAGAATACTTCAGCACCTTTCCTTCGCGTTTATTATCAAATTGAATGTGTTATTAGCGAGTGTATTTAAGAAATCAGTTGAATGCTGTAAAAAAAATGCTGTTCGTTATATCATGTAAAAAATAAAAAACAAAAATGTATTTTCATGCTTAACTAAAACAAATTTATTAATTATTTCATTACAATAAAATTTTAACAAAAACAAAAATAGCAGAAGTCAGAAGCAGAATTATCAAAAGAAAACATTATTTGTTAAAGATGAGAAAGGCGACCTGATTGGAGGAACAAGGGAAGAACTAGAGCGCTGGAAGAATTATTTCAGAAAGGTACTAAATGGAGATGAAGAAAGAGAGGTAGAGTTAATAATAGAGAGACAACAAGAGGAAGCACAAGAATTACCTAGTCTAGATGAAGTCAAAGAAGTTATAAAAAATCTGAAAAGCAATAGAGCACCAGTAGAAAATGGAATCACAGCAGAAATGTTAAAAGAAGGGGGAGAAATAATACTAAAACTAGTGTACGGGTTAATATTACAGATACGGAAGGAAAAAAGAATACCCAAGAAATGGAAAGAGGTACTACTACATAAAAAATCAGATAGGGCAATTTGCGATAATTATAGAGGAATTGCACTACTAGACATAACATATAAGGTACTGGCAATATTAATATAATCCTATAATAGGTGAATGAAAATTTGGCTGTTTTGATGAAATAATAAGGTTGTGGAGATAGATAGCCAAAAAGTTTATTGTAGTAGGTATAAAAAATCTAATTGTCCCTTAAGGTCCAAGCGTCATACATGTGAAGGTTGATTAAATATTTTACGTTTCGCCACTTTAGATGGCTTCATCAGAAATTATTGACAAGTGATATAACAATATGGCTTCCATAAAAGTTTATAATAATTGATAACAAAATTTGCAAATGACTAATTAAAGCCACATTGCAAGTATACGGCGTCTAAATGGATAAAGGTGAAATATTAAACAATCATTATTGATTGAGGTTAAACATTAACTATATTATAGATAATGTAATTTAACAATAAACTTTTAATTGAAAGTAAAGGACATCTTGTTTTGAAGAAGCAAGCTGGCAGCTGGCTTCTTCAAAACAAGATGTCCTTTACTTTCAATTAAAAGTTTATTGTTAAATTACATTATCTATAATATAGTTAATGTTTAACCTCAATCAATAATGATTGTTTAATATTTCACCTTTATCCATTTAGACGCCGTATACTTGCAATGTGGCTTTAATTAGTCATTTGCAAATTTTGTTATCAATTATTATAAACTTTTATGGAAGCCATATTGTTATATCACTTGTCAATAATTTCTGATGAAGCCATCTAAAGTGGCGAAACGTAAAATATTTAATCAACCTTCACATGTATGACGCTTGGACCTTAAGGGACAATTAGATTTTTTATACCTACTACAATAAACTTTTTGGCTATCTATCTCCACAACCTTATTATTTAATATAATCCAGATTATAAAATGTATCAGAAAAAAACATAGGCGATTACCAACGTGGATTCCGGAACAATCGATCAACTATAGAAGAAATTTTCACAATAAAGCAAATTTAAGATAATAGTTATGAACACAACTTACCGCTAAAAGTAATATTTATAGACTTTAAGCAAGCCTATGACTGTGAAACGAGGTACTGAAAGAATTGGGGATATCGACAAAATATCCTTATGCCCTTAACGTATTTTTGAGGTATAGTCAAAACATTTTTTTTTAATTTGACACTGACAGCGCAGATGTTAAGTAAATGGACTATATGTTCAACCCTTAAGGAGTAGTGGACGATTCTCTGTAAATCGATGGGGATGGATCAATGCTCACGGATCTGGGGCATGCTATAGAGTTATTGGTCCACTGAATGCTGAAAATTATCGCAACATTTTGCAAAATGTGATGCTGCCATCTGTAAGAGAGGTCTTTCCTAATCAATTTACTTTTCAACAGGCAAGATATTACCTAATTAATTAATTTTGTTTATGTTAACGTAATTGATAACATTATTTTCACAGGATAACTGTCCTGTGCATACAGCAGGGATTGTTCGTTGAAGGTTTGATGAGAATAATATCAATTTATTACCATGGCCGCACTTGAACCCAATCGAAAATGTTTGGGGGTATTTAACTAAAAAAATGTATACTAGGAATTTTGCACCAAACAACGCAGATGAATTATGGGAAAGAATAATAAATGCTTGGAAGGAACTGAGAGAAGGATACAACATGGAAACATTGGTCAACTCTATGCTAAACAAACTGCAAAGCGTAATAGCAATTGAATACTGATACATATTTATTAAACACATATTATTATATAGTTTGTTTACTTGTGAAACTTTGCTAAAATACAAACATTAAAAAAGTAATACCTATTCTTATAATCACAAGCAACGCCACTGAAGAAACCCTCATTTAATAAGCCAAAAAGCGCAAAAATAACCGTAGTAACAAAAATCGTGCAGTTTGAGCTGTCCGTAACTGTACATACCAAGTACCAGTGAAAATTCATGAACTGCGAACACGAGTAAATCAAGGCGAATTTAGGAGTGCCTAAAAGCCGCCAAGACCGATGGACAGTCAATCTAAGGTACTCTGATATTAATCCACGGGTCGTCTGTGTTGATTGTTTACCTGTTCAACTCAGACGAGGCATCCACGCCTAGTGTAATTTTTGTTAATTATTATATCACAGATAGAATGTATGAGGTACTGTGTTATTCTATGATTAATTCAGGTGATAAATTCAGAGTTGAAAAACAGAATTTTTAGAAGTTAACAGTAAAGTAAAAGAAGGTAGTTCACAAAGTAAAACGCATTCTGAAGAAAGAAATAATTTCTTTCGAACAAATTAACTCATAGTAAAAAAAAAGATATAAACAAAAATTAAACTATTTTATCTACTCCAGTGGGATAAGTAACTTATTACGTCACTCATTTGACACTATTTCAGTTAGGTAATGAAGCTCATTACACCACTCAGTTATGTAATGGTTTCATTACGCAACTGGGTTGTGTAATGACTTTATTACCTAACTGAAATAGTGTCAAATGAATGACATAATGACATTTGCCTACGAAAATATTTTTGAAAATGACAGATCTGACATTTCTCTTAATGCACTTTTCTCAATTTTAGGCAGTCGTAGATAAAATTTTGTACAATACATGTGTGATAATGCATCATTAATATACTTGTGTGCTTACATACACGTATATTAATGATGCTGTTATCCCACTTGTATAGTAAATAACTATTATCTTACAGTAGCAGCTATTACCATACATTATACAACTGTTTTCAGTGACTAAAATGAAGTTTTATTCACATGTGAGTTTTCATTATTACTTCCTTTTACAATAAAGGAAGTATTGGATTCACCCCAAAAATTCGAAATTTAGTTTTCAACAGATCTTCACGTTTTAGAGTCCCCTGATCCCAAAAAACATATTTTTTTTCATTGGTCTGTCTGTCTGTGTGTCTGTCTGTCTGTCTGTCTGTCTGTGTGTGTGTCTGTCTGTGAACAGAATATCTCAAAAACGAAAAGAGGTATGGCATTGAAACTTCATATATAAGTTTTGTGTACTATGTAGATAAGACAGCAAGCTTTTGAAGAAAATCGCATAACCGGAAGTAGGTGTTTACTCTTGTGATTTTTCAGTTTTTTTCGATTTTTTCAAAAACGGCTCTAACGATTTTTTTTAAACTTTACATTTTTATTACATTTTTAATGTGTATTGATGTGAGATAGGTGATTTTCCAGTTGAATACTTCTAAAATGGGTTTTTTTTGTTTTTTTTTCTATTTTTTTTATTAACTCCTATTTTAAATAAAACACCCAGTATATTATTACATTTTCGAATTCACCTTAAAATTCTAGAAAAAATTTGTATTTTCAACTAACGCTCTATTTTGTACCGTTTTTGTAGAATTTGTAATTTTTGAAAATTTTTGACAAATTTTTAAAATTAAAAATGAAATTTTTGACTAATTATAAGATCACTGTAAAAGGAAGTTGTATGAGTGTATCACACCAGATTTTTTATACTACTGCATTGTTGGTAGCACTGTCAAGCTATGTCAAATTCGTAATTTTCAGGTTACGTTTTCCTTCAGTCTGTGTCAAATAACAATCAAAAACTAACCTACGAACCTCGAATTTGACATAGACTGACAATACACTTCAGTACTGCCAATACATTTCAATACTGTGAAACGTATGTCACAAATCATAGGCGACTAATTATAAATTTATTCCGCGACATATTCCGACTGCGCAAACTATTTAGGCATAAGAATTGCTACTGTAAGATAAAACGTTTTATATCACACGTGAGCGAAATGCCATTATAAGCTCGTGAGAAATTGTATCGCTCGTGCTGGGGCACTCGCGATTCAAAATTCTCACTCGCAAATGATGATGCATTTCTCTCACTTATAATATAATCTTCTATTTATTTCAAACAACAAAATTCAAGAAGTTTAAATTAGCTCGTCTGCAAAGAGCCTGCCTTTGCTCTAAACAATATCCTAAGCGAAACTTCTCCCCACATTAGTTGACGTATTAGTGCTAGTACTCTGAACAACCCATTTAATTTTTAAACGCAGTTCTTCAAATTGTTAGTTGTACTGAAAACGACTTTCCAGAGGAAATTTTCGGCATTTCAGTCTCAGTTTCACAAAATTCCATACTTCTGAAATGGTCAACGGGAAGAATATCGCAGCTAAATCTACCAGTTCTGCAATTTATTTAAATGAATAATCTGGATAGTCATTAGCGGTAATACAAACCTCTTTTAAATTCCTGTCTTCGTTGGGAACATTAATAAGCCTTTTGTGCTTTTGGGGAGAAACACATCCAAAGTTTCCAAAATTTAAAATAACTCCATGTAACGTTGATAACGATGAAGAACGCCTATTTCCAAATGTTGTGAAAGAATTGTGAATTTCCCGGACCGTTGGACCCTGATAATACCATTTTACAATTTGCACTGTTCTGTGTTGCTTCGTAGTTATCGATTTTAAAGATAGAAATGACAGCAGATATTATCTACTCACAAAATACGCGAACTGTCAAATTCAAATTCCCGGCATTTGTAAATTCGACATATCGTCTGCCGTGTTCATAGTAAAGAAAATCTCTCTGTACATATACATTATTTTGCTTGAGAAAGGGATGGCACCCAAAAAGTATGTCTTGGTTATGTTAGCACATTAGGTGAACCTTGTGTTTCTATCTATATCCTTAAAAATCACTGTAAAATGCCACCTGTGCTCTTTGTGGGTTTCGGTGGATTGCTACCATTGCTGCTGCTGCTGTTGGCGCTCTTGTCTCTATCGCCGCTTTTGTTGTCTACTCCACTGCTAATTTGACTTCTTCGCTGCCGGGCCATTTTCAGGTTATGCTACGGAAAATTAATAAGTTTAGCGGATTGCAAACATATTACGGTGAGTCCTATAAATTTGACTAGGATGTATGACGTGCTTTATTTATTTAAGTTGACTTACGTGGATTTATGATCGTATCAAAGTGTCAATATAACCTTATCTTTGACAAGCAATACCTCAGGTACTGTCGTGAATAAGACGGAACCTAAGCTACTGACAAATCCATGTAATTTACTTTTAAAATATGAGCTTGACTATTCAATTCACCCGATAAAAAGTGACAAATGAAAATCCAGAATTTGACGTTTCTTGACCAATTAAAAAAATATCAGCAGGCGAGGTTTTAGTGTTGTATGAAAAAGGTCAGAAAGTGCCATATCTTTGGTTTTTGCCTTCGACCATACCTCAAAAGTTGATGTTGTCTTCATTTTCGGACGCCCTATCGTATGAAAAAGATCCAAGACTTCAGGAAGGTTCCTGGCGACCGGAATCGTGTACACATACGAACATACATCCCCCGCACAGCACGTTTAGGCAGCCCCCAATACGAGGGAGGGGCCTAGTGGACTGGGGTCTTGACCAAAAGGTCCGCATAGCCGAGACGGAGATTTGGTATAGCGGGTTCATTAGTCGGTTGGCACGAATTTTAGAGATATTTGACTCAGAGTGGTTTTCGATATGAGGGAATTTCAATACTTCGTACACTTCGTGTCGAAGTAATTGACAAATGCTAACACAACTACCACTATTTAAATAAAAAGGTTAGTTCAGATTTCTGCCGTACGCCACTTTTAATTTGTCGACCTGTACGGTTGATGAGAACGATATAGATTCTATAACCGTTCAATAGTTATTTTCCCGGTAAGTATACATGAAATTTTGTTTTTATGTTTAATAAAATTAAAACTCCCTAGAATCTCTTTCGGACACTTTGTCAGAATCATCTGTTATGAACAGGAGGCTCACAAAAGTATCTAATTTGATAGAGAAAGAGGTACAAGAAAAGTATGGGGAGCCAAGTATAGCAGACTGCATTAAAGCTCAAAGGTTAAGATGGTTTGGGCATATATGGAGAATGCCAGATGGAAGAGCTACTAAGATAGTATTGGAAGGCAGAGTGCGAGAAACTAGAAGAAGAGGGCTACCAAGGAATATGTAAAAGAAGGCTGTAATGGAAGACATAGCAAGGAAAGGAATAGAAGACGGGAGAAATAAAATTATGAATAAGGGACAATGAAGACAGATTGTTATGTAATGGGCCTAAAGTGGATTGTAAAAACTTTATTTATATATACTGAAAAAATACATAAATTGTAATATTTAAATATTTTTGTGTACAATGTATAATTACAATAAAAAACGACTTTCATTATAGGTACCATTATGCCTACTCAACAAAGTGTAAAGTAGGTAGACAACTCCTTTATTCGCTGTCAGATTTCATACATGAAGTTAGCTCACATTTCATGATAGTAACAAGTTCACATTGACATTATAAGGGTGAGTTCATCTTACATCTCTCTTTCTTTACATTAGGGTATCAGTTAATTAAACAATAAGTCATCGTTTGAAAAAAATGCAAATAATTACATAATTAAATTAATAACTAAATAAACGATTCTCGCAGCGGTGAGTTCATCTTACATCTCCCTTTCTTTACATTAGAATATCAGTTAATTAAACAATAAGTCGTTTGAGAAAAAAATGCTAATAAGTAATTACCTACATAATTAAATTATAATAATAACTGAATAATCAATTCTCGCAGCACATAATTTGCACATACTTTTAATTGCCCATGTTTTCACTCACTGCTTCTTCACAATAACGTTTCGGTTTTCGTTTAGCTCTTTCACTCCGACGCGGTTGAGTTGCGCTGCTGCTTGATGAGCTGGCAATACCGTTGGTCCTGTGTAACTGGGTAACCTTCAGCTCCGGTGGTGTGTTTGTTGGTTGTATGGTTACGTGTGATTCCTTTGGTGGTTGTACATGTTCCTGGTTTGTATTAGTAGGTAATGGTTGAAGATGTCTTCTATTCCTCCTTACTTCCCCATTCTCCGTTTCCACTGTGTAGGATCGTGGTTCTTCTGTCTGTGTCAACACCATTCCCTTTCGTCTCAAATCTTTTATCCATACCTGTTGTCCTTCTCCAATAGTTTCTAGTTCTCGAATACGATGCCTTTTATCGTAGTACTGTTTTTGTTTGTTTCTTTGCTCCGACATAGACCTATGGGCTGAGGCATGATCAGGTAGCTTAGGCGTTAGCTTCTGCTCCGTGGTTGGTAATATTTCTCTAAGCGATCTGCCCATCAACAGCTGTGCTGGTGTGGGTCCACTCGTAAGGCTAGTATTTCTGTTTGCTAGGAGTCCCAGGTAGATGTCTTCGCTTTTCTTCAAGATGTTTTTTACCAGTTGAACTGCTCGTTCTGCCATACCATTTGACTGTGGATAACCTGGACTGCTAGTTACATGTTTAAAGTTGTATGCTTTGGCAAACTCTCGAAACTCCAAGCTGTTGAACTGAGGGCCGTTATCTGTTCGTACAATTCTGGGTATTCCAAAACGTGCAAATATTCCCTTCATCTTGAGGATCACGTGTTTACTGTTAGTTTTTTCTAGGAAACATACCTCTGGGTATTTACTGTAAACGTCTGGAATTACTAGAAATACCTTGCTCTTTATTACAAATAAGTCGGCTGCTAGTTCCATCCACGGTAGTTTAGGTATTTGGGTGGTAATCAATGGTTCGGTTTCGTTCTTCTTATTCTTTAAACAGGTCTCGCAGTTTTCCAATAAGTCTTCTATTTGTCTTCCTATGTTGGGCCACCATACCGTTTGTTTTGCTCTTGCCTTACAGCGATTTATGCCTTGGTGTCCTGCATGGATGTGTCGTAACATCTCTTTGCGTAGATTAGTTGGCACAATTACTCTATCTTGGTAGAATAAAATATTTCCATGAAGCGTTAAGTCTTGTTTGTATTTGTAGAATTGTAATACTTGTTGATCACATTTATCCTTCGTTGGCCAGCCCTTTATTATATATTGTTCCAATGCTCTGAGTGCTTCGTCCTTTTTTTGGGCAGCCAGGATATCATCACTCGTTAGGCTGGTAATTTGGAAAATATCGGAGGTTATGCGGTCAATGTGGCTGACACAATCCTTTTCTGAAATCACGTCCTTGTCATGTTTACCGTATTGCAATGGAAATCTAGACAAGGTATCTGGGGTAAAAAACTGCTTACCAGGGATGTGCTCGATGGTGAAATCGAATCTTACCATTCGCATGCGAAATCTTTGTAGACGAATGGTTAGTTCATTCATGGGTTTCTCTTTCAGCAACGATAAGAGTGGTTTATGATCAGTATGGACTATAAAGTGCTTTTCGATCAAGAATTTGTCCATTTTTTCGCATGTCCATACTATTCCGAGAGCTTCTTTTTCGATTTGAGCGTACTTTTGCTCTGTAGGGCTTAAAGATTTTGAGCAATATGCTACTGGATGCCAACTGTTGTCGCTTTGTTTTTGTTCCATCACCCCTCCAATACCCTAGGAAGAAGCATCTGCTAATATTCTTGTTTCCTTATTGGCATCATACATAGCGAGAACGGGAGCAGAGGTGACTGTTATTTTTAGGTTTTCGAAGCATTTTTGGTGCAAGTCTGTCCACAAGAATGCGTTCTTTATTTTAAGTAGTTCCCGTAGCTCTTTAGTCCTGTCTGCTGCGGATGGTAAAAATTTTGTAAGGTAGTTTACCATGCCTAGAAACTGTCGTACTTCGGATACGTTTTGCGGTGCAGGAAATTGCTTGATTGCAGTAACGCGTTCTTCGTCTGGATGAATGCCCAATTCGCTAACGATATGACCTAGGAATTTAATTTTATTTAGTGCAAAGGCACACTTGTTTTTGTTTAATGTGATTCCTGCGTTCTGTAGTTTATTGAGTACTGCGTGTAGGTATTGGTCGTGTTTCTTTCAGTTTTCAGCAAATATGATAATATCGTCCATATGTACTAATACTCCCGTTTGACTACCAATAATATTATTCATGGCTTTTTGATATACCTCGGGAGCTGATGTTTTACCGAAGGGTAAGCGATTGTAGGCATACCTGCCGAATGGCGTTATGAAGGTTGTGTATTTTGATGATTGTTCTGTGAGTTCCAGTTGCCAAAACCCCGAAGATGCGTCCAATTTTGAGAAGATTTTAGCATTGCTCATCTTTGCTAGGGTTTCATCTACACATGGCAGTATCAATTTTTCTCGAAGAACATGCTTATTTAGTTCTGTAAAGTCAGTGCATATACGTATGGTCCCGTTTTTCTTTGAGACGACTACCATTGGTGCACACCATGCAGTTGGTTCACTTATTTCTGTGATTACGCCCTCCTCCGTCATTCGGTTTAATTCGGTTTTGACCTTATCCATTAAAGGCAATGGTATTCTCCTTGGGGTGGAAATGGAAAATGGTTCAGCACCTTCTATTAATTGGATGTTATACTGTATGTTTTTAAATTTACCTATACCGGTAAATAAGTCTGCATATTTATCGATAATGTTAACTGTACTTTGTATTTCATTATTTGTGACGTCATCCACCCACTGGATTAAGCCAAACCTATTTATAGCAGGCCGACCCAACAAATTTTCTTTGTTCTTCATGACATACATGGTAATTAAGTGATCCTTACCTTTCCAGTTCACCGGCACGTTAATAATTCCCATGACATCAAGAGGTTGGTTGCCTGGTCCATATAATCTGCTTGGTGGTTTCATTAGCTTCGGTTTATTTTCCATGGCCTTGTACTGTCTGTAAGTTATAATGGTCTCATCTGCGCCTGTGTCGATCTTGAACGATACACTTTGTCCATTTATTTCAACTTCTATGTGCCATGGAGTATTTTCTCCACCGGTGACTTCGTCCACTTTCACTATTTCTGCTATACCATACATGTCGTCATAATCTGATGAGGAGTCGCTGGTTTTGGAGTCGTTTTCTGTGTCTGTTCCTGAAATGTTATCTATCTCTCTAACCGTTAGTTTCGTCTTGCATCTGTTAGCAAAATGGCCTTTCAGCGAACATTTTTTACATTTTAACTTTAATGCAGGGCAATCTGATAATTCGTGACTAGGTTTGGCACCACAGCGATTACATTGTGGATAATCGAAGGCATTCCTTTTAAATTTATCACTTTGACCTTTTACTTTACTTTTATAATAATCATATTTTTTATTTCTCTTAACTCTATTTATCTCACCTGACGTGCTGGAGGTTTCCCGAAGGTGTTTGTTTTCGAGTTTAACTCTTTCTTGCTGTAATATTTTATACCTAGCATCAGGCAATGTTAAATCGCTGGTCATTTGTAGCGACTCTGAGAGCTTTTTGTCTTGGATACCGACTACCAGCCTATCTCGGATCAGCTCGTCTGTCATTGCCCCGTAGTTGCATGTTTTTGCTAGCTGTACGACGGCTGAAATAAATTCTTGTGCAGACTCACCTTCTTTTTGTGTGCGAAGATTGAATTTTGCTCTTTCATACATTACGTTCGTCTTCTTAACGTAATGAGTATCCAGTAAGTCCTTGATTTTAGAGTAGCTTCCCCGATCATCAGCTGTTGGATTCAATGTATCCAGGAGTTTGTCTACTTCACTTCCCATATGTATGAGGAGGCTATTGACTTGTATTATTTCGGCCTGATTGTTTAACCCTGTCAACATTCTGTAGCGTTCGTACGTTGTAATCCAACTGGTCCAGTCACTAGCTTCAAATGTGAAGCGTTCTGGAGCTGGTATTGTGTTGAATGGCGTGGGCGCTGTCGCTTGCATTTGGGTAAATCGCCGTTCCATTTCGTCGACTTTCTTCTTGAGATCGTCGTTTTGCCGTTTTAATTCGTCCATCTTTGCTGTGATTCGATTTTCAACAATGTGCTTTGTCAGGTTAGGTTCACTTTTTCGCGCACAACTGACACCATGTAAAGTAGGTAGACAACTCCTTTATTCGCTGTCAGATTTCATACATGAAGTTAGCTCACATTTCATGATAGTAACAAGTTCACATTGACATTATAAGGGTGAGTTCATCTTACACAAAGTATGAAACGTCACAGTCTCTATATAGACTGGAAACGTATTCAGAATCAGCAAGTTGTCTTTCATGAAATTTATCTTAACCAATAATAAAAGTGGCACAAAATCAAAACCAAATCTGGCAACCACATTTTGTACATTAACATAAAATTATCAGTTTGTATAAAATGGGCATAACCTAACTTTTGTTAATGACTGACAGCATATTTACATGGTGAAATTCGTCACCCTAATACGGCCTCCTATCGGGAAAATAACTATTGAACGGTTTATATGTGGCCTATTTTAATGTACATAAGGGAATGCAATGCATATTATGCAATTATAAAAAAAGTGGGAGTATTTTAAGGAATTTTCGACCACAGACGACATTATTAATTCTTTGATTAGTGCCACTGACAGTGGCGGATTATGCTAGCCAAATGTGAACATTGTTCTCTTTGTGACGTATGTGTATGTAACTATGCAATAGCTAATTTCATCAAACAATGAAACATTTTTCTACAGCAAACCAATCAGAGAAATTTAATAATGTCTTTAGCTTTAAGAGATATGCCCGAAGAAATTTTTCTATGTCATAACTGCACTGTTCATAATGTCACTGTTTTGATTAAAACCATTTTATATACCACGGCTAACATATTTTTAAATAATTGTACAAAACAAATCAATGTCATTATCAATAACAAAAATATGCCCCAATGTAAAAGACTAAAATTGGACAATTTTTCTAAAAAATAATATTTTTGTTTTTTAAGTCTTAACTTTTGTTAAGTAATTAATTATAACTATCGCAATATAAATAATATGTGTAGTAAACAGATTGACTTTTATTGTCATAAATACATTTCACCAACTGAAGTTGACTACAACTTGATATTATGTATGACTACAACTTAATTTAAATGGCCTACCTATGATGACCCCATTCTCGATGTTAGATAGCATTGTCTGATCATGGCCGACTAAAATAAGTACTATGGCCTGCACATATGGTATAGAGATCATATATACATATAGTTTACTAAGGGCCGGTTGCAGAAAGCAATGTTAAGTCTGGTGTTAGCTAACGCGACGTCAAAGTGAACAAAAACGAATCAAATCTCAAATGCTTATGGTAACTAATACATTAGTAAACAAAATTTGATGCGATTTTGTTCACTTTGACGCGACGTTAGCTAACACCAGACTTAACATTGCTTTCTGCAACCGGCCCTAAGAGTTGGGCAAACAGCCTGATTTGCCATATATCTTTGATCCAAATTAGATATTTGACATATGTGGTACAAAGAGGTTATAGAAACTAATTTTGCTAACTTGATTTTGATGGGAGAGTTTTCAGAGCATTGATCATTCTTAGGATCTCTAGAACCGACTATTAGGAATATACGGCCAATTAAACTAAATTAAGAATTGCATGTGCGAAACTATCAGTTGTCACGTTACAAAATATGTAAAAAGGCCACATTCATCACACATGCTTTGTAAAAAGTGATCCAAACCAATCAAAATGTATCTCACTGTTTGCCCAACTCTTTTAGTAACCTATATACAGGGATTCTAATAGGGAACACCTCCTAGAAACATCTATTAATTAATACTAAAACGTATTTTATTTATGGCGGCAAATTTATATATTTGACATATGGAATACAGTAGCATATGTTGTTTCTATAGAAACACTTATTTTTCAAATGTAGAAAATTAAAATATGAATAGGTTAAGTCACCTTTGAAAATGTATTGACAACTTAAATATTATTCTAACAATTAAAATAGTTATAGCACTTATTAGTAGGTACTCTGCTTGTTAAAAGTATTGAATATAATTTTATTTATTTATTTTATTTTAACCTGTTTTACAGTATAAATACCCAATTACAAAACAGTCTTATTTCATCCAGACTTTGAACACCTGCAAGATCAACCACCAGACAATTCTTTGCACATTGGGAGATTGGGAGCATTTCCATAGAAGCCACGGTATAGTATTGCAGAATCTAATAATATCGTCTTTTTTTGCCACATAAGAAGCATGGTATTGTTTTTGCAGCCTTTACAAGAAACTCCATGGAGGTTTTTGCTAATAAATGTTAAACAAGCTGTGCAGTTAACCATTGGCACCCATAAGGTTATCACTATTGTAACAATTCAGGTCTTCTTGTTATCGCCGATAACTTTTTAACTTTCACTCCACACTCAGTCCAGCTCTGTATACATCCTTAGTTGCAAATATATTCTACTAAATTTTAAAATGGTTAGATTTTTTTCATGTAAGGATAAAAGGTATCTGCTTTTTCAACTGCCTAGTGAACTGTGTGTTCGGCCGCAATGGGTTGAATCTTTACAAGAATTTTGTGGTATTAACAAACTGTAAAAAAACTGCATGTTGCATGTTAACTACATTTTTATTGCAGATATCTTTAAAATTACAAACTGTACAGCCTTATGTAAAAATCATTTCGAACCACAGCAGCTTGTTAACAGTGGTAATTTCTGCAACTTGTAACTGATTGTAGTTTTGCTGTATTACAACTGTTTACGGACAATTTTTCATCGAATGTCGCACTTTTTAAAATGTTAAGTGGGGGATCAATTAAACATTACATTGAGCATCCTTCATTGGTTGTATGTAACTTTTCTAAATTATATAGACGAAATACACAATAACTCCAGTAACATGAGATTACCAGGATTGACAAAGAAAACCGTACACGCTCTAAAATTCACTTCAGTAAGTACTTATGCCTAAAATGTCTTCTTGAGCAAGCTGGCTTCTATTATGTATAAATACGAGCGTTCAGTACTGATGCAGTTGAAGCAACTTGCAACTAATAGGTGAATCCAATGACACTACAGATCCCCAACAGCAGAATATGCACGAAGGCAAATTTTGCGCTGTGGAATAGTTAAATCATCTGCCGCAGAACAGTTTCGTTGTATTAGTAGTATTGGACAACTGTCATCTCTTTCAACAGCATCTATCAATAGCGAAATATAGTTATTACCAGTAGAACTACGGTTGAAAATCCTTAAGTTAAAAATCAATGATGCCTGAAACCAACATTTATTCAGCATCCACAGCATTTGTATCGGGGTACATAATTAGAGAAATACAACAAAGGGTTACCTGTGATAATGGTATCTCCCCATTATTGTCAACTGCCGCGCCAGGACCCTTGTTACAATAAATTTATCTGCAAGACCGTGGATTAAAACTTCTACAAATAAGCTTACATTATGTGTTGACTTATTAAAAATTGTGTTAAATATCAATAAAAACAATAAACTGAGATTTCACGGTGCAACTAACCTTTTCAACTTCAGATTTTGACATTTGAGCTAAGAAAAGCAATAAAATGCTTTTAAATTCTCATAATAGGTGGCTGCAGAAAGTGTTCCTTATATATCCACTGTATTCTTTATTTGCAGCCCATAATGTAATTGTGCATTTAATATAGATGGTCATGGTCTGATAACATCGTTTGATCTAAGATTCAAAATTTAAGTCTAAATCTAAAGATCCATATTTCCCAGTTATTACCTAAGATCATTTCATAGTAGTTGTCAAAGAAGCTGGATGCTAGACAATTTACCTATTCAAGTTTTTGTAGACAGGACTAAAGCAAGGCAAATTATATATCAAACATATTTTATATTTCGGGTTGTTAATTTACCATCGAATAGTGTAATATTGTGCTGTTGTGGGACAGTCTCTACATAAGAGTAGTTCTTTTGCATACTATTTTATGTAATCGGCCTTTGGTAGCAAAAATTACAGTTGTGTAATTACCTGTCATCTTGTCTGTTGCTGCTAACCCCTTCTGTGTATTGCATTTTCCAATTTCATGTTATTGTAAGTATAAATAATAGAACTCAGTTATAAGAAACTTGTAAATAGTCTTAGGCAACTTAACCTAACTAAATTTCGTATTGTTTTCAGATATTTCATTTAATAAATCTATTCATTTCTGTTATCACAATGGACGTAAATCAGGAAGTGAAGCTGGAATTACATGACAATAATTTGTATACTGCAATGGCCAGCAACGTACAAGAACCACTGATAAAAGTCGAAGAAGATATGTACAACGTACAGCAAGAGATCATCGCAGACACTGTCGGAAACACAGCTTGCTATGGATTCAACATCAAACTGGAGGAAGTTGATATAAAAGATGAATTGTCTGATACATGTACAGCTAGCGGAAACATTTTAGAAGAGTGTACGGTCTGTGAAAATGATGCAGAAGACAATAGTTTCTTGAAACATATGTTGAGTCATACTAAACAGTTTCACTCATGTTCTATTTGCAAATATAAAGCTACTCAGAGAAGTAGTTTAATGAAGCATATCAAGAAACATAAAGGGGAAAAACCTTTTGAATGTTCTATTTGCGAGTATAAAAGTACTCGTAAATTTAATTTAGGTAACCATATGAAGAAACATACAGGAGAAAAACCTTTTGTATGTTCTATTTGCGAGTATAAAGCTACTCAGAGAAGAGATTTAACGAAGCATATGAAGAAACATACAGGGGAAAAACCTTTTGAATGTATTATTTGCGAGTATAAATCTACTGAGAAAAGTGCTTTAATTAGGCATATGAAGAGACATACAGGGGAAAAACCTTTTGAATGTTATATTTGCGAGTATAAAACTACTTGGAAACATGATTTAATTAAGCATTTGCAGAAACACACAGGAGAAAAACCGTTTGAATGTTCTATCTGTGAGTATAAATCTACTCAAAAAAGTAGTTTAATGCAGCATATGAGGAAACATACAGGAGAAAAACCGTATAAATGTTCTGTTTGTCAGTATAAATCTACTCATAAAAGTAGTTTAGTTAACCATATGAGGAAGCATACAGGAGTTAAACCTTATCAATGTGCTATTTGCGAGTATAAAGCTACTCAGAAAAGTCATTTAATGAAGCATTTGAAGATACATGCAAGAGAAAAACCTTTTTTATGTTCTATTTGAGAGTATAATCATAGAAAAGTGATATAATTAAGCATATGAAGAAACATACAGGTGAAAACCATATGAACGTTATATTTGCTAGTATAAAACTACCCAGAAAATTCTGCTAGATATAAATATGGAGAAACACTACAGAAGAGCCTTAAAATGGTAACATCTGAGTTGTGTCGTTTGTCCGAGAATTTGTCTTGACTTTCATTGTTCATACTGCCTGCTTCGTCAGGGGTATCTGAACATAGTTTTATGCTATTTCTGTTCTATTTGCCAATTATAATAATAATTCCCTATGGATAAGAATAACGCAGTACATAAAAGTGTCAACTTAATTGAATTGTAAGCAATGTTACATGATTTCTTATGTTTAGATTTTATTTTTTATAAGATCAGTAATTATAATTCAATAAAAGAATTGGAGTTACAATGAGTTATGTAATTGTATTATTTTGAATAGATTTGGAAGAATTCAACGTTAATGCATCACTAGAAAAACCATTATATTTCCCCTATATCTTATACAACAACCTAGATTTCTGATAAGTTGTATTTTGTTCGTTGCTTCAAAATATGTTTATTTCGTTACCGTCAAAATTAATGTAAAATTTAAATCCCTTTTGATTGTAAATGCTTATGTAATACTACATATATTTATTAGTGCAATATCAACAATGACTATAAAATCCTTGAAATTTGTAAAGTTCTTGTTAGGTACCACTTCATGTTAGAAGCCTTAATAAGAAATTTGATGAATTTCTTGTAGGTGATATTGTTTTAATTCCTCTATACCTACCTATTTTGATATAAATTTGCTTGTTGAAACATGGAAGATACATGAAGTTAGTAATTATAAAATAGAAACTTATAGCATGTATTACAGCTACGGCTTGTTTAATTAGTATGATGGAATTGTTATTTACATTATAGTTCACAAAAAGTGTTGATGTGAACATTCTAAATCCTAGGAACATTACTAATAAGTAAAGCTGATATTATATGGCAAATGCATATTTTGTATAATTAATATGCCGGCGAAACTTTTTGCATATGTCTACTAATTATGTGAAAACAAATCATTTAAGCCAAGTTTCATTTTGCATATTTATACGTTTTTTAGCATACTTTCTGGATTTTGCAGATTTGGTTATATTTTTAGCGATAATTTGTAATGTATGAACTTTTTGAGATTTTTTTGTGAAATTTACTATTTCATTAAATTTATTAATAAAAATTTTATGCACAACTGAGATATATACTTTGACTTTCTGCCGCTGGAGTGCAGTGCGCTTATCGAAATAAACAGAGGAAAGGGGAAGTCCCTGTTAAAATCGTTGACTATATAATAATAATAATAATAATAATTGTTTTTATTTGAAAATAAACAGATATATAAAAAAACCATATACAAATTAAAATATTTTCAAAATCTCAAGGTCCAGATCAGTACAACTGTTTTTCATCTGAACCTTGCAAATATAAATTAAATTTTTAAGTTTAAGTAATACACATGACAAACACAAAATACAAATACAAGCCCGTCGTTTCCAAATATATTTCAAGTCCGAGCAATTCTTGCAAACTCATAATTTTTGTTTTATTAAAAAGTGGTAAATTTAAAAAGTTCGTTAATTTAGGTCACTCACGTTTCTTGAGATTTTAGATACAAATTAAATAACTTTATTCGAAATTGTTTAACAGAAAGGGTTTTGAATGATAATGGTAACTCATTATATACTTTACTGATATTGAATGTAAACGATCTTTCAAACAAAGCGGTTCGGTGTTGAGGTGGCGTAATTAAACCTCTAAACCTCAAATTTAAACTATGCACGTCCGTCCTGAAAGTTATTTTATTATAGAGATACGGTGGGGTTTTACAAAGTATCAATTTATGATAAAAACATGCAGTTTGTAATAAGCATCTATTTTTCATGTTAAGCCACTTTGTTTCCTGCAACTTATGTGAAATGTGCTCATATTTACGTATACCGTGAATGTACCTCAAACATGAATTTTGCACCCTTTGCAATCTATTTCTGGTATCAACATCTAAGCAAGGACCTATAATTTCAGAACAATATGAAAACTGGGATAATACAAGAGAATCGCAGAGCATTTTTTTCTGAATCTTATTTAAATAAGATCTGTGTGGATATAACAATTTTAAATTTAAATACGCTTTCTGAATACATTTGTTTATATGAGGCCGATATCTAAAAGTGTTGTCAATTATCAATCCTAAATTTTTTGCTTGTGTAGTTATTGGAATTTCAATATCATTAATAGTTATACGTAACAAATTTTGAATATTCAATAAATTAGATGATCTGCCAAATAAAATAGCACACGATTTTGATGGATTTAATTTTAGTCCGTGATGTGCAGATGTTTTATAGAGTTCATTTAAATCATGCGTAACCTCTCTTACGGCAGAGTCAAAATCCGATGGTTGAAATGAATAATAAAGCTGAGTATCATCGGCATACATGTGCATTTTGCAATAGGTAGCAGATTTATAGAAATTTGATGTATAAATGGTATACAACAAGGGTCCTAAAATCGACCCCTGAGGCACGCCCTTTTCAATGTTACGTAAAGATGAATTATGTTCATTAATTTTGACACTTTGCGATCTATTACTGAAATAATGTTTAATTAAATCAATTGCATTTGACGAGAACCCTATAAAGTGCAATATTAAAAGTAATAATTCCTGATTAATAGTGTCAAATGCCTTACTGTAATCCAATAGAACCAAAATTGTTAACTTTCCGTTATCTGTAGCCTCGAGTATGTCGTCTGTTACCTTTGCAATTGCAGTAGTGCAGCTATAACATTTACGAAAACCTGACTGAAATTCCGGTAGCAAATTGAATGTATTTAGAAAATATCGGATTTGTTTATTCATAATTTCTTCAACTATTTTAGAGAAAGTAGGCAAGATACTAATCGGCCTAAGGTCTGAGTAATGCCCAGGTTCGTTTACTTTCGGCAATGGAATAACAAGGGCATGCTTCCAACTATCAGGGTACACATTATACTTCAAGCAAAAATTTATAATATGAGTTAAAGGTTGAAGTATAAATGGACAGCAATACATAATCATTTTAATATTTAGACCGTCAACGCCCATAGCATTACTTTTAATCTCATATAGTATTCTGCCCACTTCCTCTTCTGTTATTGTTTCGAAATTAAATTCCGGAATATTATTGATACGCGTCAAATAATAGTTTTTGATTTCATCACTAATAGGTAAATTCGGTATGCTGTCTATGAAAAAATTGTTAATATTCTCAGGATTACATAGCTGACCAGGAATTTCTGTATTTTGAGATTTTTGTAAATTGAGTAAGTGAAGGTCTTTCCAAATTTGTTTTATACTGCAGTTTTTAGTTTTGTACACAAAGTATGCCCTTTTTTCGTTTACTATACTCGTACTTGTAAAATTTCTAAGATTTTTGTAATATTCCCAGTGCGCTGGATTTTTAGATTTCAAATATTTACGTTTAGCAGCATCCCTCATCTTCATCATTAGTTTAATATTATCCGTTATCCACGGAGCAAAATTTTTTGTAATTTTAACTGTTTTCCACGGAGCATGTACATCAAATAAACTGTTTAAGCTATTATTAAGGACAGAAACTTTATTGTTAATATTTTGAGTGTGATATATTTGTTGCAAGGGCAACAAATATAGATCATTTCTAAATTTATTAATGTCAAAATATTTGAAATCGCGATATGTTTTTATTATCGGTAGCTGTTTAGGTGATTTTACAGCAAGAGTACAATAAACTATTTCGTGATCAGATTCATTATTAACCTCAACACCAGATGACCTGACCAATGAGGGGTCACTACATAAGATAACATCTATTAGGGATGCAGATTGCTCTGTGATTCTCGTTGGTTCAGAGATTAGTTGTTTCAGATTAAGACATTCAAGAAATTCGTTAAAGTATAATACGGATGCATCAGATTTCGAAAATAAGTTAAAATTTACATCACCCAGGCAAAAAATTCTATCAGACACAGACGTACATAGAGTAAACGATATTTCTAGCTCATCTACAAACGTTTTATAGTCTGAAGAAGGAGGTCGATAAACTACGCCAAATACATAAGTAACTGATTTAATTTTAGTAGAGAACCACAGTTGTTCAATATTACTATTTGTATCTATTAGTTTATAATTTAAAGATTTTTTTATAAATACAGCTACACCTCCACCGCGACCTTCTCTATCCTTACGAACGACATTGTAATTTTGAATTGATATGTGGCAGTTATCTATATTGCTCGAAAGCCAAGTTTCTGATAATGCTAGTATGTCGTAATTATCAATGATATTTCCAATGTAATTCATTTTTGGTATCAACGACCTTATATTTACATGAGCAATTTTTAAGTTACTGCAAGAAGTGCCCGCACTCATACCTGCTATTCGATAACAAAATTGAAATTAAAATTATTAGTTCTCAATAGATTAGAAACGCAAAAAAGGAATTCGCAAACACCCAAAATCGCGCGTGTTAACTATCACACTTTAACACTGCACTTTTTCCGCATTTCACTGCTACACTCGTATTAGAGAGCCTTTAAATCGTCGGAAGTATTAATTTTCTTCACATGCTCATCAGTTTTTACGAATATATTCCCATCATATGTCCAAACCGATCTGCTACCAAATTTCTTTACAGCCTCCTTTAGAATTTCCATTCTTTTTGATGTTAGGTCCTCTCTGATAATTATTGTAGAACCTTTAAGTTTCTTTTTGTTGTTAAAAATTTCCTTTTTCACTCTTCTGTGCACAAATTTGACTATGATCGGTTTGTGCTGCCCTGCTCGTCCTTTTAACCTATGACTTATATCGATGGCTTCTTTAGATATAGTAATCCCAAGCTTCTCCCTACACAAGTTAATTACTACGCTATCCGTGTCCTCGTGTTGACCTTCCGGAACTCCGAAAATTCTTAGATTGTTTTTCCTAGTATATTGCTCGTATGAATCCAAGGAATCATCTGTGTCGTCTACTGCTTTATCCAGTTGTTTTTCCAGTTGGCTTATCCTATCTTCAAGCTTGGATATGCATTCCCCAAGCTGCGAGTCTATAGCAGTTTTTATCATACTCGACAGCTTATCCTCAAACAGCTTATTTCCCAGTAACTTGTCTACTATCTTCTGGGCCAGGATATCATGATCTTCCTCACTCGTTGCACTTTTATTACGCCTGGATCCCATTTTATAGCAATTAACTTTCACAATGTATACAACTGCTGAAATTCTGCGGAAAGCGCACGTCCTCTATTCACGACGGTCAGACATGAAAAACATATAAACATAGATTGCCAGCAACTCCCACTTTTCCCATACAAGCAATGTATAAGGAATCAGCCAACATAGAATCCATTTCAAGAGTCGAACTTCAAGTGTTGGGTGAATAATAGTCTGGCGGGGTTAGGGGAAATCTCTTTTTTATGTTGGCTTACAACGTGAAGTTGGCGTTGGCAGTCAAACGTTAAAATGAATGACGTCTTTGAATAAAAATTACAGAAATAAATATACTCTTACAAAATAATAAAAATTATTACATTATTTAGAATACTCCTACTTATTTTCAAAAAAATAGAGCAGATTATGTGCATATTTTATAACTTTGGGTGCATATACTAAACAAACTGTATGCATATATATGCCCATATTTTCGTACATTTGACTGCATATAATTATCAGCTTTAGTAATAAGTATTTAACTTTGTTATCTTACTTGTACTTACTTTTATCTTACTTGCATTTGTTAAACTTGATAATAACCTTGTTAATCTCGATAATAACCTTATTGTTAATAATGCTGATCGACAGTTATAAAATCATTGATAACCGTCGTTACCTGATAGTTTTATCAACACAACCCAAAAATCATGTTGTTAATCGATTTCTTTAAATAATGAATTGCGCAATTATTAAATTTCAATATTAAACTGATTTATTACAGAATTTAAATCGTGTTTCCTAGATTGATGCATTAAGTTTTAATGATACCGACTTGGCGACGTCAGTGTTTTTTATAAGCCTAAAAATTTAAAATAATGTTGCAAGTACCAAAAAATATTTTAAAATAACTTCTAAACTTCGAAAGATTAAGCAGGGGTGACTAATTCATGAACAGAATTTCCTGGAGGCTGTCAGGTTCTTGTTGCTTGCGCTAGTTCTGCCTTTTTTAATTTTGAGCATACGGTTGGGACTGCAATCTGTATTTTGAGGCAAGGGCCGTGATGTCACTCGGAAGACGTTATAATTAGGATGAGATGCAGCCTCACACTACAACATTTTATAGCTTGGTAAAAGTGGTACCTCAATGTTAATGAGAATCAAATACTACCGATTGTTCTTATTATTAAATCTCTGCCTATATACTATTTACATACCGCCTACTTCTAAAAGTTGCATTATTTCAAAATGCAAAGTGCTGGCCTTACTAGATCGCTTTCGTATGTCCTAACAAACCGTCATTGTTTAACAAGGCCACTATAAGCTCATCCTTCTGCAATTTTCCTAAACATGCAGTTGCGATAATGCACTGAACCAGTGGCGGATTTGCAGTCCTAGCCGCTCTAGGCCCCAGGCCATGTGCCGCCCCTTTCTCAGCACCCATCATATAGACTAGATACATAATTAATGAATTTACTTTATTGCCCATTTTTAATTGATTTAGAAAATTGGTTAATGTTAACTAAAAGCTGCTAGTTTATAATATTTTCCGAGGTTTCAGGGATGATTGGACATTTAAATAAAACATTTAAAACGGTTTTAGGTTTTGTTTATTAATAAATGTTTTACAATGTGTTACAAAACTCGTCTGCACTTAAGCGCAGCAAAATTAGTTATTAAATCATCGCAATCCAATTTGCTTAAAAAATCAGCTTCTATGTTAAGCAGAGCAAGATAGTTTAACCTCTGCTCCGTCATTGTTGTGCGTAACTAGTTTTTAACTCTGCGCAAACAAGAAAACGATCTTTCTCCTGTACAGTTACTGGCGGGTGTACACACACACATACGAAGAGCAATATCCACGTTTAGGTAAATGGTTTGAAGACCTTCGGTTCGTAACCATTTCAGCAAACTGACTGCACTCTTTCGCTCCTCATTTTTTATGCTGCAGTGAGAACGAAAATAAAGACATTCTTCTATAAAATTTTCTTCTAAGTCAGTAGAATAAATCATTTGCAATGCCTTGGCGTTATCTTCGACTTCTGAGATGCTTAGATTCGTCAGGTTAGTAATAAAGTAAAATTTACTGTAGAGTAATTCATAAGCATCCTGGCGTCTTTTCAGTTCTTCTGACAATGTATCAATTACTACCAAAAAAGTATTTATTCTAAAATTTTCATGACCATTCTTTTGTTGCATCTCTTCACCTGTATTTGTCTCGCAAGGAAGCAGCTTGCGCTTTCGATTGCGTCGAAAATCTTTTTCATATTCCTGTACGAAGAACAGTTTTTTGGCTTTTTTTTCGAAATCATCGATATTCTCTCTTGTTTCGCCAAAATTATTTATACTTTGAATACGCAAAAATAGTGATTTAGGACGATTATAATCATAAGGTACGCGAGCCTTTAATATATTAAGATACTTTGCATTTGATTTATTTCTTGTTAATCTTGTTATCATCAGTGAGTTTTTTTGGCACGATTTGCCGCCCTTAATATCTGGCCGCCCTAGGCCCGCGCCTACTGGGCCTTAGGGCAAATCCGCCACTGCACTGAACTCTTATGAACTAGGGCATTTCACTGCTAGTACGTATTTTCCAATTTTTAAAATTAAAATTGAATCTGTTTGAGATTAAACACTAATGGATTTTGCACTAGATAACAAAGAGAGTTACTTAACTTAAGAAATCCAGCTTTTAAAAACTCGAAAAATCTGATAGTTGTTGAATAATATAAAAAATGTAGGTAATGTTAAAACATGTTAAGGAATTAGCAGCTATTTACAGTTGAAACGCCTTCCTGAGGTGAAAGAACTGGTCAAAATTGTGAGGTAGAAATATATTTTAGCACTTAGTGCCTTCTTCAGTCTACATATATAAACAGGTTTAAAAAACAAACACGTTAAACTCTGCAAGAGAAAAAAAATTAGGTTAGTGAACAAATCATAATTTTCTCAAATATCATCTATTCACCTTGCATATTTATAAAAAGGCGGTTTTTACGTTGAAAATATCATTTTCCTATTTACAAATTTGTATTTCAAGACGTGCTAACAAAAACTTTTGCTTTTAATTACTATGCTTCTGAATTGTAAGTAGATTTAACATCACCTACTTTTCATATTTAAATTTTTTTCTTTATTTCAGAAATTCCCCATAAATTAAAGCTACATTTAGTTAATTTTTGCCTGTTTTACGAAAACCAAAATGGAGACACACGGTTTTTAAAATTATTTTACTAAATAACCGTACCTAAATAAGGCTTTTTTCTGATATTTTTATTAAGTAATTATGCTCCGTAACCAATTGAGTATTATTTCCTTTTGTATTTTTCTAGATGTGCGTAGTTAATTAATTTTATTATCTACACTTTATCACTGAATTTCGTCAACATGGTGCCTGGTAAATGATTCTCGTTCTTAAACTCTTGGAATCTTTATTTTGACCTTTAATTATAACACCAGGTGAATTACAAGACTTGATTAATGTTATCAACTCTTGCTTAATACATTTAAATTACAGATAATCATCCCCTTTTTATCAGTAACCTCTTTGTTTTTTCTTAATCAACGATGTCAATAAATAAGTAAGGAGGAAAATTATATTTTCAACGTAAAAACCGCCTTTTTATAAATATGCAAGATAAATAGATGATATTTGAGAAAATTATGATTTGTTCACTAACCTAATTTTTTTCTCTTGCAGATTTTAACGTATTGTTTTTTAACCTGTTTATATATGTAAACTGAAGAAGGCACTAAGTGCTGAAATATATTTCTACCTCACAATTAGGACCAGTTCTTTCACCTCAGGAAGGCGTTTCAACTGTAATTAGCTGCTAATTCCTTAACATGTTTTAACATTAATCTCAGCCAGCTACTAATGTATTAATTATTTATAAAAAATGTAATATTTAACAAATCTAAAATAAAAGCTCCTTCATGGGGTGTAAGTGCCTCACTATTATTATTATTAATAATAATTATTTTAAGCATAAATTAGACTTTGCTCAAAGAAACTTTAGAAAGACATTGCAAGTTGTTAGGGAAGCTACCAACTCTTAAAATTAATAATAACACCGTTATAAAAACCATAGTTAACGAAGAAAATATAGAACTAACAAAGACAAAGCATTTCACTTCAACAAGTATTTTCAGAAAGAGTGTGGGCCTTGACATAGTCAATAGAATTGCATTAATCGTATATTTCATAACTCACATAATCGACATTCCTTCTACTTTTATCATGTTACTGAAGCCAAAATACGAAATTTGACAAACAGTAAAATGTCTAAAGAAATGCAACCTCAACAGTTATCTGATTATTAAATTATTTAACCTCACTCCTATGGAAATAGAAATCTGTAAAGTCCTGGTTCATTCAAAATCAAAATTACAAAATGGATTCTGAGCGAATCGTTGGATTTTTATGCGTATCTGTCCAAAACCGACAGCTAATCAATTTGCATATATTGTTCAATAGTTTCCATGTGGGTATTTTTTTATGGGCTCCTATAGGTGTGTTTTGTTGCCTGCTGCATTTGCTACGCTTTTGTATGGAGACGGGCCAAGTCTGGTATTATTTAGTGTAATGAATTTTTATTGCACGCTGTCCCTGTGCATAAGCGTCGTGATTGTAAAGACAGTATTGCATGTTGGTCTCGGTTCGCTACGCTCAAGCTTTGGCTCCTATGGCTTTAAGTCTGTATTTTATTTGCATATAAAAATGTTGGGCCGATGGACTTAAAACCAAGACAGCAAATTCAGCTTCTTGTTCAGCCAGAGCTGGTGGCGGATGAAATTAGTTTCAACCGATAATAGACAAAAACGATATGGGCGCCAATTCGTAACAAACCCAAAGTACTTTGCAGAATATCAAATGTTACACATCGAAAAGCCGCTACTAACTCCCGAAAAGAAGTATCGGAGGCATAAATAAAACCCCAATGAATCTGTAACAGTATCATTTCAATTTCAATGCTCAGTAATGTAACAAAAAGTGATTAATAATTTCCCAATCCTGCGGAGTCATATGGCTATGACTGAACATCGCTTCCAACATGGAAAAAAGCGTGGTTTTAAAACTGCTCTTTTATTGATAAGGCCATTAAAATGAATATAATTTGAGCGTTCCATTGTGAAGATTGTATTTCAATTATACACTTGAAATGCGAGTGATAAGAGACGAAACCACTAGAGAACTTGGCTTTATTTAACTAAGGACTTGAACAGTAATCAATATAATAAATTGACAGGAGAAATCAACGACTACTAATATTATTTAAATACATATCATTCACCTTTCCGTCCTTGTTGCTCTAGCACGTAATCATGAAGATACACCGGAACACGTTTCTCTCGAGTCGATCGTTGTGGTACATTGTGTTGTTCTTGACTAATGTCCGCTTGTTGAAGAGTATCTTCTTCGGGGTTCGAACCTCCTTTTACCTCTTATGTTGGTTGCTCTACTCGAGTTTCAGTACGTGAAGACGAATTGTTGTCCAGCGTACCGGCACTGTCTTCGTATCGATCATCTTCCAGATCTTGAGATGTAGGAAGAGGCGCTAATTGTTTATTAGAGACTGAAGTCTCTCGACCATCGGGAAGTTCTACATAAGAGTAAGACGGGTTCGCTTCTAGAAGCTCGACCTCTTCGACGTAGGGGTCATATTTAGATTTTCTGATGTTATTTCTTAACAAAACTGGTCCTGGAGTCAAAAGTCATGTAGATAGAGATTGTCCGTTACACGTCCGCCGGGGATGATTGAACATTTTCTCATGAGGAGTAGCGTTGGTAGCAGTACATAATAGTTATCGTATGGCATGTAAATCAACAGGTAAAACTTGTTGCCAGTCCTCAGTTTCCAAATTTTTGGATTTTAGTTGAATAGTTTTCCACAAAGTACCATTTAGTCGTACAATTTTCCCGTTTTCTTGGGGGTTGTAAGGCGTAGTCTTACTGTAAGCTACTCCGGTTGAATTCAAAAACTGTTTGAGTTCTTTAGACAAAAAAGTAGTTCCTCTATCGGACTGTATATACATTGGTGCACCGAAGGTAAAAACAGATCTTTTATACATTTAATTACGGTTGTAGCGGTTAAATCAGAAACGGGATACACAAAGGGGAATCTTGAATATTCGTCTATGATAGTGAATAGATATTTATTTCGATTATTAGATGGTATCGGACCTTTAAAATCTACATTTGGCCTTTCAAAAGGAGCTGTAACCTTTATCAAACTACCCGTGCTTTACAGAAGAGGGAATTATTTCAGCGCAAACTCGAGAGGAAGAAGTCATTAATTTAATATCGTTTATAGAATAGGGCAGATTTTTCACTCACCCAGTGTGCCATTCTAACAATCTCCGGATGACAAATCATGTTGTGTAATTCCTAGAGTTTGTTTTTCAAAGTGTTTATGCTAGCACATACACGGGATAATGCATCTGCTGCAGCATTGTTTTTACCAGGACGATAGATAATGTCATATTTGTAACAGGATAGTTACAGTCGCCATCTCTCAATTTTTTTATTTTTAATTTTGCTTGGATGTACCTGATTGAACATAAATGCTACTAATTGTTGATGGGTTATCAGTAAGAACTTCCAATCAAATAATGACGCCACCTTTGCAATGATTCGACTATTGCTTCTTTGTCGATTGATGGGTACCGGCCCTCCGAGTCGTTTAAGGACCGTAAAAAGAAGGCAACTGGACGACCGTTGTGAGAGATTGTTGCAGCGATAGAATGTTCGGAAGCGTCAGTTTCCACTGTAAAGATTTCTGTTTCGTCGGTCGAATTCAAGGCTGACTGAAGAATGTCGGATTTTAAGTTTTCGAAGCAAGTCGTATTGGTTTGATCAAGAGGAAAGTTTGCATTTGTAATCCTAATCAAAGGGCGGACTTGCTCTGAAAAATTATTGATCCACCTTGAACAATGGGCAAACATACCCAGAGATCGTTTGAGAGAAGCCATATCGGTTGGAACTGAGAGGTTGAGTAAAGTACTATTTTTGCCCTATACGCATTTCTTATTGTTTAAAGTCAGTTTGTACTTTTCGACCGCATCCAGAATTTTTTCTCAAATTTGTGTCTTGATCGGATTTAACTCTCCCGCACACCGTGACCTCGTCCAAGTACGCAACCGTTTCGTTTAGGATTTCCGTTTTGATGATGTACTGCAGAGTTCTTTGGAAGGCAACAACACCGTTAGTTACCCCGAATGGTATTCGAGCGAATTGATATAGATTTCCGCAAGCCTCAAAGGCTGTATAAATCCGTTCTTTCTCTAGTATATTAACTTGATGATAAGCACTTTTGAGATCAATTTTACTGAAATAATTATATTTTGCTACTTTAGAAACAATCGATTCTATGCTAGGTAAGGAAAATGCATCTAATTGTGTGATTTTATTAATAGTTAAAGAATAATCAACGACTAGTCGCTTTCGATGCGTAGTTCCTCCCGTAACCAATACTTGAGCACGCCATGGAGATAGGCTTGGTTCTATGACACCATCTTCTAACAATTTCGATATTTCATCTTCTATGAATTTATGGTCTTCTTTGTTGTATTTTCTGGATTTTATGGCTATCGGTTTAATGTTCGGGTCTACATTTGAGAAAACTGATGGTACAGATGCTACAGCGATGTTACATATTTGTAATAGTTTTCGGGATCCTCCCAATGTAAATGATAAAGCAGCATGATTCTTAAGCATAGCGTGGCCAATAATTACGTCCGCACAAAGGTCATTGACGACTAATAGTAGTTGTTGTTTATAAGTGTGGGTTCCTAATTCGATTTTAGCAAAACATACACCTTCCACAAACGATACGTGATTCAAGGAAGCTAGAGTAATTGTATGTTTTGTAGATTTTGTTCTTGAATGCATGGATTGTGTTAATTTGCTATCTATAAAACTGACCGAACTACCAGTGTTAATTAGTGCATCGGCTTTGATGTTGTTAATGTGTATGGGAACCGTACCTTTATGCAAGCTTGAAGGGGAAGCCGCTGATATACCTGCTACTTCTGCATTTGCAAAGTGCCTCTTCTTCAAACATAACCGGCAGATGGCATTGAAGGCAGGGCATTTCACTCTTTGGTGTAGAATGTTACTCCCGTAGAAGAAACAGCATCTCTTTTTCTGTGGCGTAGATACAGCTAAGTTTTGATCCATCTGTTGCGTTTGAACAACATCGGTAAGAAGTGCCAAAAGTTTGTGAATTCTTTCAGCCATTTCGAAAGTGATAGCCTGGTTGAGAGCCTCGTCTAGTGTTAAAGATTTGTTTTCCAAAAGCCTCTGATGAGTCTTTTGCGAAGAAGTGCCGGCGATAAGCATTAATTGAATTGTTTAGCCGTTACATCTTTGAAAACACAATCTTGTGCTAGTTGTTTAAATACACGGACGTATTTTTCAATCGATTCATTTGGTTGCTGTTGTCTGGTTGCTAAGACATGCCTCGCATGTATTATATTGATATAGATGTCATCGAGTAAACGTAAAGCAGCTTCGTAATCTCTACATTCTTGTATATAAGTGTAGGTAGTAGGACTCAAATGATTAATCAGTAGTTTCAATTTCGTAGAAGCTGAGGTCGTATCAGTTACCTCTTCAACTAGAAAATTCGAGAAAGTATATCGCCAATGTGCTCACCTGAAATCTGCATTAGTTGTGCTAAGGTCGACATCGAATCTCTCCGGTCGTAGAAATCGAGACAAGCCGGAAGCTATTGGATTTTTACTTCGACCAAGATGTTCACATTTGTTGCCATTCCTTAGTTAAATAAATTGATAAGAGAAAAAACCACTAGAAAACTTGGCTTTATTTAACTAAGGACTTCGACAGTAATCAATTGACAGACGAAGTCAACGACTACTAATATTATTTAAATACATATCAGCGAGGCATACCTAACTACACGTTCAAGTTTAATCGATCCAACCTGGGCATCAACCGAATAACGTGTCTTCTGCAATTTATTAGTATTGTCAGTACAAAACTGTGTAGAAACATTTATTTTGATATCATACGTTTGACCCATCTGCTTTCCGTTAGTTGTCTTGGGAAGATTACTATCTTCTACCCTTTGCTGGCGAGCATCCAAGCTGTTTGTCAAAATTTTACTGCGTGGCGTTGTTAGACGTTTTGCTGATCCGTTGGCATGGTTACCAGGTCAGAGCGTAGCATTTATCTTCGTATGTACTTTCTATTTGCGTCAGCCTAAATATTGGAATAATCAGTATGTTAAGTGATTTCGACCTCGATAAGTCATTATTGCTATCAGTCCAACTATAGGTCGGTATCAATGAAATTAGTTGAAAATGTTCCACATAAAATTTTATTCCGATCCAATAATCCTAAAGTACGGCCCTGTATTTTAAAAGCTGCTACCAATTCATTTACGTCAAACTCTAATATCCAGACGATTAATAGAATTTTTCCCTGTAAGCACTTCTTGGAACTGCTTCGTTTACGGCAGGCAGTGCCGTTCAGTTTTAGGTTTCTCCGAAATGCAGCGATAAGTCATTCTTTGTTCCATGTTCAAGACCGTTTTGTATTTCAACTGCGGGGTTGCATTTTCTTCGTCCCGCACGGATGACCTCATGCTGCGTGGAGTTGCTTTCTTTGATAACCAAGCTTTGCGCAAAGGGAATAAAGTTTCGATAAGCCCTTGGTTAACCGTGCATGTGGGATTGGTAATTTCGGGGTTCAAAACTTTCTTCCGCTTGACCGTCAGTAAGCTCTCGCACATTTCTGAATTAATTAGTAACCAGCACTCGAGTGAGCAAAACCTATGTGATTTTCGCACCCCCGGTTCGTGGGCTGTTGCCGCGATTCGGGGGGCTTTCCATTATAAACTTGTGATTTCGATCGAGGGACCTCTCGTAAAAACATTAGTTGCCCTTGTGAATTTTGTGGTCAGCGCGCGGCGGCTAGATTAGTAAATCCCGGTTGGCGAGTGTTTGGGGCGGTTTAGGCCGACGTATTTATTGGGACAAGGTGTCCACCCGTTAGGTTCCGGCTGGTTTGGATTTCGAGAGGGACAAATTCTGCACTAATTGCAAATACAAATCGGACGCCTTCCATCATGTCCAAGTAATTCCTTATAATGAGTGGGAAAAGTTATGCATTATGCAAATCATGTTACGTCTTGCCAACCTTAAAGTTTTTCCCTCGCTCTCCGCGGACCGTTACTTCAGTTTTGAGTCATCCAACACCTTTTGGGCCGCGGGCCACTGCCTCCGCTCAACCCCTTTGGGCAACCCTGTTCTACGCTGCGGGAAGTAACCACCAACCCCAGTGTCCAGTCAAAGCACCACCGAGGCCTGGATTTCAACACACCACCATGCTTGGGCTAAGGTAACCTCTGTATATTTAACTGTTGCGCCTATCCAGTGCCGAGTAAAGTGTTGGCGTTTTTTATTATTATTGCCTGTTGTACGGTATCTATAAACATTGCGTACGCCCGTTGGATTTGAATTATTGGAATTTATTGTTGTGGGCAGGAGCCTCTCCTGTTTCTATTGTATTTTGGACTACTCTGTAAATAGAATAAGATAACTCTTGCTTGGGAACCTCTTTCATTCTCAGTTAGGGTGTAACCTTTTTGATGGCCGACTTGTGGCTTTGTTTATGTGAATTTAAATCATTAAATATCAATATTGTCAAAATCAGTTTATTGGTTTGATTTAATACTGAAATCTGTTGGGTCTTCAACTGAGTACGGCAAAATCCGAGTGTATCTTCATGTAAAGCCAAAGCATGCGGTAGAAGGCGTAAGCCTTTAAGATTTGGGGCGATTTGTAGTTTTTTTTATTAACCTTTCGGAGGGGTGGCCTCCGAAGGTAAGTGACTTCGATTTTTGCGGCCACCCTACGCTTGCATCCGCCGTCCGTGGAGCTTGGCGAGTGACGATGGGGTGGGGTGAAGCAACCTGGGAGACCTCCTTAGAGCTTCGTGAGTTTCTTGCTTTGATCACGGAGCTATCTCTTGTAGAAAAGCAAGTGGCGTCCTGGTAAGTATTTTAAGCAAAGTATAGGGTAAGTGCTGTCGGTTTTACTGAGCTTTCGAATCACGCCTTCTCGACTAAGCTAGACCGTGGGTAACTGGAGCGCCGTCATCTGCTCCGACACATTTAAGATCTGTGTTTTTGGAAAAGCCGGCAAACCCTTTACCTTTTCCCCGATTTTGACAGTGCTTGTGATCGATGTCGATTCGAGCAATTAATCCTGTAACAAGTAAGTGAATGTTTTATAAATTTTTGGAGGTTAGAAAATGATTTACCATCGATTTTATTGTATAATTTGAATTCATTTAGATTAGAGAAATATTATCTTAAGTTTGCTACTCACAAAATCTCAGTCTATTAAACCACGATTTACTGCCTCTTTATCAATGCTTAGATTCATTAAATGCAAAGTTTATTTACATTTACGTTTGTAGCCTTGTTAATTCAATGACATTTCAGATAGCTGGTAATTTTAACATTTCTTAGGGTCAATTTTCAGTTTAATCGAATTTAATTTTTACTTTAATAAACCGATTTTCTATATCGATCATTTTCCAGGTTGTGGATCATACGCAGAATTTGAATTAATAAATCTTACTATTATTTATTTATTTGATGGCGCTCTGGGTAGTGAAGGCTTTTATTATCCGTTAAAACCTTCCCAAATTTTGATTAATTAATCATTTACCTGATTAATAAAACGGTCAATTCCAGCTAAGCTAACAATTTATCCGATCGGGACACATAAAAGTTCTCTTACCTTTACTGCCAACTCAATCAGTTATTGTTGATTACCCTGTACTTGCGTTTCGTGTTTTCTTTCATATCTGCAGATCTGTAAAGAGTTGACATGGTTTGACAAATTATATTTTTGACTCGATTATTCTTCACATTTTAAATTTCAGATGAGATTTACTTTGAAATTTTATAATATTAAGATTGAAATGAATAAAATTAATTCAAATTATAAATTTAATATATTTTTTTGGTGAGTACATTGTTTATAACATTATGTTTTAAATAATTTTTGTAGATGATTTCATATTTTACTTCTAATATTGGTTCGAGTTTTCTTATTTTAGAAATGTTTTGATAAGTAGTTATTAATTTTGGTCTTGATATTTTTCTTATTGTTACGATTTATCTTCTGGGCTATTAAAAATTATACGACGCTTTTTGTTTTAAGCATTTATTTACAGCAATTTAACTTAACGATTTAACAAAGACACAAGAACTATTAATACGGAACCTTTCTTATTTATACACTAACAGGAACTATTTCTAACAACAAATACACTTTATTTATTTACACACGATTAAACACGAATTATTTATATAGCAAGCTTCGCGTACTTCAAGCTAGATTCCGACTGCCTGTTTTTCCCGCTGTACTTGCTTATATATTGCCGGATAATTCCTTCTGGAAACTTCGCGGTCTCACTCGATTCTTCGAGAAAATGCTGACGTATCGCTCGTATTAGTAACCGAGGTCGTTCTAGAATGATCTGGAAGCTGACTCATCTGTCTGCACGCGACCCCCTTCGAAGGTCGTTACATTATATTTCAATTGTATTGATTTTTGGTCCTTATACTTTTTCCTTGTTTTGTTTTGGTTAACGAGGTTAGAGCCCAGTCAACGAAGTCCCTTTTTAGATAAATAACCAGTTTTTAAATTTGGCAGAGATGTTTATGTAGCCCTACTGTTGAATATGTAAATAGTCTAAACAATTGAGGATACGGAATCAATGCCATCTTGAAAGAATTGCAGAATCTCTTGATTAATCCCAAATATCTTGTAAACGGTCTATTTTTTAAACAACAGTTAAATAATACATTAAACAACGTTAAATTTTCAATAAAAAATAACTCATTTGTTTTTATCCGGAATGACATAGTTTTTCAGTAATTGTATAGTCGACAATGAAAATATTGCTGGGAAAAATGAGCAAGGGACTGCTTGAGGTCATCATCACGTATAGATAGTACAACTGGAATTGATTTCAAATTGCTAGACGATTTGAAAGATGTACCGATTGTAATCAATAAAAGTATGTCCAGCGCTAGCCATATTAAAAAAAAATCTGCACCAATAAGACCGTAATTTAAGCGAGTATGCCTATACCTAATGCTTATTATAATATAATAATAATTAATTTTATTTATTTGATTGCTGAACAGATACCTTTGCACCTATAATTTATTTTTGGTACCTGAATTTTCACTTAAATTATTTATGACGGGCATACTTAGCAAGTTTTCCAGTAGCACAAACTATCTGACACTCCTATTTTACACACGTAGCAACTCATGGTTATAACTGAAAACACACAACATCAAACAGTTCGTTGGTTCATGGAAGTAAACGATAATAAATTATTTGACAATCAAAAAAACCTTTATCTACGACAGTATGTAAAATTGCCTTTTAGTTGGCAGTTTTAAGTTTGTAAAACAACTGTTTAATAACACGTTTTCATTAGTTTACGTCGTCAGTAGTAACGTGTTTAAAAGATTTCATTAGGTTGCTGGTGATCCTAATTTACATTTAATTTTTTTATATTTACTGTGTTTTATAGATTCTATCGTAGATAAAATATTGTACGATACACATGCACTTGTATTGTAAATTACTATTTTCCAATACCTACCTAAATATCTGCATTTTATTCACTAAAATCTCGCTATTAAAGTACCTCTTTATTCACTAGTGATTAAAATAGTTTTTATTCACTTCTGAATACATTAGCATAAAATATTATAGTATGCAATTATTTAAACCCATTTGTATGAGGAGCCCCGAGGCCCCCCTTGGAGAGAAGCGGAACCCCTCGACCTCGTGGCGGCTTCGGGCTGGAAGAGCTTTACTGGAAGTGCTCTGGCTACAGTCTGCTGGACCTAGGCCCCTTGGGGCTTAAGGTGATTACTTCTCCGGGTGGAGCTAGACTCACAAGTGTCTTCAACTGGCTGGACATCGTCTTCTTATACCCGTTCGGACCCCTTTCTACTTGGATGTTTTCCTGCAAATATTCAGGTGGGGTGCGTCGTAGTTATCTGCTCGCAGGCTCGCACATTGCTGGACCTTTGCCTTTAATAGCAAGCCCCTCAGCGCTGGAGGCTAAACGTCAATTGTGACTAAGATGACGGCGTTCAAATTCAAATATATTAAATTACGTTTAATTTAAATTGTACAAGCTCAAACGCCACAATTTTTAAAAGTTTTCTTTCTTCCACTGTTAAGTCGTTTCCAATGTAAATCGGTTTTCTTTTTAGCGTTTTTGTATTCCTTATTATCTTTGATTTGTCTTCCCATGTTTTAAAGTTTCACGACCGTTATTTGTTTATCTTTATTTAGTTGCGTAAAAAATGCCGAACCGATGTTTAAATTTACTTCAATTTCCATTTTCAAGAGTTTTTGTATAACTCGTACTTCCCCTCCTTTGAACTGAGAGCCTTTTATTGTAATAATATTTTTCTTCTCAACTCGTTCAAGCTTCTTCACTCCGCTCTTCAGTTTTCCAAGTGAATGTATGTACACTACAAGCAATATAACGTATGTACCTCTTAAAGCCGTGTTGTAATAGTAGTTAATTCCGGAAGGAGCATCCATGTAAAGGGCATTTCCGAATATTACTTACAACATTTTTAGGCGCTTGTGTTTCTTCTTAATTTTACATAAATATTGAAACATTACAATATCAAACACGCATATTACCCTCGTAGAAACCTAGAGATATTTGTAGTTGATTTCCTTACTTTTTCTACTTTTATATCATACTTTTGTGGTAACAGGGTTTCATAAAAGTAAGCTGTTATATCTGAAACTTTGCATGGGACCATAATTTTACATTTTGAGCAACTTTCGTTGATAGATTTTGACTTGTTTAAGCCAGAAAAGGTGCATTGTCTGAGAAAAATATGTGTTTTTATCTTTCTCTCGTGAGGGCCCATCAAAACCAATCCAACATTTTGCTCTACCTGAATCTTGGGCGCCATTTTTTATACACCCTGTGTATTCTATAAAACATTTAAAAGGCGACTGTAACAAAGTGCTAGTAGTAAATAAAGTTTTTCTTGTAGCACATTCACCTTACCAATACTAAAATTAATGGTGATTATTTATACTGGTTTTTCTAACTGAATCACAGTTTCTATGTGCCTTTGTTGATTATTTTTGTTTAAAATGACAACGCCATCATATATCCAAACATTTTTCTAAGTCGTCAAACCTTTCGTTTACGTTACTTAAAATGGCTGATTCTGTTTTTTTAAATCTTCTTTGATAAGAATTTGTATATGACGCACAAGTGCGAACTGTAGCAAGTAGGAATGTTTAACTAAATACCAAAAGTAAGCAGAGGTTTAATAATTATTATAAAATATGCTGAGACTGGTAGCTTGGCTGCCGAAGTACAAAAATAGTAATTAGTATACAAAGGCACTGAAGTTTAGCTTTTTATCACGAATGTAGATTTAGTTGCCGAGGTCCGTAGGGCCACCGCAAATAAGCCACATGAGGGATAAAATGCAACTTCAATGCCGAGGGGTATACTATGTTTTTTTTAAATCGTGAAATTACAACATTTTAACCAACTTTTGTAGGTTGTGTTGACGTCAGTTGACGTTTATCGGTCTCCCCGCCATCTACAAAAAGTCGTATTGCTTCCCCGCCAATTTCTCGTACTTTAATGACGATTTCGCAGTTCTTCACTCGATTTAAAACAACATTTTTGCTCCGAATAACATATACAATTTAACGTAAGTACTGCAATTATCAATTATTAACTTGAATTAAAGCACAATACAATCGTAAGATACTGACTTCACGTCCGGCCACGAGCCTTTTGCTCACAAACAATTCAGAATCAAGATTGAGATAGAATCTTAACACATTGGAAATTATTTTTCCGTATTTGCGATGGATGAAAATAACAATTAATAGTTAAATTATATTGCTGAAATGTTTGACTTTCTTATTTTTTCTGAAATCGTCCATATTATATGTCCATCACTGAATCTTTAGAAACATTTGAAACTTTGGGTTTGGAAAAATTCTAATCAAGTGTCGTGTATTCAAATTTCCGTACATTTTGTGTACGGATAAAGGTTCAGACCGTAGTAAGTACCTACATTTCCGTAATGTACGGAGATTTTCATAATGTTGGCTACGCTGGATAGGCGTAATTGGAACGACACTTCCACAGTTCTGCTGTGCGTTACGTAGGAGTAGTTTTTTTGAAGACTAGACTTGATTTTATCGGTATTTGATGACAAAATGGTCGTTTGTGTAATTATCCAACATCTTGTCTGCTGCTAAGCCATTCTGTGTATTACTTGCTTTTTGAATTTCATGTTATTGTAAGTATAAATATTACAGCTCAGTAATAAGATATTTTAAATAGACATAACCACCTTAACCTAACTAAATTTCAATATCCGTGTTGTTTCCAGGTATTTCATTTAATAAATCAGGACTTTTCATTTTTGTTATCACAATGGATACGAATCGAGATGTGAAACCGGAATTACTTGATAATTATTTGTGCAGCGCAATGGCCAGCAACTTACCAGGACCATTGATAAAAGTCGAAGAAGATATAGTAGTCTCCAACTTAAATGTGCAGCATGACATGATCGAAGATACTAACGAGAACGCAGCTTATTACGGATTGCATATCAAAGAGGAGAAAGTTGATGTAAAAGATGAATTGCCTGCTTGGGGTGCAGCAAGTGGAAGCATTTTAGAAGGATTTGTTTACAAGGATTGCACATATGATGTAGAAGACAAGAGTAGTTTTTTGAAAAATATGCTGACTCATACTAAACAGTTACACTCATGTTCTATGTGTGCATATAAGGCTACTCAGAAATGTAATTTAATTAAGCATGTGAAGATTCATACAGGAGAAAAACCGTATGTATGTTCTATTTGCAAGTATAAAGCTACTCAGAAGGGTAATTTAATTAAGCATATGAAGAAACATACCGGAGAAAAGCCGTACGGATGTTCTATTTGCTACTATAGAGCTACTCAGAAAAGTAATTTAATTAAGCATATGAAGAAACATACAGGAGAAAAACCTTTTGCATGTTTTTATTGTGAGTATAAAGCTAGTCATAAATGTAATTTACTTAACCATATGAAGAGACATAGAGGTGAAAAACCTTTTGAATGTTCTATTTGCGAGTATAAAGCTACTCAAAAAATTAATCTGGTTTACCATATGAATAAACATACAGGACAAAAATATTATGAATGTTCTATTTGCGAATATAAAGCTACTCATAAAAGTCATTTGGTTAGGCATGTGAAGAAACATACAGGGGAAAAACCTTATGAATGTTCTATTTGCGAATATAAAGCTACTCATAAAAATGGTTTACTTAGCCATATCAAGAGGCATACAGGTGAAAAATCTTATGAATGTTCTTATTGCGAGTATAAAGCTACACATAATGGTAATTTAATTAGCCATATGAGAAAACATACTAAAGAAAAACCTTATGAATGTTGTTATTGCGAGTATCGAGCTGCTCACAAAAGTAATTTAGTTAACCACATGAAGAAACATACAGGTGAAAAGCCTTATGAATGTTCAATTTGCAACTATAAAGCTACTCAGAAAATTTTGTTAGTTGGGCATATGAAAAAACATACTAGAGAAGAACCTTAGAATGGTAACCTCTTGAGTGGGGCGCAGCATCAGAACATGATTTATTTAGATATGTGAGTAGGCAGTTAGAAATGTTTGAAGTAATTTCCTATGCATAAGGCAGCACATAAAAATGTCAAGTATGTTGAATCGTAAGCAATGAAACATTTCTTATTACTAGAGAGCATAATTTTAAAAAAATGGGCTTAAAAAGCCTCAAAAATGTTGAAAAAGGCCGTAATTTAAGCAAAAAAGGATTATCTAACTTACAAAAAAGCTTTATCAATAAAAACGTCATAAATGAAAAAAACTATTTTATTCATTGTACCTTCTTAACTAATAACAATAATTCTGAGAAAAAGTATGTAATGTGACACTAAAAAATCAAGTGCGAACACCATTCATAGAAATACCTTCAATGTAACACAAAAAATAAAATAGAAAACTTGAGCACTAAAAAATTAGTCTTTCAGAAAACTATTCATTATTAAGTATTGTTCTAAATGCTCCACTGTTAAATTTTGTCGCCTTTCACTTAAAATGTTCTTATATGTTGAAAAACTTCTTCCTACGTCAACACTAGTTATGGGAACATATTTTAAATTTGCTACCATAGTCTCAAAAACTTCTGCAATTTCGCCTGCCAAAATTGTGGAAATTTTATCTAAAATTTTAAGCCTTTTTTGGAAAAAAACCTTGCATTTACAAAAAACTATTTGACCAATTCGTCCAGGTACTGCACAAACAGCATCTTTGAAATTATTAACAAAATGTTTTTCGCAAGATGCTTTCATCGGGAACGTGCATGTGACAATATTTATCCAGGAACATTATGAAGGAACTATTTTGTCATTTTTTCAGTGGTATGTTAGGTTTTGCAAAAATCGAAATTAAACAACTTGTTCCCTGTTACCTGAAGTAGATGTAAAGGAAGTCACAATTGTCTGTTGTTTTGGCAAATTTTTATACTTCTTTAATTGTTCTTGATGCAAAGTGGTTTTTACATGTGGAATTACGTTTTTTTTTGTCGTGTTGAATGTAAAATTATAGTACTTAAATAATTTTATAAACTCTTACCGTCTTAGTACAAGCTTTGCAAAGTAATTTGTTTTCATATTTTAATTCATTATGGCCTCTGACATAAAGGATGATAGACGTATAACTATCCCCAAATTGGCAGTATCGCTCGTGACTGTACTTTGAATTAAAATCATACAAAACCAGGAATAACCGAGTTTTGTGCGTGAGTGTTAACTAAAATAATTCAAGGGAATAACCGAGTTTTTTAGGAATGCCTAGCAAACCACTGCACTGACTGCATTTTTAAGCTCGTCGCCGTACCGAGGCAAACTGCATGCAACCAAAAAATATGCTCGCAAACAAACGAAATTGAAATATTCGATTACAAAATGAATTAGGCGAAAAATAAATGCAAACTTAAAAATAAGTACTAATAAGTACAAAAATCCTAAATATGCATAAAACGGCAAAAAAGCAAAAAAAGCATAAAAAGTTAGTGTCAAATACTTCAATTTCCTGCAATTCGTAAACATTTTTAGAAATCATTTTCCTGCTTTTAATATTCAGGATAAGCTTAATGCTTAAAAATCCGCTCTCTACTTATTACATTTATGTTATATATTTATATGATATATATAGTCCAGTCAATCTGTCATCAAAAGGGGGTGTTACCTTGCATCAAATCGGGTAGTTCTGATTTTTTTATATGTCTTATATGGTTGAGGCCTAATGATGAATCTAAGTTTTCGACCTCGGCCAAGTGCCGGAAGTATTTCAAATAACCAAAAAAAGCCAAAATTTTCTACCTTGTTCGGTTTTCGTCAATTTTAACCCCGAAGAACTGGTTTTCGTAAATGTTGAACCTATATGAAATGAAAGAAGATAACATTTCCTACATTTTATGAAGTAGAGTTTTTTTTCTACGATCAATCGTTCAGCCGCGAGAGCGCCCCGAAGTTATAGTGCAGTCAAATGGTAGAAAATAGTGGAAAGTTTTGGTGGAATTTTGATATTTGTTTCCTATATGGTTTTTGGGTCGCTGTATATCAGGTTTTCCAACAATAATTTTGACCGGAAACACGTTTTTTTAAGCAAAAACGGTCTTTAAAAAGGTTTTTTTAAGGTTTTTCTAAAGTTACTCGAAAACTATCCAATTTCGTCAATATTGAACCTATATGAAACGAAAGAAGATAAAATTTCCTACATTTTATGTACTAGAGGTTTTTTTCTCCGATCAATAGTTCAGTCGCGAGAGCGGCGCGAAGTTAGGTGTTAAAAGCAAAAAAAAAGGAAATGATCCCAGTTTATTTCAAAGTAACTCGAATACTATCCATTTTTCGTAAATTAAAAATGGTATATGAAATGCATCTTCATAAATGAAATGTTGGAAAACCTGATATTCGCGTACAGGGACCCAAAAAACATATAGGAAGCAAATATCAAGACTCTAAAACTTTCTTCTATTTTCTACCATTTGACTGGACTATAATTTCGCGGCGCTCTCGCGGTTGAACGATTGATCGGAGGAAAAAAACTCTACTTTATAAAATGTAGGAAATTTGATCTTCTTTCGTTTCATATAGGTTCAACATTTATGAATAATGGATAGCTTTCGGATAATTTTAGAAAAACTAAAAAAATCGGTTTTTTACACTGTTTTTGCTTAAAAAACATGTTTCCGGTCAAAATTTTTGTTGGCAAACCTGATATTTGTGTTCAGCGACCCAAAAAACATAGAGGAACCAAATATCAAAACTACACCAAAACTTTCCTCTATTTTCTACCATTTGACTGGACTATACAGGGTGATTTATAACGGGCGGACTAAACTTCAACAGTTTGTTGTGGAGGTCATTTTGAGTAAAAAATGTTATATGAACACAGGTCGTATTCCATTTAGTTACCCAACTACAAAAGACCAAAGTTTTATTAAGGGGCGGGTCAAGGTAAAACCGCTCCAAGTAGCCAATATTTCAAGTGTCATATCTACTGCGTATGTGGGCCAATCACATTAAATTTTTTGTATCATAGCCTGTAGTTTTATCTGTTTAACGTTTTTCTCAAAAACGAAACATAAATTTCAAATTCTGTTTACGCCAATGTCCTAGACTTCTTAATATTATCTAGCGAATGAGATAATTTCATAAAAATCGTACAAAGGGAACTTGACCTTTTCAAACTTATTTTTTACAGTTTTTTAGAATTTACTCTATTTTTTATCTCATACACTAGAACCAGAGCTGGGCAAATTACTTTTAAAAAGTAATTAATTACTAATTACCAATTACCGCTCAATGCAGTAATTTAATTACTAGAGATTCAATTACTCACAGGAAATAGTAATTCAATTACCAATTACTTAGTAATTGTAATTGTACAACATCAATTACTTTTTCAATTACCTTCAATAAAAGTTATTGTCATATACGTAGTTTTATTTAGTAGAACCTTCTTGCAAGTTGCAACTATCATTAGTGTTGTGTCGATTCGTAATCGTAATCTAAAAATGCTTAATTTTTATGTTTTGTTAGCTATAGTAACCTACATACTCTTTCACTTTTGAAGGTTTTTTGATAATTAAATCTTGTAGCTACATGCACCGTTCACCAAAACCAACAGTTTTTAGTTTGTTTTGAAGTAAGATGTAAGTAAATAAATAAATTCAAGGATAACAATTATACAGGGTGTCCAAAAAAAATGCGACACCGATTTGGCATAGATTCCTTAGGTTATAATAAACCGATTAAACCTAATATACCTTAGTACAAAGCCCTTCAGAAAGAAGGTATAGGGACTTGAAAGTTCAAATGTATATATTTTTTTAATATTAGTTTTCACATAGGTTATCACTGAAGTTGACCTTTTTATCACGATTGCGGATTTAGTTACCGAGGCCCGTAGGGCCAAAGCAAATAAACCACATGAGGGATAAAAAGGAACTTCCAGTGCCGTGGGGTACATTGTTTTTTTAAATCGCGAAATTACAACATTTTAACCAACTTTTTTAGGTTGACGTTTACCTATCGTCCAGCCGCCTACAAAAAGTCGTAAAACAATGGATTACTTCACTGCTTATTTCTCGTATTTTATTTGACGATTTCGACGTTCTTCACTGCCGATTTCGACGTTCTTCATTGCCGATTTAAAAAAAAATTGTTTTTTTAATATAAAGAAATTCGAATTTCATTTTGGCTACATTTTGTAATTATATTAGAAAAAATAGCACGCTGAATATGTTATAAAAGTAATTTTTCCATGTTCGTAATAAATTAATCCACTCGTTTTGCATCGCTCGCTCGTAAATTAAACGTTGAAAAACTCTCACTTTTCTTAACTTGTAGAACAATGTACTATTCAATACGTCTAACATGAGGCTGCATGAAGAAAATATGTAGCTAACTCATTAAGTATGCATGGTGGAGCATTGGATTTTTAAATTGTTTGACAGCAAATTTCTATTTAGATTTTGTAGAACACTACGTGGTGATTCAATTGGCGCAATTTGAGTATTTTTTGTTGGCTCAGTTAGAATAGATATTTATGCATTAAGGGAGATATGAACATGTTTTTTCTCTGAGGTTGACAGTCAACCGAAGGCAAAGAACATGCATATCTCCCGTGGTGCATACAATATTTTTTCTACTAGCATATTCGTAAAAATAGTATGAAATTTCAAAATGTCATAATGACATTTAAAACTAGAATATGTAAGTAACATCAAGGATTGCCTCATTGTATGGTTGCTAAGACGTTAATTGGGAGTTATGAGAAGCTTTTCATATTTTGTTTCTATGACGAAAATGTACAATATCATGTTGCTATTAGATAAAATATTTTTTTACACCTATATACGAAAGTAACATTTTTTGTCGCCTGTTAGGGGTTTCCCGAAAATATACGTTTGGTTCCGTGGTCGGTTTCCAATGGCAGGGGGGGGGGGGAATATAATACATTGACTACCGTTGCCATTAGAGACGGGAGGCAATGCTATTAATAATAAATCAACTAACCTTCTGGTTTTCATATTTAAATATTTTTGAATGCAGCTGAATACAAGAGATTGCCACATCAAAAAATGTAAAAGTGTTGAATGTATAACTCTGGACTAAAACGTAATTTCCTCCCTTACATAATTACAATTGATTAGGTACTGTTCTCGCTAACGCTGAAGAATTCAACTACATCCGCCGGAGGGAATGATACATTTTACTCCCTAGTAATACAAATAGCTATAAAAAATGTATTAGGTAACTTGAAATTTTAAAACAAAATATCAATTTGATGTTGATCAGGGACTGTTGAAAGTTGACAGGTGACTGATAAACCTAGTTGAAAACCGCTGATTGAAATAAGAATTTGTACAGCAGATACAAAAACAGCTACAAACTATGAAAACTAAGAATGTTTTATCTGACGAGATTGTATCAACCATAAAAGATGTTACCATTCCAACTACTAAAACTGCCGCGGTCGGTAGCTCAGTGGTAAGCATCCTGACTACTGATCTAAGGGTCGCGAGTTCGATTCCCGGTCCCGGTGAGGTTTTCAAAAATAAAAAAATGCAGATGAAAGCTTCTACAGAATGCCATCATTCGGAAGTGACGTAAAGCCGTGGGTCCCATGTTACTACGATGTGTAGCATGTAAAAGATCCCTTGCTAGGGTTGGAACTCCTTAATCTCGGCAAAATTCTAAGTAGGACTTTGGCCATATGATCAAAGCAGTCGGTGTCTAAGGTACCTAGTACTCTGCATGCCTAGACCTTGTCCATTAACCAACAAACAAACAAACTACTAAAACTTTTTGAAAACAAAAGACAGGTAAATTGACATAATTGAGGATACTTATTCTTTGACAAGTCCAAACACTAACATGTACCTATATTTTAGAGATTGTTATAGTAAATGTCCCTTTGTCCTATATTTTAAACCAATGTTTCTGATGAAGCTAACAATGAATTAGCGAAACGTAAAAGATATTTTTAAATAAAGATAATTTTAATTATTGTAATGACAAAAACGACAAAATTTTTTACTTACGTTAAAATAATTTAAATTAGCTGATTATCTCTAAATCTGTAAAATAGATGTTTTTTGTGAGGAAAGTAGAACCCTTTTGGGTAGTCTTATTTCCGATCCAGCGAACGTCTGTTTTATAATTTCACTTAAAAAAGTAACCAAACACGAACAAAATTTTCAAACAAGCCGGTACTTCACACCATAAAAAAGTAATTTAAGCGTCCAAAATCCAAACCTAATCGACGGTCAACAGGACTTTATTTGTCGACTTTGCGAAGTATTGCAAAGACTGCGGTTTGGATTCGCAGCGATTAATAATGGCAAATACGTGACATAAACATCATTCCTTCTGAAGCTATGATAAGGGAATTTTGCAAATCTGACGCATAGTATCCGCGATCAGATTACCGAGTTAAAAACAAACAAACCACTATTAAAGTTCGATACCTTCAACAGAATTAAATTGATTCAATAATATTCCCTCCAAATTGTACGTAAAAACCCTAGAAAAGTAGCTAATCACATTTTACTAAAGCTTGTCGTTAACAGCCTCTTCAGATCCCCTAGAATTAGGAACTTGTCCCCAAATCTGTCAACACTACTCGTGGCGCGTCGTAGAAAATGCGATAGTTGCTGTTTTTGACTCGCCAGGTAAATTAGGCTTCTATTGTCGGGGAACAATCTATTGCGGTTTGCTTAATATGTAACTTCTCTTATTTTTTTGCGTTCTGGAGATTTGGCACCCAATCGAGGTCAGTAATTCAGTAATTGAAATACCACAAAGTAATTCAATTATCTCGAGTAATTTCAATTACCACAGGTAATTCAAATACTTGTAAAGTAATTTAAATACTTTAGAGTAATTTAATTACACAAAAGTAATTGAGTAATTGAATGTAGTAATTAATTACTTTTAAAAAGTAATTTTCAAGTACTTTTTAACAAAAATGGCAATTCCCAATTACAATTACCGCATTTTGAAAAGTAATTCAATTTCAAGGCAAATACACAAAAAGGAATTTAATTAGTAATTTAATTAAAAAGTAATTAATTACTGCCCAGCTCTGACTAGAACTGTGAAAAAGAATAATTTTGATATAAAAAAGACTAAGATTGGACAAGCCGTGTGGGAGAAAAACTCTTTGGAGATAAATTGCAATGTGTTTTTAAAATATTTTTTTTAATGCCCTTCCTACCAATAAATTGCCATCAAATCCATATCGTTTGACAGATAAAACTACATGCTATCAGACAAAAAAAAGTTTGATATGGTTGGCCCACATACTCGTACACTTGCGATCATTGAAAATGAACAGGGTTATGCATTTCAAATTGTCTTAACCGACGTTTTTGCAATTGCGTGCAATGTTATTTTATTATTACGATGGGTAGAGAGTTAGAACAAAACGATTCTACTCTAGAGACAAGAGGAATTCAGAAAACGTAATCAACTACTGTAATGTTGGTTGCATAGCCCTCTTCATTTTCAATGATTCTTTGTGTACGTAGTAGATATGACGCTTGAAACATTGGCTACTTTGAGCGGTTTTACCTTTACCCGCCCCTTAATAAAACTTTGGTCTCTTGTAGTTGGGTAACTAAATGGAATACGACCTATGTTCATCTGACATTTTTTACTCAAAATGACCTCCCCAACATACTGTTGGAAGTTTGGTCCGCCCGTTATAAATCACCCTATATACAGAAGATATCTTTTAGGTACAGACAGTTTTTGAGTTATTTTTCAACAATTCTACAATGCAACTTAGCTTACGACAGAACGAGGTACCAAGGACCATTTTCGTCTCATATTATTATAATTTGAATGTAGATTGATTTGCTTAACATTATTTGTGTTCTACTACTATTAACCTTTCGAGGTAGAACCGACTAAAATCCTAAAAATGCAAAAGGTGAAAAATTTGTGAAACTTTGTATCTTGAAAACTATTAGGTCTACAGACACCGTTCTGGTCTTAAATTTCCTCTAATTTAACACAGGATATAACAACTTTTGCTGAAAATCCAGTGGTTCAGGATGAAAATCGACAAAAACCGTATTTCGGTCGAAAATTTCCCGTTTTTTTTTTGTTATTTTAGGTACTTCCGGTACTCGGCCGAGGTCGAAATCTTAGATTCATCATTAGGCCTCAACCATATAAAACATATAAAAAAATCAGAACTACCCGATTTAATGCAAGGTGAAATGTACAGATTGACTGGACTAGTAATTATAATTCGATAAAAGAATTGATTGGAAAGATATGAGTTATATAATAGTAATTTTGAGCAGTATGGAAAAATTCAATGTTAATGCGTCAGCATAAAACTATTATATTTCTATTATGTCTTATGAAACAACCATGATGTCCGATGAGTTGTAAATTTTGTATTGTGTTTCAAACTATTTATATTTTCGTACTGTAAATATTAATGTAAAATTAAACTCCATTGTGATTTTAGAATGTGTAATACTTTTTATGTATTAATAAAATATTAATAATGACCATAAAATGCTTGAAAGTCGTAAGGCTTATTGTTATTCCTTGAATTCTTCCATACCTTCTCTGATATAATTTTACTCAGTGAACTGTGGAAGATACATGAAGTTGATAATTATAAAATAGACAATTATAACATCTATTACAGCTACAGCTCTTAATTAGATTTTTAGCAGTTTTGTGCTTCAACTACGATGGTTATTAGCATGTATGCATTATAATGGTTACAGAAATAGTAATGATGTTGTTTAAACTAAGATGTTTGCTTCTATGAACTTCAGCAGTATGGGAACATCACTTCATAAACCTCATATTCGGTGAGTATGTAGTGTATTGTCAGTGGAGTATTATAGGTGGCGCGTAGCGGGTGGTCCATCTTCTGTAGAAGGTAGGAGTATGTAATCGGGTGTGGCCAATAGTGATTCTGTTTACGACAATTTGATACTTTCTTTTCATTGTGATTTGCCATGATAGACGTGGTGGACATTCTATCAGGTATTGGCTTTTTCTTCTTCTTGTACGCAGGCTTTCAAGTGATTCTTAGTATCATAGTCTATAATTAAAGGTTCTCTGGTATACATTTTTGTAATGGACTGTAGAGCGCTTTTACAATCAGAGAATGAGAGAAAGTTGTTATGGGGTTGTTCTTTAATCCATTCTAGGGCTTTTAGTAGAAAGTTGTTATGGGGTTGTTCTTTAATCCATTCTAGGGCTTTTAGTATCGCAAACGCTTCACCTGTGAAGACACTGTTGGTAAATGGCAATTTGAACTTGTAGGTATTTGTGTTAGTGATAAAAGCTGCTTCTAGTCCCGTATCTTTATGGAAGCGTCTGTGTAAATATACCTACTGGTAGTCGGGAGATGGAAAACTTTTTTACATTTCATAGAACCCGGTTAAGATTATGTCGTGGTTTGTGTCGTATTTAATATTAAAACTAGGGAGCATCCATGGTAGATTTTTAGAGACAGTTTTGAAAATAAGTGATGGGAATTGTACTCAAGGACAGTAGTATGCGGGTTAATCGATAGTGAAATGGTTGAGCAAGCCTTGAGTTACTAAGATAAGGTGGAAATGTTTCGCAAATATGTAGTTGCGAATTAGATTTTGAGTACTAGCTAGTATCGCTGATACATAGGTTAAGCTCAACATTTGCCTTCTATTACTTAATGGAGATTCACCTGCATTGTATAACGATTTTGGTGCAGAGTTAGTTATAAATGCTCCAGTTCCTAATCGTATCGCTGTGTTCTGCAATACGTCTTGCGGTTTTAAGTGCACAGATTTTGTTGGCGCATAGGTATATGATTGACACATAATCTATTTTGGAGCCTATTAAGGCTCTATATTTTCTGCAAGGTAGAAGTATCGGCACTCCATTCGCAGTGCGCTAGGGTTTCTGTAATATTTAGCTGTTTCTTGCAGTCGTTCTTTAACGCATTCAAGTGTAATGCCCAAGTAAGTTTCTTGTCAAATATCACTCCAAGAAGGTACGATCTTCATACTTAATCTGTAACGTTAATTTGGGTTCATAGATTGAGGTGTTTTATTTGCAAATGTGTATAGCTCTTGTTTTGGCTAGTGGAAACTTGACGCCTATTTGTTTGGAGCAATTTGTTAAGTTGTCAAGTGATTGCCGTAGGAGCATTTGGATGGTACCTACTTAGATGTTTACCTATGCAGAATATAGTATATCATCTGCAAGTAGATTAATATTCACGGAAACAATTATTTTGGGAACTGTGTAACAAAGGATAGCGAAGGGCGGCCTTTACCTGTTGGGTAAAGTTGTACTGGGTATTATGCCAGCTGGTAAATATTGGCCTAGCTTGGCTAACTCGTGGTGAGGGTCGGGGTTCCACCAAAGCTGAAAGAGATACTAATGGAATGGGCGCCAGGTCCTCGACACAGACAAATTCTTGGATCGAACCACACCAAAGTAGAGATATACCAAGCAAACCAAATAATAACTAGTAACGACATTTATTCATGACTGGTTCTATAGTGCATACCATAAACAATGCAAAAAGACACATAAACACATACCAACAATATAAAGAAAAAACAATCCAACAAATATCACAAGTATATCACAGGTTCATCAAATAACATATAAATATCACTGCAAGTTGACCTATTAAAAAAAAGTAGTGCTACGTAATTCATAACTAGCCAGAAGGGCGTTAGATGCTACGTAATCACCTAGTTAAACATCCAAATCATAAATCAAATAAATAAACGCAGAAGCAGGTCTGACTCTAAATACAATCGCGGTCTCCGTGAAGCGGAGATCGACACAACACGTGGCAAGATTAAATTAATCTACGATCAAAACCATAAAGCCCTAAACCTAAATATTCAAATGAACCCTGTGAACCAGAGTGTGCGGTCCAAGACGGGGCCTGGAGGCGAACTGCGCACGTGTATGCCAACGATCAACCCCGAGAGTTGGCTTACTAAGGCGATTTTACATCAATCAAGATTTAGACCGGGCGGTACCTGCAGTGTATGAGATCTCACAAAGGGTGCTAGGACCTATAAGAAATTTATAATACGTTCTGAAAAGTTTCAAATCATTTACTTGCGGTCATTCTAAACCCTAATCATAAAATTTAATTTAGAAACGGGCGGCCAAATTAAACACAGTAATAATCTAGTAAGCGGTAGCATAGCCACAGCACAATTTTGACAGATAACTAATGCAAAATCGCATTGAGGTTAACGCTCTAAGTTGTTACGCGTACATGAAGAAGTGATTACTAAGGCAGCCGCACAACATATTAAAACAATCTAAAAGTGGCTGCAGAAACAACCGGGTAAGTATACCAAATAATCAAAAATCTAATTACACAAGTAAAGCACAATTTGTAATACACAAAAAGCAATCATAGCAAATCTATAGGTCATACTCAAATACACAGCAGTACATAATTATAACGCTACAAAAACCTTTCAGGTATACACGGCACGAGGTGCAGAGCTGGTGAATATGGCAACTAGGCAGTTTATCGGCACCCGGAACAGGTATGCGCCATAAAGGTGGCGTCGCAACGGGCTGCTCATGACCCACGTTACAGAGGCAGCGATCGCAGAGGGGATGGCAGCAGACTCAGCCACAGGAATGGATAGTACGCAGGCTCGCAAGTGCACCGCATGTCCCAGGCAGAACAAATCACTCCAAAACGGAAACCATCACAGGTAGAAAAAAGTCTCCGGGTGGGAAGAAAAAGGCTAAAAATAGAAATTTCTAGGGAGACAACCAAGCTAAAGAGAAGAAGTCGAAGCTAACCTAACAAGTGGTGGCAAACAGCCTTGCACGCGATCCCATCGAAGAGGATATCCAACAAATCCGCAAAGAGCGCAGCGAACGCAGGGAGCATCGCACAAGCTACCATAGCGTTCAAGAGTGTTACGATGCCTCACATATTCTCTCAAAACGGAGCGAGCTATAAGCAGAGCTCCTAACGAAGCAAGGAATAGGTACCTGACACCCACTTCTCACGACCGAAACGTGGATGGAAAAGAATGAAAGTTTGCCAAAAGCAGTCCACAATCTCAGGTTATCAAAAGTTCCAAAATTTGAAAAAGGAAGAAAAACCATAGGAATGCACTTTCTGAATTTGTTGAAGATGTAGATAGGGTTGCCTAACCATTTAGGAAAAATGTACTCAATATTTAAAAATAAATGTGAATAGTGGAATTTAATTAATTATTTTGAATATTGCATGGGAAACTGCAAAATAAGCGTAACAACGGATTCGTTATTGGCAACAAGCAAGAGTGTGACGCTAAGGAGAAAGCCTTGTGGAACACCATTTTCTTCTCCAATATTCTTTTACGTATTACGTTATAGAGATTTCACTTAATTTTCGCTATCACCTGTTTATATTACTTGCACTCTGTACTCTTTACTATTACTTATTCTGTTCTTGTTTTTTCTCCTACACAAAATTTCTTCCATTTCTTCATATCGCCTATACCTTTACTTCTTTCCAGTTTAATCCTCTATCTTTTAGTATTTCTGCCATTCTTTTATTTCATGTTGCAATTGGTTGTCCCCTAGATCTTCTTCCCTCCGGTTTGGCTTTCCATATTTTCTTTAATTTATTCTCGCTGTTCATTCTGAACAAGTACCCTAGCAATCAAAATTGGTTTCCTTCAATTTTCTCTTCCAGTGGTGTGACTTTTAGTCTTTTTCTAATTTCTGTGTTTCTTATTCGATCTCTCTTCGTTACTCTCTCACTTCTTCTCAGGAATTTCATTTCACAGGCTTGTAGTCGTTGCTTTAATCTTGTATTAAGCGCCCTTGTCTCACTGCTGTATGTTAGGCTTTAGATAAACTTTGCATTATACAATCCAATTTTTGTCTTTGATATCCTTTTTTTAGCAACTATTGCTTTATTTATGGCGTAGTAAAGATTCATTGCAGTTTGTATTCTGCTGTTAATTTTTTGTTTATGTTTTCCTTCACTACTGACTCTTGTTCCTAGGTATTTGAAGGCTTCCACTTGCTTCAGTTCCTCATTATTTATAGTAATGTGTATATTTCTCGATTTTCTTGCTACCATCATTACCTACTACTGTTTTCTCTGCATTCATTTCAATATTTTTTTCTGCAAAAGCTTGCTTCCAGCACTCTACTGTTCTCTGTAGCCGTTTTTCTGATTTTGCTAATACGGCGATGTCATCCGTAAACATAAATTCGGACACTTGTACATTTCCATGTTTCTAAAACCGATCTCGCAGTTTTTTATGTTTCCTTCTATTTCTTTTGTTATCTCGTCCACCAGGGTGATGAATAGAAGAGGAATCACTATTTCGCTCTGTCTCACTCCTTCGTATGTTATGAATTCTGTTGATCTTTCACTTCCGGTTCTTAGATAATTTCGTGTATTATTGTACAAGCACCTGATGGCTCTTATTAATCTATTTGTCACACCGTAATTCTTAAGCGCTTTCCATATTTTTTCCTTAGGTACCGTATCGAATGCTTTAATCAGAGCCACAAAACATACTTGTATCTCTCTTTATCATATGTTATGGTTTTCTCTGTTATTTGTTTTAGCCGAATATTGCTTCCTGCGTGCTTTTTTCTCTTCTGAATCCACTCTGAGACTCCCCTAGTTTTGAGTCTATCAGTTTTCTCGCTCTCTTTTCAATATTCTTTCATAGATTTTTCCCGGGACGCTCAGGAGCGAGATCCTGTTATAATTTTCGCATCTCCTAGTATCCCCTTTTTAAATATCGGTTGGATGATTGCTATTTCCCAATCTATGAAGGTTTTTTTTCCAAGTTTGTTGTATTAACTTGTGCATTGGTGCAAGTGATGCAGTCATGTTTCTCCAATGTACTTCAACATTTCGGGTTTTATTTTATAGTGCCCAGCTGCTTTGTACATTTTTAGTCCTCTCACTGCTTTTTCCATTTCTTTTAAATTAATATCTTCTTCCTGCCGTCACCCTTCATATATATCTATCTCTTTCGTTTCTTGCACCTTCTCCTTTGTTTCTTGTGCAGTTTGTTTTTATGGTCCTCCTAGCAGTTCCTGAAAGTATTCTTTCCATCTTTAAATTATGCTCTTATCATTGGCGAGTATCTCTTCGATTTATCTTTAATATAGAGTAGATGATTCCTTTTGCCTTGTCTCAATCCCTTAATTATTTTATAGAAACGTGTCTGGTTCTGGTTCGATTCGGTATCTATGCAAAAAAGTTCCCATTCCAACGATTTTGCTTGGGATACTAGTACTTTTTTTTCTTTCTTTGTTCTTTATATCTTTCCTAATCTTCTGTTTTGTTGATCTTTAAGTACTTGTTCCAAAGTTGTTTTTTTTTATGCACTTATCTTTTAATGTTTACATTCCACCAACTAGTTTGTCTTATCTTCTTTTGGCTGGTTGCTTCGCACACTTTCACTGCTGCTAGAAGAATTATTTCTGTCACAATTATTTAGTCACTGTATTCATGAAAAAGCGGATATCAATGTCCTTTTTTAAAGCAGTAGCTATTTAAGTAACAAGGAATGTAAGGGCCTATTAACATTTGAGGTAGGCAGGTACAAGCCAAGGCGAAGCCACGGCTTGTTGCCTGCCGAAAATGTTAATAGACGATACATTTCGAGTTATCTTATATTTTTCCCGCAGCTTATCGAAATTTTCCTAGATTTTTGAAAAATCGTTTGGTTTGTCACCTGTCACCAGAATTAATGTTCGAGAGCCGTGTTACCTGTGACTGTCACATGTCACATAAACACTTACAATTATAAACAAAACGTCTAAGTCTGCATCTTGCTGTGCTAATTTTATTATCCTAGGAACTTAATAATAATATTAAGTTCCGTTTTCAAGGAAAAGCAGCAAACAAATATAATCACCGACTTCCATGTTTCGTTATAAGGCTGTATCACTGACTTACATGATCAGCAGCAGGAAAAGATATTTAATGAATTTAATCTGGACGGTCTATATTTTATTTTTATGCAGCAATATTCCTGGGTCCCAGACAATACAAGCAAATTCTAACTTCTTTCCATAGAGTTATACAGTATTGTACACGGTTTTATATTGGTAAATTCAGAAGTGGCTCTCATCAGGAAACCTAGTTTTCTTACTGCATCACTTGTATTATATTAAGCTTACTCTGTTATTTCAGTCACTCAAGAGCAAAACGCCACCCCACTTCAAATTGCTTTATGTAAACTTAAAACGTGCAATCAGAAAAAAATTTGGATAAGGGCTGCTATATCGAGAGATCCAAAAGAAAAACTGATCCTCATCGGGCTGTGGTAATTCAAACGTATGAATATGTTGGTGGCACTGTAAGTCTATGTCAAATTTGAGGTTAGCAGGTTAGGTTTTGCGTCTGTCTATGTCAAAACTGACGCAAAACCTAACCTGCGAACCTCGAATTTGACATAGACTTACAGTGCCACCAACATATTATTTATACGTTTGAATTTCCACAATCCGCCGAGGATCAGTTTTGTTAATCTCTCGATAGAAAACAAAATGAATGCCTTAGATTAGTTCACATGCAATAAATGCATCTGCCAATTTGACACTTGTCAAATAAGGTGTGTTTATGACAAAAATTTTCTCCTAAGTTGTTTTTAACATTGGAAATGTTTATGTTCGTATATGGGGAGCAACATAATACAATATTATGAGAGAAGACCTTCTGATTTAAATAATGTGTGTTTAGCAGATTTCGTCGCCAGGTATGATCGTAAACGTACTCGACAAACAAATCAGCTGGTTAATGATAGACTCGACCATCAACTCGTCGAAGATAAAAGTGATGATGATAGTGACAGCGATCATGTTGACCGCGGCTGGGCGTAAATGATAGTGTACAATACAGGAAACGAACCAAAGCAAAGGTGTTACGATGGAAAACATATAAATTAGGCGATGATCACATGAATTATATGCGAGAAGTAGTAACACTATTTTGTGCTTTTCGAAGCGAGGAATTAGAATTGCTCGATCGAGATGAGTACATGCGTATTTATGAGACACATGCCGACGCACTATTGACTAAAAGGCAAGAATATGAAAGTGGATTGTCCATCGAGAATGTGGTACGTATTATTGACGAAACATTACATGCTGCATTAAACGAAGAGGCAAATAGTAACAATAATCCACTTGGTCCTGCGTTACGAAACGTTGAAGTGCCATATTTACAACGAACGCAGGATCAGTTGAATGAAAGTGGAAACAGAGATATAGATACCATACAACGCTACAGTACAGTTCACCCCGTGGAAAATATGTTATCACTGCGATCTTTAAATGCTGGACAATTAAGGTTTGTAATAGAGTTAATACATCGTCTGACACACGCTGACTCGCCGCCCTTGCAAGTGTTTTTTACTGGTCCCGCAGGATCGGGTAAAAGTTACGTGCTAAAAGTATTAATGGAAACTGCAAATAAATTTACTATTCGCAATGATATAAGCAAATGTGCTTTTATTGCTTGTGCAACTACTGGTAAAGCAGCGGTTAATATTGAGGGCATGACTGTTCACACAGCATTTAATATCGGTATTAACACGAAACGACGATTGCCGTTAAAATGTGTTGTGTTACAAACAATGAAATGTGAGTTCCTTGGAGTTAAAACGATTATAATTGATGAAGTGAGTATGATGAGTTCAGATATGTTTATTCAAGATGGGGAGCGATTACGTTTGTTGGGCCCCGATTCGACTCAGTAGTTTGGAGGTATGAATATAATATTTTGTGGCGACTTGTGTCAATTACCGCCCGTTAATGCTGGAGCTGTTTACGCTCGACCGCCTAACATGTTGCAAGATAATATGTTGTGGCATAATATACATTATTATCCATTGACAGAAGTAATGAGACAATCAGATATTCAGTTTTCCTCCATTTTAACTAAAATCGGAAATAGTGATGTAATTAATGATACTGAGCGGTCTTTGATTGAAAGGCGGTTCTTTACCTCTGACAAATTGGAACAAATGTATGTGCGCGGTGCTATACGATTGTTTCATAGGAACGTGGACGTAGATCAATACAACTATGATGTTATGAACGATGCTGACGTTCTTCTTTCACTAGCTAAAAACGAAGTGCGAGGTAATGTGAACGTGCAACAGTTGAGATCAATGCATGATAAATTGGGAAAAATGGATATTGCTAGCACTGCTAATATGCCTTTAAAATTATTATTGGCTATAGAGGGTCCATATACAGTGCGAACGTTGGCTGTGAAACGCTCCAAATAAAAAAAAATCCCCGATGATCAGCGGCCAAAATCCTTCGACACGTCGACCTTAATTTTTGAACGCGCATATTTTTTGATAGTTGTCAATTTTTTTTACCCCCACCTCTTTCCGTAATGACGTCATCGCAATATTTTTTAAATGGCAGCCACTACTTTTTTCTATGGAATCTGATTCTCCTTGAAATTTAGACGGATTAATATATTGCCTGCGTTTGAAAGGATATTAGAGCAAATAGTCAAAGAACAACTAGAAAGTTATATAGAAAGAAATAAAATACTAATTAATGCTCACTCTATATCGATATGAAACGAGCTTTAGAAACTATCGAGAGACATTTATTACTGGAAAAAATGAGAAAATGCGGAATTCAGGGTAGAGCATTAAAGTGGTTCAAGGGTTATTTGTGTGAGCGGCAGAAAATTATTAAATTTGAAAATGAAGAATCAGGGTCAAAAGAAGTAGCTTTAGATGTCCCCCAGGGAAAAATATAGGGGCCTTCATTATTTAATACTCTACATTAATGATGTAAATTTATCTGTAAATAATTGTAAAAATAATTTATTTGCGGACGATACAGTGATATCTGTACCCGACAGCAATGTGAAGTGTGCTATACTTAATCTGAATAATGATATACAAAATGTGTCGACTTGGTTGAAATTAAATAAACTAAAATTAAATACAACAAAAACGAAAGCAATGCTAATCAGTAGTCGACTACCAGTGCATAACGTGGCGAATGTAAGGGTAGATAATGTAAATATACAATTTGTTACTAATATTAAATATCTAGGAGTTATAATCATGGTTGGAATAAATTTTCCCAGGCCGAAAAAACACAGTGGGTTTTTTCGTGTAAAACCTACTTGAAACAACTCGCGGGTTTTAGACTAAAAATGTAGGGTTATCAAAAATTTTAAAAAAAAATCTGAAGTTGTAAGTGGTATGAAAATCTTCCATTAATAACAATTTCAATCATTTTACTTTCTTTTACTTCGTAAAATAAAGTATAATAAATCATGATTTGGCGGTTTTTGAAGTGATGTCTGTCAGTCTGTGAGTCTATTAGCCAGTCTGCCTCCTCTCTACAGCCCAGGCGGTGTAATGGATTGGCCTGAAAATTCATACCATCGTTTCTAATACAAATTTAGAGGGCCTAATGATTTTTGATTAAAACGAGGCAACCGGAAGTGGCACTCTACTCTTACATTTTTCCGTTTTATAGGAAAATTTTATAATTGTTTAATAAAAATTGAATTTCATAGAACAGGATTATATATTATGCAATTATCTGCAATTTTCGTTTGAACAGTTGTTTGTAGAAAATGTAGTTTTTGGAAAAATTGTAATATGTACATTTTTACAAGAATTATTAATAGAAATATATATATTTTATTCACAATCATACAGGTAATAAGATCATTGCTTACTTTTAAAAAATTGGAAAATGAGCCATCACCAAGGTTTACTGCCCACCCCGGGTAGTAAGTAGTCATTTCCCGGGGTCGTGGCAACGGATTTCATTCGCATTGTATTATTATTAGCTTAACGTCAGTTTTGAAAAACTGTCAAATCCATTTTTACAATTCCAGTTTAAAATAAAGTAGTTGTGAATAAAACAGTATAGTTACATACCACGGCGAAAAGTTTTATTTTTGTTTCGAGATAAAGGGAACTTCGATGCTTCGCATCTCGTTTACCTACTTAATCTCTCGACAGTAATGGAACGCATCCCACCATCACCAGCAATCCCAATCCCCTTTTAGCATAAATATGTAGTCAACAAAATTATGCATAGGTACAACTCGTATCTAAAGCTTTTTTTTGCGCTTTAGCTACTCGTATAAATAATTATTACAAAGTGTTTTAATATTACGTAATTAACTATAGCTTTTGTCAAAAGTTTTTTATGAAGTGTAGGTTTTGAAAAAATCACAATTTTTTTAGAAGCAGTAAAAGAAAGTTGTGCGATGGCCAAATCTAATTTTCTAAACTGGCAAATTATTAAAGAAAGTCGCTCAGAATCGATTGACATTGGAAACCCCTTACTGTAGAACATAATTTGATAAACCTGCTTTTAAGTATACATATAACTCCATTTACATGATTTACATGTTTAAAAAATGCTTATTTGCATATTTATAGATAAATTACAAATTACCTAACTATCTACCTTTCACATAAAAGTAAAAATTAATATTCATTTAGATTTTTGCATAGGATACTTAAAAGCAAAAAACAGAATTTATCTAAAACCCGAAAAATTCCAAAAAAAAACCCAAAAACTCTAAAAAACCCAGTGGGAAGATAATTTCTGGAAAAAACCGGGTTTTTGCCAACCCTGGTTATAATTGACAATAGATTGAAATTTAAACAACATATTGACTATATTGTAACTAAAGCTGCGAAAAAGATAGGTTTGTTTGGCCGAATAAGTGCCAAATTTAACATTTTGAATGTCGCTTTAGTATATTATTTAATGCCACTGAAGGAGACTCACAAAGACTGCAAAAGTTACAAAACAAACGTATGCGCAATCGTTTATCTTGGAATAAACCAACATCTGTTTCTTTAATTTTGGAAACCTTAGAGTGGCCTAGCATTATGTAAAAGATTTACACCCGTATTCATAGTCGTTCGCCAGCGGATCGCCGGCGACACGCCGGAGTTTCGTTATGAATAGTATGTTGGCGGCACTGTACGTCTATGTCAAATTCGAGGTGATCAGGTTAGGTTTTCAGTCAGTTTTGACAGAAACTGACACAAAATCTAACCTGCTAACCTCGAATTTGACATAGACGTACAGTGCCGCCAACATACTATTCATAACGAAACTCTGGCGAGACGCCGGCGATCCGCTGGCGAACGACTATGAATACAGGTGTTACAGTCGCGGCCAAAACAACCGGCACACTTTTTTTGACCCAATTTTCAAAATGCGAAAACAAGTGCTGACACTGATAATTCTAATTAATAAATGTCATCAAAACTCATTGTTCAGATCTGAACTTGTGATGACATTTACTTCGACACGAAGTGTACGAAGTATTGAAATTCTCTCATATCGAAAACCACTCTGAGTCAAATATCTCTAAAATTCGAGCCAACCGACTAATGAACCCACTATATCAAATCTCCGTCTCGGCGGTGCGGATCTTTTGGTGAAGATCCCAGCCCACTAGATCAGTCCCTCGTATTGGGGGGTGCCTAAACGTGCTGTGCGGGGGATGTATGTTCGTATGTGTACACGATTCCGGTCGCTAGGAACCTTCCTGAAGTCTTGGATCGTTTTCATACGATAGGTCCTCCGAAAATGAAAGCAACATCAACTTTAGAGCTATGGTCGTCGGCAAAAAAAAATTTTTGTTGTTTTTTTTTAATAAATAACTGGTTCATAGCATTTCATTGTATTAGCGAAACGGAGTGATGCTGAGTATCGAAGTATTCTTGGAAAGCACGGAAAGGTGCTTTTCTTGGGTGGGGGTTACCGTATATTTATTAATTAGAATTGTCAGTGTCAGCCATTGTTTTCGCATTTTGAGAATTAGGTCAAAAAAAGTGTCGCGTTTTTTTTTTGGCCGCGACTGTATTTAATCCGCTAGTTTTAATTTTTAAAATTATTAATAATAAATTGCCCAGTTATATGACTGAATTTACAGTATATAATAAGAATACTCATAATTATAAGACTAGATTCGTAAATGACTTTAGATTACTCTTAACGGCAAAATCATGTTCTCAAAAAAACATATTCTATATTGGACTCAAAATATATAATGAAAAGCCGGACGAAACTAAACAGGCTGCTAATTTATATAATTTTAAAAACCTTTGTTCATGATAAGTTAAATCTGTTGGTTAATGACAATAGCTGTTTTTGAAAACATCTTAAGAATGAATAAACCAACATCTAACTAGTTTCGAATCCGCGGATCGAAATAGTAAATCGGATTCCGTCTGATCCAGTCCGGTATTGGCTTCTATCACAAGGAACAGGACCAATTGAAACGACAAATATTTAGACCCTCCAGTGTTGGTATATGTGAGGGATATTCCCTTTTTCGTGGGAATTTTTTAAAACGAATTCCGCTTTTGGAGCGAATTTTCCTATATTTTACATACTAACTCTAAAAATGTATTAAACAACTACTATAATCTAAAAAACTAAAAATTTTGGTTTTTATCCTAAATAAATTTAAACAGAAGAGTTAATCTAAAGAGATTTGAAAACGTAGTTTTTATGAATTATGCAAAGTGTGGCAGTAGACACAACTCGATGCAGAGCCGGATTAAGGGGGGGGGGGCTAGTGCGATTTCTAATCATTTAGATCCCTTTGTACCCGTGGCATAAATGGGAATGGTTCCTCTAAAAAAATTTTGCGCTGGGCCTCCCATATCCTTAACCCGGCTCTGACTCGATGACAAGTCACCTGGAAGACCGCCTCGTCAACTGTTTCTTACAAACAGTCAAAACAGTGTTGCCAAGTCTTTTATCGTGCAGCAGTAGAATATAACATTAAAAAGCGGTAAATCACAATATAGAGCATTTGAATCTTTATTGAATAAAATATTTACTTAGTTTTGTAGCTTTAAGTCTGAGAAGTAATTCTTATTAGAATACAATACGTTCAGTTTTATATTTATGTACTTACATGTGCAATGTATATGTTTATTTTCTATAATTATTTGACGGGTAATTTGTTTTTGTTCTTTTGTAATAAAAGTTATGTTCAGTTAACTTATATTTTATTGTAGAATTTATTAACAATTTTCAAATTTATCACCAATAAGCGGGAGGGATTTTGACACCTACAGTGGGAATTATTTAATAAGGTAGAGGGAGCTGCAGTCCACAGCATATACCAACACTGAGACCCTCCCTAAAAAAGAGTAGTGCTTCTGAATGCTATTTGAACATTGATCTAATCGGTGTTTGTTGGCAAAAATGGTCATTTGTGTAATAATCCGTCATCTGGTTTGCTACTAAACTATTATATAGTCAATTACGTATTCAGCTTCATGTTAATGTAAGTATAAATACTACAACTCAGTTATAAGAAATTTATAGAGAAAATTATTAACCAACTTAACCTAACTAAATTTTGGGTTATCTAAAAGTGTACGTCGCCTACTTTGAGCTACCGTTCCTAGAGCCAGTATGAAGGTGGGTTTGAAATTGGACAACTATATTTTTTGTACAAAGGTGCGAATTTAGGTTAGCTTCAGTTTAAGATTTGTGTGTACTTAGTACAAACATTCCTGTGTATTGTAAAAATTGTTTGTAGACCGTAACGAGAGGGTTAATTTGTCTCTCCTTCGTATATTAAAGGCTCTAGGAACGGTAGTTCAAAGTGGGCGAATTATGATATGCCTGTTATTTTCAGGAATATCATTTAATAAACCAGGACTTTTCCTGTTTGTTATTACAATGGACTCGAATCAAGATATGAAACAGGAATTACTTGATAATAATTTGCGTAGCGCAATGGCCAGCAACTTACAAGGACCACTGATGAAAGTCGAAGAAGATGTAGTAGTCGCAAACTTAAATCTACAGCAAGAGACCATCAAAGACACTATCGAGAACGCAGCTTACAACGGATTGAATATCAAACAGGAGCAAGTAGATATAAAAGATGAATTGCCTGCTGCGTGTGCAGCAAGTGGAAGCATTTCAGAGGAAGAGTTTGTTTGCAAGGTCTGTAAGTATGATGCAAAAGACGAGTGTAATTTCCAGAAACATATGCTGACTCATACTAAACAGGTTTACTCACCTTCTATTTACGAGTATAAAGCTACTCAAAAAATTAGTTTAGTTAACCATATGAATAAACATACAGGAGACAAACCTTATGAATGTTCTCTTTGCGAGTATAGAGCTGCTCATCGAATTCTGTTAGTTGAACATATGAAAAAACATTCAGAAGGAAAACTCTATGTTTGTTCTATTTGTGAATATAAAGCTACTAATAAATGTCACTTAGTTAGTCATATGAAAAAACATACAGGAGAAAAATCTTTTGAATGTTCTATTTGTGAATATAAAGCTACGTATAAATGTCATTTAGTTTGCCATATGAAGATACATACAGGCGAAAAACCTTATGAATGTTCTGTTTGCGAATATAGAGCTAATCAGAAAAGTAATTTAGTTACACATATGAAGAAACATACAGGAGAAAATCCTTATGAATGTTCTATTTGCGAGTATAAAGCCACTCATAAAAGTAATTTAGTTAGCCATATGAAGAAACATACAGCCGAAAAACCTTATGAATGTTCTGTTTGCGAATATAGAGCTAATCAGAAAAGTAATTTAGTTACACATATGAAGAAACATACAGGAGAAAATCCTTATGAATGTTCTATTTGCGAGTATAAAGCCACTCATAAAAGTAATTTAGTTAGCCATATGAAGAAACATACAGCCGAAAAACCTTATGAATGTCCTATTTGCGAGTATAAAGCTACTTTTAAAAGTAGTTTAGTTAACCATATAAGGAAACACGCAGGAGAAAAACCTTATCAATGTGCAATTTGCGAATATAAAGCTACTCAGAAAGCTCTTCTAGTTAGCCATATGAAGAAACATTCAGGCGAAAAACCTTATGAATGTTTTATTTGCGAGTATAGAGCTAATCAGAAAAGTCATTTAGTTACACATATGAAGAGACATACAGGAGAAAATATTTTTGAATGTTCTATTTGCAAGTATAAAGCTACTCAGAAAGGTCCTTTAGTAAACCATATGAGAAAACATACAGGCGAAGAACCTTATGAATGTTCAATTTGCGAATATAAAGCTACTCAGAAAGCTCTTCTAGTTAGCCATATGAAGAAACATTCAGGCGAAAAACCTTACGAATGTTTTATTTGCGAGTATAGAGCTAATCAGAAAAGTAATTTAGTTACACATATGAAGAGACATACAGGAGAAAATATTTTTGAATGTTCTATTTGCGAATATAAAGCTCCTGGTCAAAGTAATTTCGTTAGACATATGAAGAAACATACTAGAGAAAAACCTTATGAATGTTCTATTTGCGAGTATAAAGCTACTCAGAGAGGTAATTTAGTTAGACATATGAAGAAACATACAGCCGAAAAACTTTATGAGTGCACAATTTGTGAGTATAAAGCTACTCATCAAAGTAAATTAGTTAACCATATGAAGAAACATACAGGAGAAAATCCTTATGAATGTTCTATTTGCGAATATGTAGCTCCTGATCAAAGTAAATTAGTTAACCATATGAAGAAACATACAGGAGAAAAACCTTATGAATGTTCTATTTGCGAGTATAAAGCTACTCAGAGAGGTAATTTAGTTAGACATATGAAGCGACATACAGGCGAAAAACCTTATGAATGTTCTATTTGCGAGTATAGAGCTACTCAGAAAGGCAATTTAGTTACACATATGACAAAACATACAGGAAAAAGTCCTTCTGAATGATCTATTTGCGAGTTTAAAGTTAAAGAAAATCCTTATAAATGCAGTATTTGCGAATATAACGCTACGCATATAAAGAAATATACTAAAGAAAAGCCTTAGAATAGAAAGATCTGTGTAGCGTCGTTTGTCCGAGAATTGGTCTAGCCTTTCGCTGTTGATACTGTCTGCTTCTACAGAAGTGTCGGAACATAGTATTTTATTGTTTCTGCTCTGTTTGTAAATATTCGACAATATGGAAATCCCATTTGTGTGTTGCGTATGAATTTAGAGGAGCACCAATACATGATTTATTCACACATGTGAGTAGGCACGTATAAATTGGTCTTAAGTAATTTCCTATGCGTAAGTGTAAGGCATAAATATATCGAAGCAATGTAACATCATTTATTAATTCTGTTTTATATTTATATGATATGTAATTATTTTGCAATAAAATAATTGTGAAAATTATGAGTTACGTAATTATGTTATTTTACCAGGAACAAAAAGTTCAACATTAATGCGTCAGCGTTATATTTCTCTTATATCGTATGCAACAATCACGACGTCCGATAATAACTTGTAAATTTTGTCCTTTGTTTCAAAAACTTTATTTCGGTAGGTACTATAAAAATGTAAAATTAAAGTCTCTTTTGATTGTAATTGCGTCAGGAATTGATGCCTTTTGTGATATATTCGACCTGATCTGTTAATTCTGCTGTTTCTGATTATTTTTTCTAACGCGATATTAAATATAGGGATTCCGAGAGTGGGTCTCAGTCCCGTTCTGATTACAAATTTTCTTGAAAACTGGGCGTCCACTCTTATTCTGTTCTCGGTTCTCTCTAACGGCATCCATACTACCCTCACTAATTTGTTACGTATAGCTAGTTCTTCCATTGAATAGTGTTTGTCTGTTGATACTGTCGTAGACTTGTCTAAAATCTAGAAACAAAACATGTTTTTTCCGTTTGTGTTCGTGGCTTTCCGCTTGTATTTCTTTTAAGACATACATCTGTTCCACTACTTATCTTGCCCTTCTGAATCCGCTTTGATACTCTGCGATTATGGCTCTTGTCCTACTTGTTAATTGCTCTTTGAAGCATGTTGCCAGTATCTTGTGTGCTATATTCATCATAGCTATTCCTCGGTAATTTTCACATTCTGTTTTTGGGCCTTTCTTGTATATGGAGCACACTATAGCTTCGGTCCATTCCTTGGGCATCGCCTCGCTGTCCCATATTTCTGATATTAACTTGTGTACATCACTTTCCCTCCATATATATACAATTGTATCTCGTCGCTTCTGGGGCTTTTTACTATTCTTATTATGTCACTTTTTTGGTGGTTTTCACCGTTTCTTCTATTTTGTAGCCCTGCAGGATCTGCATGCGTTTTCTTTTGGAGCTTTTATTTACTTAATATCTTAAGATCTTTTAGGATATACCACAGCGAGACTTCTTTGTGCGAAATCTCACGTTGCACATTTCAAGACTATTTCATTGTCTTGTGTTGAACTGTGTAAAGCACTATTGGTAGGAAAACTTGTGAACAGAGCATGAACCACTGCAAACCTAATTTGACAGTATATTACCATACATATTTGACTACTGTCCTTTGCTGGATGGCCTCCGGGCTCTCAACCTTAAAAACCTTTGTAAATAATAGGGTCTCTGAAATCTACCAATAACTTTCCTTGCAAAATCATTGGTACTTATCACTTTTTCTCTGAAAACAATCCAGCAGACCTTATTTCGCGCGGTAGAGGTCCAATAAATTCTGAAAATTCTACTATGGCGGTACGGTTTGACGTTTTTATCAACCCCTAGCGCACAGTGGCCTAAAAATACCACCATATCTAAGTTTAAGGGGATGAGTTGTGACATTTGTTAAAATAAAATTAAACTTGTGTCTCTTATTGCAAATGACCATGAGCTCCCATTTGACAAAGTTTTTGAAAAATTCTCAATTTTTCTAAATTAGTACGCGTTGCTGCCTTACTGTCTTAGATTTTACAATAACCTAAAATCAACTTCCAATAAAGAGTGAAGGACCCTTAACGCCTCTTGAACCTCAGAATGGTATAAAAGCTCAAGTAAAATTAGTGCAAAAAGGTCCTCTCCAGAAAGAATTGAATGCCCTAGGAATGTCCGCTCATTAAAAATCATCAGCAAACTACTGTCACTGCAGCTATTTCTTGACTCCGAAGGGATATTACGTGTGGGAGGGCGTTGAAAGCTGCTCAAGTATCCTATAGTTACAAACACTCCATGCTTCTTTCTAGAAAATATTCATTTACTGGTTTAGTAATTAATTTCAAAAACATTGCTAATTTTGATTCTGGCCTCAAGCCACTATTTCTTTTGAAAGAAGACAACTCTGGCCATTAAATGGCAGATAAGCAGTTCTAACTACCCTACGACATTGCGTCAATTGTTACAGAACGAATCCCAAAACTGCAACTCCAATAATGGGTGATCTCTCCTACTATAGTATAGAGTGAACTTTTTCAGCCAATGTGGTAGCGATTATGCGCGACCATTTTAAGTAAATAATGGTAAGTACTATTAAGACCAAAGAAGCTACGTGACGCAGGTGGGTAAGCGTCAGGCTTGCATTAAGCAAGTCCTCGGTTCGAATCCCGCTGGAGTCGGAATTTTTCCCTATCCTTGGCGATTAGAATCGGGCTCAGTGAGACCATTCACAGTTGGGCACCAAGTTAACTGTGCTCTACTCAGAACCACAGACCTAAGAGATAGAGTAACAAGGTCAACACATCACCAAGACACACAACTCACACAATAGTTGCTGCGCAAGCACCAAAGGCGCGCTCCAACTCTGTATCCCGAATCCGGGTCAAGTTGAGCCTTGTACCGCCAGATGCCAGCGCATAAAGCACGAGCCCCTACACCGCAAGGTAAATGAGGTTACAGATTATACATACATACTAGTAAGACCAGTTTAAAATACCTCAATTGCATTTCAAATAGCCGCGCTTTACCGCATCTTCTACTTCAAATATTGACCATTCCGCGCTCCATTTTAAAATCCAAATATCCATCGCTTATACGTGTGCGGCCCGGCTCACATCTTTATCTCTGTATATTTGCTTTTGGCTCAAAGAAGCGGTTGTAATGTTGTGTTAGAGCGAATCGGTTGCGTGAGTGGGACTGGAAAAGCAAGCGAAAGCGCTTCAGGCCATTTTGTCTTCATCCCGCGTCTCGAGGCATTCGCTCAGCGGCAGTGTTACGCAGCAGTTGTGCGGTGTTAACCTGACGGAGGCTGCGGCTGCCACGGGGTGGTCTTCAAATTTAATATGAAGCCGTTGTTCTTATGATATCGTGGTACGTTTCTTCGTAAGAGACCGTTGTATAGTAGTACTGTGTGTAAGATCAATACTTGTCGTTACGAGGATCTACGCGTCTAGCCCAACCTCTTGGGTGTTTGTTTTACAACGTCGTTTCGACCGCTAGTGATCTACGCTGTTTTTTTGACCATCTGCAGAGAAGACGACGAGGCGGAGGGTCTTTGGGCTGCAGGAATCAGCGACTGCGCCGGGCATTATTCAGGTATTGTGATCTACTGTTTTTATTGCCTCGGTACTTTAGAGCGTCTGTGCGATGGTCTTGCGTTGTCTTGAAAGTAACTCAATTTTATGTGTGGAAACAACCATATTTGGGAGCCAACGCGAATGACATACTTTGAGAATAAACTGTCATTATTTTTGCGTCATAACATATGGAATTTTTGTGCGGCCTGTTTACCATTGTCGTTTCAATTTAACCAATAAACTTTTATGTCACACCTATTTTTGTTAAGTAGATTTTAGAGTTACTAACCATCCTTTACAAATGTTCATGTCGGACATTTGCCGGTATACTTAAATGTTAATAGATTTGCATTCGTTTTGGACTTCTTGGACCTTTATTTATGATACTTACAGGTCTTGATGTATATGTGTTATGCTTTCTTATGTTTATTGATTGTGAGATGACCGGCGAAGCTAACAGACCAGCAAAGGTAGGTCCAAGCGGCCGGATGTCCACCCGTCTGCCGAAGTGAAGCGTCGATCCTTTGACTTGGCCGGACGGAAAGTGTCTTCCTCAGTTAAGTAAACGCTTTATACATATAATGGCACTTCATACTTACGCGTTCTCATCAGTTTGGTGGTTTATGGAAGGTTACGATTAATTACTTTCCCATACTAATTCAACCTTGGCCTCTTATAAATTTTTACTACATATTCTTTGTCAATTTCCTCGTGTATTTTACTTCCTATCTTTTTAGGTCCCAATGTTTTTCGCAACAATTTTCTTTCAAAGATCCTCAGTTATTTTTGAATAGTGCCATAACTTTTGCTGTGTATGTAACTACAGATCTGATGAGGATATTATCTCTTATTTCAGTATTTTTGCTTATTTTCTTTTTCTTTAGAATCTTCGAGTTAATTTAATATGTCTTTTCAATTACTGTTAAATAATATATTTATTACATATGCGTTTTATAATAAGTAATGCTCTTAATTACTCACACTCGTGAGTTACGACTTTATAACTGACAGTTTTTAACCAATCACAAAATTGCAGTTCTTATATCTCACGGGTTGTAGCTTATCGCAAAGTTGCTACTGCAGGAGCATCAAGTTGGCACGCCTATGTCATAACGACTTTCAAATTTTAATATAGTTTGTTTGTTAACAATTGTCATAATTTGTGAATCTGTTACATAATTTTGAAAAAAACAGAATTGAAAAATGGGGACTAAATTTCTACTCCCCCAAAAATCTTACAAGCAGGTAAAGTAACTTCTATACACTTATTGCCCGAAAAGTCTCTAAAAAAATACAACATGGTGTACAAGGCATTTATGTATTGGCGAAGTTTCAAAAACGCCAATTCATTCTCTGAAAATGTTATATTAGCATGTTTTGGAGAATTATCTAATAAATATAAATAATCATCGTTATAGACTCATTATTCCATGTTGAGAGCTATACTCAACATAAATCACAACATCAACATACAAAATTACTCGAAATTGCTTGCGTGCGACATCACTGCTCTGAAAAGGCATGACGGGTGGTCTTCTACGTCAGTATCCGAGGGATATATTGATAATTCAATGAAAAATAAAATTGATACAGCGGAGTAAATTTTACAGGCGGTTAAACAAAGTAGTAGTACTACATACACGCAGAAAACGTCAAATGAAAATATGAATGTTGATGTTAATTCAACACCATCTTTAAATTTCACCAATTGTTCTAATATTACCATTAATATTGTGACTAATAAAAAATAAACTCGCAAATAACAAATTGGCGCCACGGGCTGGGGAAGAGAGAGCGAGGACGACCTCAGATGAGATGGGAGGACGACGTGAAAAAACCCGCGGGCTTAATGTGGAACAGAAGAACCCAAGATAGAAGACAATGGAAGAAAATTGGGGAAACCTACATCCCAAAATGGATGGAATAAAGGTTGAAGAAGATGAAAAAGAAGATAAGTAATAAACTAATACCTTAATGTTTGTATTAATAGTCTTAATTTTTATACTAATAAATCTTGCTTAAGCCTCACTATTATAGGTAGTTTTTACAAAATAAGTAATAGGTAAACCAAGTGCAACAATACATAATTTTTAAGAATCGACACAGATTATGAAAATGATTCATAATAAAACTTGTAAATTTCGATTTTATAGAATTTATTTTAACAAAAATTATTCAGTATAGTAAGATTGAGATGAGAAGACATCAGTGTCAGAGAAGCACAATAGCCGATTTTGTCGCATTGTGTAAAAAGTATATCTTTACGGAGCAGTAATACAGAGCAATCGCGCTTTTTTGTCAACTACTAGAACAAAAAATGCACTTCGCAGCTTGTATGAAGGAATACTTTCGGAAAATGGCCACAAAAGATAGCTTCGTTTTTAAAACTTCCAGAGGCGTCTTCTTACACAGGCCACTGCCGTCGCCGTACGTCTGCTTCGCTGTTGGCTGATGCGGGTGCAGACATATGTCTTGAGACGACACGACGGATGGAAATCCTCTGAGGCGAATGCCGGGGCAGTATTTTTCCACCTTTCCTGGGCTTTTTTTCATTATCCACCTCTCCTTTCTCTCACCCATCCTATGACTCCAGTTTTTGGCTGAAGAGGGACGCAAGATCCCTATAGCAGCCCACACCCAGTTGGAGGAATTGAAATGACCTTAACCTTTTCTTTTCGATGAAGTTTTGTCATTTTGACAGCGATAAAAAGGTGCATTCTTTTTCATCACTGCGATAAAAAACCTTGTTCCTTATAACCAGACCACCCGGTATTATCAACACATTTAAATCAACATTTAAGCTTAAAGGGTAGTTAACCTGAACTATATCGTAGTATCAACACCATTAACGGCTGTTTACTTCTTAAACCGAGTTTTAAGTTAAATGTCCGTTTCTGGAGATTTTTAAAGGTGTTATTTTGACATATTGCGGCACATAATCTAACAATATTGATTTGTTTTTATTGAAATGCGGTCTAGTGATTCTAATATTTCAAGCGATTTTCCATTTGATGGGGAACTATTTAATTGCCTACGTGAGTTACTACTAAAAGACGTATTATAAAGACACGCAGCTATATATTTATGTTATAACTTAGGCAAGAAAAAAATACCAAAAATAATCAAGAATAGAAAATCCTACTTTGATGAATTAACAGAAGAAGAGTTTTTTAAAAGGTGTCGTTTTACGAAAGGGGCCGTAAATAGCACATTGAATCGTGGATAAAATTTAATTCCGTTCTAAATAATTGCTTATCACCAATGTAGCAACTGCTTTTAACATTACATTTTTATGCTACTGGAGGCATGTTGATATCTGTATGCGACTTCACTGATGTAACAAAAGCAACTACAAGCAGAACCCTTAAAAGAGTTTCGGAAGCTATAGCCCGATTGCTTATCAAAATGCCTCACTCGGAGGAAAAAATAAAGGAAACGGTTGGTGGCTTTTTTGGAATTGCCAGCTTTCCAAAAATTGTGGCAACAATTGATTGTACGAATATAAGAATACAATCTTCAGGTAAAGATGCATTTGTGTGTTTACATGTGTATAATAATCGTTTACTAATGTTTTCTAGGCAATGACGATGGTGAAGTATATCGAAATCGGAAAGGTTTCTTTTCTTATAATGTACAAACGGTATGCAACCATGATTTGAAAATCACAAACATCGTAGCAAGGTGGCCAGGTTCAAGCCATGACCAAACCATTTTCAATAACTGCAGGTTGAAGGGAATGTTTGAAATGTCAATCTACAAAGATTATTTTCTACTTGGCGATAGTGGCTATGCCAATACGGAATATTTGTTAACCCCGCTACTAGAAATAACCGATGCAGCTCAAGAATTGTATAATTCAAGCCACATAAAGGCAAGAACACTGTCGAAAAACAATATGGAATGTGGAAAAGGCGATTTCCAATTTTATCATTAGTTATGAAGGTATCGTGTCAATTAGGGAAAACAATTATAGTTGCAACTGCTGTACTTCACAACATTGCAATTGACATGAAGGAACCACTTCCAGTCGAACGAGATGTCGTTATTCAGGCAGCAGAATCGTATGTTGTGCAGCATGCAGACAACAATCATCGTCGCCAAAGATTAAGTTACAACTATTTTAATAATATGTGGGCAAATGAAAACGAAATCAAGCTTGGCTTTGCAAATATTAAGTCATGCGCTCTATTACTTCTTAGGTTTTTAATTTAAATGTGACAGTTATTATAATAGAAGTTTCAAGTTGTTTAAATTATAAAATTTTAAATTACATATGTTTAATCAAAAACAAAAAGTTTTTATAATCGAAATAATTGATGTAGCAGATGTAACATTTTTTAAGGTTTAGGTTATATAAGTGTATTTCATTCTGGAACATTAACATAATGTGAATTAATAATCGACATGTTTCAATTTTCAAAGTTAAGCTTGATTTAATTTTATTTTGCTCACATGTTAGATTATTATAATTTACTGTACAATCACTACTTTCCTATAATAAAAGCTAAACTACACTACATGTTAATTAATATATTTTTTCTACGACCACTACTAATGGTAGGCCTTTTAGCACTAGCTTGTTTCACTAAAAATTACGTCTTACAAACCAGCGTGTTAAAACTGAAATTAGCTGTATATTTTTAGCACATGTGCTAAAAGTAAACAGCGGGTATTGAATTTAGAATTTTAAACAGGAAGTGAGGATATAAAGTTATTCTAGTTACTTCTTTCGTTCGAGGTAAAGTGGTTTTTAAATGATTAAAGCATTATGTAATGAATAAAGTAAAATGTGTACTATTATAATTACCTTCGAGAACTAACTTTGACAGCTACCGACTGTAGAAACAGTCACCTGCGCTGTCACGGCCATCTCTTTACTATGACATAAATTATAACTGTCATAAATGCAAACCTTTGGTAAATCGACATTTATGGATTAATAACAGTAAATTTAAGGCCGTAGAAAAAATATTGTGTGCAAACTCGTGCAACGTTTATTATACGAAGCCGAAAGCTGAGTTTCATAATTTTCATGTCTTGTGCATAAACATCCACTTTTAGCAGTTGTTGCACAAATAGCTATTTCATAAGGTAGTTACAGAAAGGTACGTATGGATGCAGGGTTAGCCCGGATTGTAGAGCTCGTCGCTGTGGTTCTATTTCTCGCTGTTGCTCTAGGCAAGCCTGCGGTAGACCTAGAGTTCCAAGAGAAGTTGCCAATTATGACTGCTGCAATAGTTGATAGCAGTATACATAATACAACTAAAGCTGAAGAAGGAAATTTATTCAGCCAATTAAGGCTGAACAACAAGCGGAAGGCAAAGGGAAACCATCTCGAAAGCCTTAAAATTTCCTCTGGAACTCAACACAAATGGAATGACCTCTTCAATAGTAAAAGATACCAGATGTAAAACAGTCCCCCAATCGGATTTCCGGGTGGAGACAGCTAAAGAAGGCAAATCCGTTGTTTTGAACCCAACCAATCTACGGATTGACAACCATGAGAGAGAGCGAGAGAGAGAGAGAGAGAGAGAGAGAGAGAGAGAGAGTATTTAAATTTTGTTTATGCAAAAATTTTTTTATAACACAGTATCTACGAGATACTGTGTTTTGTTGCAGACATGCTCACTCAATGTACCTACATAACCTTAATTTGTGAGTGTTTGTTATTAGTGTGCAAGGCGTTAAATCATAAATTTTGGTTATTTTTATTGTTTTTGTATTTGTTTAAGTTGTCCAGCATATCTTTTTTCCCGCTGCTGATCATGTAAGTTAGTGATACAGCCTTAGTAAGAAAACTTGAAAGTCGGTGATTACATTTGTTTGCTGCTTTTTCTTGACAACGGAACTTAGTATTATTATTAAGTTCCTAGGATAATAAAATTAGCAAAGCAAGATGCAGATTTAGACGTTTTGTTTATAAATTGCAAGTGTTTATGTGACATGTGACACTCACAGGTAACACGACTCACGAAAACTAATCCTGGTGACAGGTGACAAACCAAACGATTTTTTCAAAAATCTAGAAAAATTTCCATAAGCAGCGGGAAAAATATAATAAGATAACTCGGAATGTATCGCCTATTAACATTTTCGGCAGGCAACAAGCCGTGACTTTAAAATTTATTTAATGCTCACTTCCGCCCCCCACCCATTGGATTTCAAAACACAGTAACTACATTTTACCATGAAACTTTAGGGTTGCAAGATTTTTGGTCAGACAGTAAAAATTATACTTTAATACAGACTGCAAATATACGGTATTTAACTTTGGGAATGCATGCAGAGTGTGGGGCCACCGATCTAAAGTGTTTTTTTTGTTTCCCACAATTTTACTCATTATCACATACTGTGTTATTCGATGGAGCAGCCGTGCTTATTAGCAGCAGCATACTTCCTTGCATGGTTCTTTAAATTTAAAACTTTGAAGTAAGTTGCAACGGTGTTCTTAAACGTAACGGTTGTATTAAGTTAAATTGTTTGGCAATTCTTTTCCATGCAAGAGCCTGAAATAAGTACTACAAACTTGGCAATAGTTTAAAACTTATTATCCATTATTAATTACCTTTAAGGAGCGAACCAATTCTAGTTAATCTAAGGCCTCGTCTTCTGTAAAATTTTTACAACGTACTCTTTTCTTAGAAGGTTCAGCCATCCACGCAGCTATAATTGTAACAATGAATGATAAATAATCAATAAACGCGTTCACTTGTTGGCGGGAATTGTCAGAGTGATAAACAAAAAAAATATTATTGTGTGGTTAGAATAAGCAGATGCAACTAGGGTTTTTATTGTCAGCATTTGCCAATCTATGGTTAAATGCTGCTTAGTTAAATATAACTTTATTTTCTTTGGTAATACGGACAGTACGTTTAAAGAACGGTTTAATCTAAAGGTTGCTTAACTAATTTTAAATTTAACGAAAGTAGATAATACCGGGCGAAAATTTTTGAAATCAGTACACCAAACCAAACAATTTATAACAATTGTATATTTAATAACTGTTCATTCAAATAATGTAATTGTATCAATAAAGATAATTCTTGTTGTTGTTCATTCATATATTTTGTCGTTAATTTATCTTGCCAAAAAACACTCGAGCTTTTCTTTTAAGGATAAATTTATTTTTAACTCAACATTTTTTCCATCAGTAGTTTTGGTCGAAAAACTGACATTTAACAAAATCGCTCGACCTCTTAAAATTACTGATTTGGCAAAATTATTTCGTCACAAAGGGAAATTTATCCGATAAAAAAGCTCTTGTGTTTTTACTGTTGATAAATAATAGTAGGTGTGTTTTTAAATCGGTCTTAAATTTAAAAGAGGGTTTGCTCAGTTTGCCGGTTTTTAGTTTTGAACGTGTTTTTGTGGTACTAAGACGTATATTCTCCATTGTATTTTCGTTAATTTGTATACTTGGTCTGAATTATTGTTTATATTCTAGGTATAAGTATAAGATTGATAGCGAGGGGTGTATTGACTTGGAGATTTACCGGGTAAGGTTAACTGATTCTGAAGTCAACATCAACATTTCGTTTAGCTGTAATTATTGCATGAAGAGGTACGTAATATATAGAATAATTATACACATAAAACGTTTTATCGGTACTCGACTACTTGTGGTGTCTTTGTATGCGGCGATTATGCTTTGATCTACAGCGTTGTGATGGTATGTCAGCTATACTTTTGTTAACCAAGGCTGCAACCCTTGGAGTTGTATATTAAGAGTAATTTATGCGTGATGCTTGTGATCGACCAATAAGATTACCTTTAATTTATCATGCTTTACTCAATGTGGTGTGTATTGGTAGTGTAGATATAGAAATGCTATATTTATGATTACTCATACAATTTACGTTATTTCTCTACGTATTGATGATAGCTGTAATTATTAAGAAATACGTATTATGTGGAATAAGTATAAACATAGAGCATTGAGGTTTGTGTTTAGTATTTACATGTATGGATGATGTACCTTATAGTTTATATATTTTATTCAAGTGAATATTTTAGTGAAACTCAATATGATGGTGCTTAAGAAGCTTGTGGTGGTACCGTCACCACTCCTTTTCGTGTAGTATTGCCGGTTTTCTTAAATATTACTTTTGAAAGTATATATTTTTACAACTGTCAGACTTAATTTGGGTTTCGTGTCTCTGACGTCGCTGATCAGTTGATTGATGAATTATATTAAAATATAACAGAGCTATTATACACATGCATACATGCGATATTAGTTTATTATGAAGGACTAGATTCATACATGCAGCATTATTTGTTTAACTGTCAGTAAATAGTTGTAAAACGCGGACAAAGTTGTATGAAAATAATAATGGTAGAACTCGATTATTATCTGTTACGTTTAGTTTCGGTAATGAAAAGTAATACTATTAATAATAATAATGATATCTAGTATTGCATTCATGAAGGTATGGGGGTGCTTTAACGTATCAAAATAACTGGCATCACATGAGGCATATGGAACAAAGAGAATTATCTCATTTTTTGTTTTAAACCTGGATTTGGAATCAAAAATCATTATACTTACTGCTCCTCATATAGGGGTGGCTGAAGAAGTTTAATTTTGGGGTTGATATCTCTGTATTATGAGAAAGGAAGATAAATCTGTAGTAGCGAGGGGTTTGGAGCGATTTCGCAAATATTTAAAATTAGTTATTATTGTTTGACTTAAATTAAATTGCGTTGTAGCTGCTGATAACGTTAGAGCACTGGAGTTTGTGTTGACCTAGATTTTAATTTTGATGATGAGTGGTGAGAGGCGGTTTTAGAACTGTCCTTCCTTGCTGGTGCCGTGTAGCTGGGTATATAAAAGAGGTGTCGTCCTTGAAATATTTCTCAGTTGTGCTTCAGTCGTTCGGTGGTGGTCACAGGTGCTCTCGAGTGCTCTGCAGTTTATTAAATTGTGGTAAGCAGCCGTCGCGTCGGGTTGAAAATTGGGGGTGGATCGGTTGTTCAAGCGTTTCGCATGTGGTAGTAAGACGGGTTTAATGCATGGTTGACCTTGAAGTCAGACAATCGCAATCAGCTCGGACTTGGGAAGATTTCGTTGTACCTATTAATTATTCTTCCAATGTTAAATCTTAATACTAATATCGTATTCATTGTTGCAGCTGTTGTTTCCTGAATTGAAGACGTATTCGCCGGTTCAGTTCAACCAGTAAATTTCACTGTGTTAGTTATAAGAACGGTTAGCTTATAGCAAAATTTATATCCGAGTGGGTGCCTTCTGTTTAATTCTTCATTCGTAGTCGAGCAGTTTCATTTCCGATTTGTATCGATAGCTTTACTGATAATTGTATTGCCAATAGCAGTTGGGGGTGCAACATCTTCGTATAATATCAGAAGTGTTCGATTATATTCAACTATAGCGGATAATAATAATTTTATGTTACATTATTTTTAAACAATTATGTATTCTTTTAAGGAATAAAATTTATTATTATTAATAATATAGTGTGCAAGGGTTAATGTAGAGCTCTCACTTTATTTTGTTTTAGTACTATTAGAGCAGATGAAGCAAGTTATCTGAAGTATGTGGGTTACATTTTCAAGTTTGGGGCATTTTAGAAAACATCAAGTTGAAAAACATGGTTTGCGGAAAAGGAAGTTAGAAGATGGTGTTAAACTAACACCTAAACCTAAACAAACTTGTGTTGAAAATGGGAGCATTAAAATTCAAGGCGATATAATAAGATGTGAATTATGTGATGTATCTGTCATGAAAAAATACATGATGCAACATTGTAGAAGCCTGCGACATCAAAACAAGACATGTGTGGACGAAGGAAATGGTGTTACACTAATATACCAATTGTTTAAACACTGAATAGCAACATATCGTACTACTACAACTCATACAAAAATGTATGTGGATGTGAAAGGATATATGAAGATTTTCAAGCAAAAATTTGTTGACTCCTTTGTAACAACTTTGGATAAGCATGATGCTGTGAAGATTAATATTGAATTGTTTGAAGTTTTCACATTATAATCCAAAGATCTAAAAGAAGTAAAATCATTTAATACCAAATTCGAGGTTTCCACTTCATCAACAAACCTAAACGAACTTTATAATTATTTCATCGATATCCTCCACAATAAAGTTAGTAACTTTCAAGAAAAAGAAAGTGGATGGGCTCTAGAAAGGTTGTTGTTTATCGAGTTGAATATCAACAAATATAGTCCTCTAAGGGCTTCATCATATACTCAGGGTGTATACTAACTCACAATTTGAAAATTCCCTGACTTTTCCAGGTTTTCCAGAATTCTTCAATCAAAATTCCAGAAGATTTTTACATACATACATACTCTAAAAGTAAATTTTTACGAGAGATACGTACACCTGCTGCCAAGATGCTTCCCGCGCGGAGCCTGATTTTGTGTAATTTCAACATACTTGCTACGTTTACATGATGCTCTGGAAGCAAGACAAGTCAAGATAATCTGGTTACGCAGTAGCTCTCGAATCGAATAAACTTTTGATAAAGTGGTCTATCGTTTTAATTAATTTTCCCTGACTTTTTTTATAAATTAAGCAAATTCCCTGACTTTTCCCTGATTCCAGAGTTAGAATGTAATTCCCTGACTTTTCCAGGTTTTCCCTGTTTTCCAGAAAGTATACACCCTGTATACTCCACTACCGCAAACAATTCGAAAAAGGAAAGGTGGTAATCGTTGTTTTAAGTGGAATGTCTTGGCCGTTTTACACCCTGTTGATAAGGATGCTTGTCGTATAACTAAATAAACAAATTATGAAAATGAATTACATTTTGCAGAAACTGAGTTCCCTGTGAAGTTGCTTGATATACCAAAATTAGAACTCCAAAATGATATTTCCATTAATGTATATCGTTTAGATTCTATATTGTAATGGTATGATGCCTACCTGGAAATTTGTATCTTTAGCCTTTATTTTACTACATTGGAAATGCAATTTTTTTACTTGTATTGGTTTTTTTCGTATTGGTGTGATTTGTCTTGCCTGGAACATGCGATGCTTTTACGAGCCGGCTGGCCGCCCGGTCCTGCAGCTGAGATCTGCTGCCATTCCCCCCTGCGAACGCTGCCTCGTAGCACCTGACGAGAGTCATTTGCAGCCCGTGGCGAGGCCGTCTCCATGGCCAGCGAACTACCTGGTTGCCACGTCTCCACCAGCTCGGCCCCACGTGCCGTGTGTACCTGAGAGGTTTTTGTAGTGCTTTACATAGGCGTAACTTGGGAGGGGCAAGGGGGGCAGTGGCCCCTCCAAAATTTTGATTTTAAAGTGCAAATGCAGCATTTTTTTGCAATTTAGGTTTAAAAATTTTGCCCCCCCAAAGTGATGCCCCAAGTTACGCTTATGGTGCTTTAGTTATTGTATTGTGTGTTGATTTGAGCGTATAAGTATGACCCTTTTTAGAATTGCTGTATTAGTATTTTGCGTATTATGATTTGTGCAAAAAGCACTCTAAAAGCCACAACTTTGGAAAAGGACAAGATGGGTAATTAGAAGACGTAAAATAGAAAAGGAAAAAAGAACCCAACTGGTAACATTACAAACGTATAAGCTACAACTTTTTACATAATACATCTTTAATTTCAGAAATCTATATAATCATTAGATATAACACCAAAAAATAATCAAATATAATACATCCAAAAGACATGGTTAATGTAAAGTATCTATTAAATACAGGTAACTAGTTAAGTGAGAAAGTTATTGTTTCACATATCTAAGTCAACCTATGTTTTAATTTCTGAAATGTCCTTTAGGCCGCAGTCCCACTGAGCCATCACTAGCCATCAACCGCCATCAACTAAAATTCCAGCATGCGTAATCCTATGCGGCCGGTCTCACTGAGCCACCGATAGCCACCCACAGCCACCAACCAGTTTGAAATTTCCAACCGGTTCGAATTTTGCTGGACGGTGGACGGAGCTGGTTAGCGATGCGCAAGCGCTACGTAACCGTTAGGGTTTTTCGTTCTGCGGTTATTACCAAACAGCTAGATATTTCGCGGTATTTGGGTCGTCAAGTTGACTTAACCTCCTGTGTGAACAAAATCGTTCCCTTTTAAAATTCCCTCTCTGAATCAGAACTATCTGAAGATACCCACATTTCTATTTTGCAAAATAAATAAAACATCAACGTACATAACCTCATTGATTACTAGCGGTATAAATGTTGGTAAATCTGCGCACTGCAAGTGTCAAATACGCGCGAAATTTAAATTATAGTGGTTGGCGGTGGTCACCGCTGGCTGCAGTGGTACCGCAGCGCATTTTCTTAGTTGATGGCGATTGATGGTTGTGGGTGGCGGTGGCTCAGTGGGACTGCCGCCTTACTGTAAATGTCATAAGAGTTTTTTTTAATTGTTCTGAAGAATGAATACTAGCGAAACGTTAACGTTTTCAATATATTTTAAGAGGTACAGTCGTGTGCAAATAAATCTGGGACAGTGTTTTTTTCACATGCAGATTCAGTTAAGAATTGAAGAATATCTCCATGGATTTCCTGCTATCAGAAAGAGTTACATTAAACTTTAACAGGTACTGGAACCCGTAACTCTCTCTGATAAGAGGAAATCCATGGAAATATTCTTCAAATTCTTAACTGAATCTGCATGTGAAAAAAACACTGTCCCAGATTTATTTGCACACAACTGTACTTTTGACAAAGCTAATTAGGTTTATTAAAAAAATTAGCAATTTATGAACCTACGAGCTGAAAAGTCCTCCTAGAAAGTGGAAAAGAAAAATGAAAGAAATAAAACTATTATGGTTTTGTTATTCTTCTATTTTTCTCCTAAACTCTGTTCACATCTTTTTGGCATGAAGGTTGGCCATGACAGTTTTCCCAATTTAGCTGTGTAAAATTACGTTGTTGTGTTTACACGAGGTTTACATTTGAGGTTACGGTTACCAAATTCTTTTAGGTTAGAAAACATGGCAAAACACCTTCAAATGCATTGCCATATTTAAGCAGAATAGTGTACCGCCCTACACGAAGGGGTTGACAAGGCCTCGGCTTGCGCTTTTAACTCTCGGCAGAATATGGCGAGGTGTAAGGATCAGGCTAAAAAAATTCTTCGAGCTTTTACAATTGAACAGTAGATTAATAAAAAAATTGGGCGCCATGCCGTTATTCGCAACAAATAAACAAACCTAGCTAACAGAATACATAAAGACCTGCCTTGTAAGCTTCGCTGCATACCTCAATCTAAATGTAGTAAGGCGAACAACAACAAACGCAAACAGTAACAGCCAAAAAAATATTTAATATTTAAAACAAATAAATCAAGGTTGGCGTCACCCAACTTACACACACATGTAATTGTATATCGGGACAGAACAGACAAAACAACATTTTAAAAAAACTTCAAATTGTAGTAGCATTTCAAACCTCGCTACTTATAGCTTAAATTATATTTTCAGGCTACCACCTGTGCAATCTCAAATAACATAAACATATAACGCTAAGAGCGCTATCTGAGATATAGTATACACCTTATTTCAGCAATTTCGAATTTTTGAAATACTCGCACTTTTGCGGTAATAACTATTGAGCCAAAGATTGATTTGACACGCTCAGTTTGAGTTGAGTTGCTAAGATCTTAGTAAAAACTGACATAAGTTTTCGGCATAATGCCTTTGTTGATAATAAAACAGAGCTGATAATGGCATATACGTATATCAACAAGGAAGTCCTGTTCGTTGAATTTTTCTATGAAGACTTAAAGTCAACTGACTGCATGATTCTCAGAATCCCAAGGTCGACGCTTGAGAAAAGAACTAGCATCAAAAGGAAGGAAGTACCTGGTTACGTACAGGCGCGAATGCAGAAACTGGTTAGCTCAAGAAACCGCCAAAACGTTAGCTCTGGGGTGCTAAATTTAAACCTTTGTGAGATCCCAAATAGCTGCTTGATTTGTGAGCCAATACTAGCGCTTTCTAGCTCAAACTAGCCCATACTAAACGGCATAAATATTGGAAAATAAGAAAATGAAATTATGCACGCAAAGGCATTCTTACCGATGATGTTCACGGCCTAATTTAGAAGACGCATCGCAGCCACTTCGATGAGCGGAAGCGCAGAGCAATCCAGCCTAAATATCCAAAAGTAATACTCAAAGAATAAGAATAAACGCTCTTACCAACGCTGAAAGCGCGCCCGTGAACAATGCTACAAGCGGCTTTTCTTGCTTGGAAAACAAGAACGCTCCTCGAAAAATCAATACTATACCAGCTATTACATTGTTTTCACAGCGAACGCGGATCAAAAATCGACGACAAGTTCAGACGAGAAAATGTGCAGATGTTTATCGCTCCGCACACACGCCTGCTGCGATTAGCTTGAATTCTCTTGTTACAAAATATAGCTACAAAAGGTCCAAAAATCGGTGTTAAATGCATTAACACGCTTTTGAAATAAAATTTAAACGGGGCATTACAATAAAAAATGGAACTTTGTAATTTTTATGTATGTATACAGTTTCAGTAATTGTGTAATTAGAGACGTTTTTTATTAAGTACGTGGAAGGTCTTGCAATACTATAGATTTTAAACATTTCTCTACATATACCATTATTTATTAATTTTGAAAACAGCTGTTTGTGCAAATGTGAATTTATAAAGTAGACGAACTTATTGGACGGAAATATGATTACCCGAAAGGGTTTTTCTTTCCTCACAAGAAATCTTCTACTTTACAATTTAAGAGATATCAGCTAATTTAAATTAGCTGATATTCAAATGTACTATCATATATAATGCAAGTAGTGGGTTCTTGATTATCAAATAATCATTTCTGTTTATACGAGATCCTTCGGACTCGCGTGATTGCCTAAAACAATATATCGAGTGAAAATAGAAATGATTTGATAATCAAGAAGACACAAGTTGCATTCGGCTAGATTATATCACGAGTGAATAAACAACGTTTGACCAGTTTATTTATAAATATTAAAAATACAGTTAATGTGGTTGTTATGACAATTGTACTGTCAGTTAAGGTTACCAACCTGCTGACTATCGTAAGATAAGGCACGTCCGCGCGATATCAGCACTGCAAGATTATAAATACATCTGTTTTAGCTAGGTATCTTGTCTTTTGTACGCTCGCTGCTTACAATAAAGTCCATGTGCGATTTCTGTAATAGTTTTACTTTTTAAAAACGAATTTTCGTTGGCCCGGACCAAATTTGGCGCAGTCGGTAGTATATCCGAAATCGCTGCATCGAGCATCGATTTTCGTTTTAACGATTGATCGGATAAAAGTTCGGTGTTGAACAATATTCGAGTGTATATCGAAAGTGTTGTTCGGCTCCAGCAAAGTCAGTGCAACGAAGACGGAATTCGCACAGAAAGCAACCTGGTGGAGGACAGCATCGCCAACGCCAGTCTTAGTTAAGAAAAACCTGGTGGTGGACCACATCGCCGAAACCAGCCGTAGTATTAAGAAAACAACCTGGTGACGGACAGCATCGCCAACGCCAGCCTAGTTAAGAAAATCTGGTGGAGGACCACATCGCCGAAATCAGCGTAGGATTAAGAAAACAACCTGGTGAAGGACAGCATCGCCAACGCCAGCCGTAGAATTAAGAAACCAGCTTTACAAGCTTTGCAGAATGAAAACTACACTAATGTAAGTGCTCGTTCCTATTTTTTCCAATTTCCTATTTAACACACTCAGTTAGATTGATAATAAACTTAGAAGAAAATATTTAAAGTGAGTAACTGTTTAAAATTTATGTCAGACGTAGAAATAGACGATTTGACGAATTTACTAAGCAATTTTAATTTAGTAGAACCAGAAAGCACAATGAATACAAATAACATTGCTAATACTGGTGCAGTAGGTGTAGATTACCAATTACTTCGATTACATTTAGATTCAATAGTTAATTATGATGGAAACCCTCACACATTGAGTATATTTATAGACAATTGCGAAAACCTGATTTCTGCTTTTGCCAAGGAAACCAATGTCGCACTTAACAATTTCTTATTAAGAGCCATCCTGGGAAAACTTACAGGACGCGCTTTAATGTTGATAGGATCGCGAACAGAATTAGAATCCTGGAATGAAATAAAAAATGCCCTTACTCTTAGTTTTGGTGATCAGCGAAATATTGATTGCTTGATTCAAGATTTACTAGCATTAAGGCCCCATAAAAATGAGTCACCCTATAATTCTGGAATGCGATGTCAAGACGCGCGAAGTTTATTAATTTCAAAATTAAATAGTTTAAACATGGCCGCTACAGAAAAACCTATTCACCTTGCAAGTTATAACGATTTGGCTTTAAAAACATTTATTAGAGGACTAACAGGACAATTACAAACTAACGTTAGGTAAAGAAACCCAGACAGTCTTGAAAAAGCGATGAGTTTAGTAATAGAAGAGGAAAATTTTCTATACGCCACACAAAAATCTAATTCTTTGAACACTCAAAATTTATATAGACCATCTCAAAAACTTACACCGGTTAAACCTCACGGATATCAAAATTACATGCGACCATTGCCTCCAAATAATTTTACAAATTATTCCTGGCCAAGATTTCAATCAAATATACAACCCATTCAAAGTTTACCGCAACGTCCAGTATTTTCACAAAACAATTTACCTCAAAGATCGACAACATTTGGTACTCAGCCCAATTGGCGCCCAAATAATAATTTTCCCACACAACGTCAACCTTATTTTCAGCAACGTCAAAATCAATTCAATTTTAGTCGTAATCCTGTACAATCTTCTATTCGTTCAAAAAATCAAAGTAATAATTTTAAACCAGAACCGATGGACACATCTTCTGGAAATTCAAGTTTAAGACCAAAGCCAACATTTACATCAACGGAACTTTATCAACAAGCTATTAACGAAAATCAAAATGTCGAATACACTTCAGACAGTCAAAATTATGTCGACGAATCACAATACTATGAAAACCCCGGAACCTTTGATAATGAGTATATTGGTGATTATTCCGAATATTACGTGGATGAACCAAATCAATACGAAAATCAATTTTCAGACGATAACAATACCTTTCAGGAAACTGGTAACCCAAATTTTCAGTTAGACGCCCTACAAACCAACCCAACCTGATACAATTAAATTTAGTTAAAGCAAATTTACCGTATGTTTATATTCCCAGTCATAACGCAAATTTTCTTATAGATACTGGTAGTACAAGGAGTTTAATTAACCCAGAACTAGCATACAAATTTTATTCAAATTATATCTATGAAGAACCATTTAACATTCAAACTGCTCATGATATTAGTTATCACGATGAAGTAATGGAAATTCCAGTTTTCGATATTTTTAATGTAGACGAAACTCATAAATTTTATCTTTTTAAATTCAGTTCAAAATATGACGGACTTATAGGCATTGATTTACTTGAACAATTAAACGCAAATATTAATGTTAGGACTAGAGAATTGACAACCCCTAGTGCAAAAATTCCAATCGTATATGAAACCGAAATTAAGACAGCTAAAAACGAAGCGAGTGAGCTAGTAGAATTTTCAATTAATATATCCCCACGAGTTAATCAAAGAGTCAAAATTCCTGTCAAGCAAAAATTCGGTATAGGTATTTTAAGTCACACAAAATTCGGAAATGGAATAGAAATGCCGCAAGCTTTAGTAACGGTATCAAATAATTTCGCTCATACCACTATCATTAATTCTAACGAAAATCCAGTAAATTTAAAAATTTTTGAACCTTTGGACATTGAACCCCAAAATTTACTAGAAGTGAATTTTCTAGAGAAAATGGAAATCGATCGATCTCCAAATGAAAATTTTGATAATGCTTTAAAACGAAATCTAAAAAACTTGAGACTAGATCACTGCAACCGAGAAGAAAAAGACGCGATTAGGAAACTTTGTTTTGATTATAGAGATATATTTCATAGCGAAGAAATACCTTTAAGTTTTACTAACGAAGTTAAACACAAAATTAAGTTGAAAGACGACACTCCAATATTTACAAAATCTTATCGTTATCCAGAAATTCACAAAAACGAAGTAAAAACTCAAATTCAAAAAATGTTAGATCAAGGAATAATTGAGGACAGTGTTTCACCTTGGTCCAGTCCAATTTGGATTGTTCCAAAAAAGTTAGATGCGTCGGGTAGGAAAAAATGGAGACTTGTCATTGATTACAGAAAGTTAAACGAAAAGACCATAGACGACAGATACCCCCTTCCAAATATTACGGATATTCTCGATAAATTAGGCAGAGCTAATTATTTTACTACTCTTGATTTGGCCAGTGGTTATTACCAAATTGAAGTAGATCCGGATGATATTCAAAAAACAGCATTTACTACTGATGGTGGACATTACCAGTTTAAAAGAATGGCTATGGGTTTAAAAAACGCACCCTCCAGTTTTCAACGTGTCATGGACAATGTATTAAGAGGACTGCAAGATACATGTTGTCTTGTTTATTTAGATGACATTATTATTTTTAGTTCATCTCTTCAAGAACACTTAGAACGACTTAAATCGGTATTTGATAGACTAAGAAAAAGTAATCTCAAAGTTCAACTTGATAAATCTGAATTTTTACAAAAATCAGTTCAGTATTTAGGACATATCATAACCCCTGAAGGAGTAAAACCAAACCCTGACAAAATAGCAGCTATAAAAAATTTCCCTATTCCTAAAACACAGAAAGAAATAAAAAGCTTTCTTGGACTTTTAGGATACTACAGACGCTTTATTAAGGACTTTGCCAAAATTACGAAACCAATGACTAAATGTTTAAAGAAAAACAGTAAAATTATTCACGACAAAGAATTCGTCGAATGCTTTAGGACTTGTACCAAAATTTTAATTAATGACCCTATTTTGCAATACCCAGATTTTTCTAAACCTTTCATTCTGACCACAGATGCAAGTAATTTTGCAATTGGAGCAGTTCTTTCTCAAGGACAAATTCCGAACGACAAACCAATAGCGTATGCTTCCCGAACGCTAAATGAATCCGAAACAAAATATTCAACCATCGAAAAAGAACTTCTTGCCATAGTATGGGCTTGTAAGCATTTTAGGCCATATTTGTACGGACGAAAGTTCACGATTTATACAGATCACAGACCATTACAGTGGTTGTTTAGTTTGAAGGAACCAAATTCGAAATTAGTAAGATGGCGACTTAAATTAGAAGAGTACGATTATGAAATTTACTATAAAAAAGGTACACTTAATAAAATTGCAGATTGTCTTTCACGAATTAGTATTAACGCTTTAGAAAACGAATCCCTAGTTAATAATCCCGGCGAAGTAAATAAAGATATTTCAGACTTTCTCGAGGACTATATGCAAAATTTAACACCTGATAAATTAAATAGAGATGTTTCCGAATTTCTACAAGATTATACTCAAGATATGATAAATGACGAACCCCAAACCTCGACTAATATACATGAAAACCCAAAAATCAAAATAATCTCGGATATACAAATACAACCCCCTGACGGAATCGACAATAATTCTGATACGTTTACACAGCATTCAAATTTTAATGAAACTACAAATGATGGAATCAAAATTTATGACGAAATAATTAATAATAAAACAAACCAAATTCTAGTATTCCCAAACGTATATCATAAATTAGAAATCAAACGCGAAACGTATGACAGTCAAAAAGTAATAACCATCAAAATTCCAGAAGTTAGTAATGAAAATTTAATTTTTCAATTTTTAAAGGAAAATACTGACCCAAAAAAGGTTTACTGTTTATATTTTCATAAAGACTCATTATATAAAGATTTTTGTAGAGTTTATTTGAAACAGTTCTCGGAACGCGGACCAAAATTAATTAGATGTCTTAAACGAGTCAACACTGTTACAGATCAAGAAGAACAAATTTTATTAGTTAAGAACCATCATGAAGGAAAAGCGAACCACAGAGGTATTAATGAAACGTTAGAATACTTAAAACGAAATTATTATTGGAAAAACATGAAACTCACAATTTCAAATTATATTAACTCTTGCGATATTTGTCAACGTGCAAAATATGCTAGAAAGAAACCCTATGTACCACGGAAATCAAAACGGAAGCTCCGTGCGAGATCCAATTACTCAAATATTCAGAAAACACAACCAAATGTCTTCAGGTACCCGTCAACATATCCAGAGTGAAAATTCAACCATTAGAAAAGGCCAAGTGGATCATCATCACACCCAGAAGTATAGTGGCTAAACAAATTTGTAATAAATCTAAAATCAATGTGGTGCTAAAAGGCAGTTATGTGTTAGAACTAAATAGTGCATGTGATGTTCAGATAGAGGACACGCTTCTGAAAACCTATGAGAACTTTAAGTTAGAATTTTATAATATTGAATTGCCAAATTTACGCTTTGTTGAAAATAATATAGCAACTGATACTTTAAATTTTAAACCTTTACAGTTAGAAACTATCAATTTAGATGGCATTAATAAAATTTATAACTCATTGGATGAGCAGAAAAATCAATTAAATAGTATTGACGATGTTTCGATTCATTATAACAAAATTAGCGTTTATACTATTGTATTGTATATTTTAATAGTAATGATGGCCGTATATATGCTGTACAAATATTTTTGTGTAAATAAGTTTAACAGGTCCCAAAGCGAAACAACATCGTTGTCAACGAAGCAACTTCAGGAGGTCCCGAATATCCGCTTTTCGTCGAACTCTGGTTTAAACCATAGTTCTTGCTAGAACAACGGAGGAGTTAAGGTTACCAACCTGCTGACTATCGTAAGATAAGGCACGTCCGCGCGATATCAGCACTGCAAGATTATAAATACATCTGTTTTAGCTAGGTATCTTGTCTTTTGTACGCTCGCTGCTTACAATAAAGTCCATGTGCGATTTCTGTAATAGTTTTACTTTTTAAAAACGAATTTTCGTTGGCCCGGACCAAATTTTGTCAGCAGATAACGCAATGTTTGTGAAGGCACGTGACTATCACCAAAGAGCATATAATGTTATATTTTCTTTGCTATCACTTATTAGTCAACATGGTATATGATTATCACAGTTGCTATGTAAATTATAAAGTTAGTACATGCGTAACTATACATTTTGCCGTTTTTTATTGGTTGATGTTACAGGGAGTGGTATAATCAAAGTAAGCAGTCCATCTGGCAACAATATTATGTTCTGTCAAGTAACGGTAAAGTTGTTGGAGGTTTTGCAGGTTACACAACAAAATAAAAAGTACTGTTCTGTACATGGACAACTTAACAACAAAAATCGAAGGCCAACCTTCATGGCAAAAATATGTCAACGGAATATACTTTAAATATCAAATAATACAGAAACAGCAGTAATCTAATTTTAATATAATAATTATGACTACGGTGTAATACCGACACCGGCTGAAGCCAACAATTGCAAATTGTAAAAAATCAAATACAAAGTGGCTCCAGGTTTACGGTTAGCTCGGCATAAGACCAAAACTTGTCTCGGTCCATTAGTTGCAGATATTTTGTATCATTCGTTCACTTCGGTCTGTTCGAATTTCGAATCCACGTACTATCAAAAAATTAAATTGGATCCACAAAGAATGATTCTAAAAAGATCCACACATCTGTAACTACAAAAGAGTAGTTCTTTTGAATGCTATTTGATCTAAACGATCTTTGGTGGTAAAAATGGTCGTTTCTGTAACTATCCATAATCTTGTCTGCGGCTAAGCTATTCAGTGTATCACTTATTTTTTTCAGTTTCGTTTAATTGTAAGTATATATATATCTTTCAGCTCACTAATAAGAAATTTATAGAGACATTTATTGGCCAACTTAACCTAACTAAATATTTTGATTTGTGTGTTGTTTTTAGGTATTTCCTTTAATAAAGCAGGACTTCATTTTTGTTATTGCAAATGGATGTGAAGCGAGATTTGCAACAGGAATTACTTGATAATAATTTGTGTAGTGCAATGGCCAGTAACTTACATGGACCACTGATAAAAGTCGAAGAAGATATAGTAGTCGCAAACTTAAACTTAAAGCAAGAGTTCATCGCAGACAGTATCGACGATGCAGCTTACTCCGAATTGAATATCAAACAGGAACAAGTTGATATAAAAGATGAATTGCCTGCTACGTGTGCAGCAAGTGCAAGCATTTCAGAGGAAGAGTTTGTTTGCAAGGTCTGTGAGTATGATACCAAAGACGAGAATAATTTTCTGAAACATATGCTGACTCATACTAAACAGTATCACTCATGCTTTATTTGTGATTATAAAACCATTCATAAAAGTAGTTTAGTTAACCATAGCAAGAATCATATAGGAGACAAACCTTATGAATGTTTTATTTGCCAGTATAAAGCTAATCAGAAAAGTAATTTAGTTACACATATGAAGAAACATACAGGCGAAAACCTTATGAATGTTCCGCTTTGCGAGTATAAAGCTGCTCACAAAACTGGTTTAGTTAACCATATGAAGCAACATACAGGAGACAAACCTTATGAATGTTTTATTTGCCAGTATAAAGCTAATCAGAAAAGTAATTTAGTTACACATATGAAGAAACATACAGGCGAAAAACCTTATGAATGTTCCGCTTGCGAGTATAAAGCTGCTTACAAAACTAGTTTAGTTAGCCATATGAAGCAACATACAGGAGACAAACCTTATGAATGTTTTATTTGCCAGTATAAAGCTAATCAGAAAAGTAATTTAGTTACACATATGAAGAAACATACAGGCGAAAAACCTTATGAATGTTCCGCTTGCGAGTATAAAGCTGCTCACAAAACTAGTTTAGTTAGCCATATGAAGCAACATACAGGAGACAAACCTTATGAATGTTCTATTTGCCAGTATAAAGCTAATCAGAAAAGTAATTTAGTTACACATATGAAGAAACATACAGGCGAAAAACCTTATGAATGTTCTATTTGCGAGTATAAAGCTACTCAGAAAATTGGGTTAGTTAATCATGTGAAGAGACATACAGGAGACAAACCTTATGCATGTTCAATTTGCGAGTATAAAGCTATTCAAAAATTTAATTTAGTTAGTCATATGAAGAAACATACAGGCGAAAAACCTTATGAATGTTCTATTTGCGAGTATAAAGCTACTCACAAAATTGGGTTAGTTAACCATATGAAGGTACATACAGGAGACAAACAGTTTAAATGTTCTATTTGCGAGTATAAAACTAATCAGAAAAGTAATTTAGTTACACACATGAAGAAACATACAGGCGAAAAACCTTATGAATGTTCTATTTGCAATTATAAAGCTACTCTCAAAATTGGTTTAGTTAACCATATCAAGACACATACAGGAGACAAACCTTATAAATGTCCTGTTTGCGAGTATAAAGCTAATCACAAAAGTAATTTAGTTAGACATATGAAGACACATACAGGAGAAAACCGTATGAATGTTCTAATGTGCGAATATAAAGCAAATCAGAAAAATACTTTAGTTAGACATATGAAGAAACATACTAGAGAAAAACCTTATAGATGTAACATCTAGGCAGTGTTGTTTGTCCGAGACTTGACTTTCGTGTTCATACTGCCTGCTCCTTCAGAAGTGTCAGAACACAGTATTTTATTATTTTTCTAAATATTCGACAATATGGAAATATTACTTGTGAGAGCAAAATCGCATTTGTGTGTTGCGTATGAATTTAAAGGAGCACCAAAGATGATTTATTCAGACATGTGAATAGGCAAGTAGAAATGTGTCTTAAGTAGTTTCCTATGCATAAGAATAAGACAGTACTTACATATAAATGTTAAGTCAATTGCATTGTAAGCAGTGTAACAGTAGTTATTAATTTATGTTTTATATTTATATGATATGTAATTATACTGCAATAAAGAATTGAAAGTTAGAGTTATGTAATTATGTTATTTTAAGCAGCAATGGAAAAATTCTTAATTTATTCTAAATTTATCTTATGCAACAACCACGTCGTTCGATAACTTGTAAATTTTGTCTTGTATTTTAAATTATTTTTATGTCCGTACTGTAAAAATTCATGTAAACTTAAACACCCCTTTGATTGTAAATACGTAGATATCTAATACTTTTTATGTATCAATGAAATATTAATAATGATTATAAAACGCTTGAAAGTCGTATGGCTTATTGCTATGTCATGTTAGAAGCAGTGGCGTATTATCGCAGAAGCCTGAGAAGCTCAGGATTGTAACACAAAATTTCATGAGGTGTGAAATTGGAATGATCCACAAAAACGTCTTTCATCTTTGTCATAAAATATTAAATCTATATGTTATTACCACTACGAGAATGAAAGAGAAATGTTCAATGTCATTATCGAAATCTATAAAAATGAGCACGGTGGCTAATTACATAATTAGAATGCGAGACAATTCAAGTAACAGGTCTAGGTATTTCACCAAATGGACTGCTTCACTTCTTATATACAGGGTGGATTATAGATGGCGTATTATCTTCAGGTAGAGCGATTCTTTTATTAATTCTGAGTCGAAAATCTTAATACTAAAATGTTGAATTGGTCTTCATGAGCCTTCGCGAGAGGTAGATAAAAAACGTGTTTTTTCAGGTAAAGTACCTTTTCTGTTTCAAATATGTGAAAGTATCGTCAAACAAAGTTGTTCAAAATGTAAAATTATGGTCGCACGCAAATTTTAAGTAATATTGGCTTACTTTTATGAAACCGTATGTACGCGTACTAGATGAAGTGCTTTTGTGGTAACATGGTCATGGAACCACAATTTTACATTTTGAATAACTTTACTTGATGACATTTTGACGTATTTAGAACAAAAAAGGTACTTTACCAGCGAAAAGTATTTTTTATCTACCGCTCGTGAGGGCTTATGAAGACCAATCCAACATTTTAATACATATTAAGATTTTCGACTCAGAATTAATAAAAAAATCGCTCTACCTGAAGATGCTGTACAAGATGTAAGTGCTCGTCTTGAACATAGTCCGAGAAAATCAATTATCCCAACAAACTGGTTTGTCCTATGGCTCATGCCATACTGTTTTGAAGCGAAGGCTGTATTTCCACCCCTACAAGGTTTCTGTAGTTCAACAATTAGTTCCACCTGACTTTGAGAAACATATGCAGTATTGCAATTGGTTGAACTGGTAACTTGTTAGACAAAACATTTTTTTCTGACAACGCCTGATTTCATTTAAGTGGCTATGTAAATTCTCAAAATTGCAGAATATGGAGTGCTGAAAACCCTCACGTATTTCAATAGACACCGTTCCCATCCAGTGAAAATAGGAGTATGGATTGCAATGTCCAAAAGAAGAGTTATTGGACCAATTTTGTTTAACGATACTGTTAATGCGGAACGTTATCGTAATATGTTGCAAATTTTTATAAGACCAACTACACGATGATGAGCTTCAGGAGGGTTATTTTCAGCATGACGATGTCACTGCGCATACTGCCTGAGCAAGTTGACAGTTTATTGAAGTCTAGAGTTATCGAGAAAGGACATTTTCCGGCAAGGTCGTCAAATATTACTCCTCTGGATTACTTTGTATTCTGTCATTTAAAAATATAATTTACCAGAATCGATTGCACACATTGAACAAATTAAAAGAAGCGATAGAAGGTGCTGTACAAAGAGTAACCGAAGAACCGCTTCAAGCAGTATTCGAAAGCATGAAAAGAAGTGTAGTTTTGTGTATAGCCAATGGTGGTGCAAACTTCGAGCATCAATTGTGATTTATGTTTTTTAAATGTAATTCGTATGGTTTGTATATTTTAATCAACACTCAATTGCTTAAAATCAAAAAATGGACCGTTGTGGTTTTTTTATGTTTTTTATGATATATTGTGCTAATTTCTAAGAGCCAGGTAGGTATTTTTCAATTGTTTACTGTTTTTTTCTTAATTTGCTGTCTTAACAAAGCCGTTACCGCATCCATTTTGAGTGCGGTCATGAACCATTACTAAACTCGAAATCAACTTTTTTTTCGTTGGTGACATTGCACGAAATGTCAGTGTGTCAGTGTCATTTTTCCGCAATTTGCCGTATTTCTGGCGGAGTGCAGGAAATTTCTGAATTCATTGTGAAACACTAATCCACACTAACTTTACAATTTCACGTGCAAACGCTTGCGAAAATTGACAATTTATGGTGAGCCTACTTGATTTAAATTTAAAATTTGTTTTAAATGTATGCTTTGCAATAAAACTGTTACAAAATTCCTAAATTACCAAAATTGATTTTCTTTGTAGTAAAACGGTATTTAATTTGCAAATTAGAAAAAATTACATAAAAAACTCGTTTTATAAAACTTCCGAGCACTCGTCCTTCACAGCACTCCTGCCTTCGGCAGTCATGCTGCAAACTGGACTCGTGTCGAAATACAAGTTTTATAAAACTCGTGTTTTAATATACTATTATAAACTTAGTGTATTTCAACTTTCATGTTAGCATTTTTCTACACCTTTGTTGGTTCTTTTGTGAATAAATAAGAAGTTATATATCTATCTATCTACAGTGAATTTATTATAACGCGCAATGTGGCATTCCCGTTTCCATAAGTACTATTGGTTTCTAAGGGTACGCCACGCCATGTGTAAATACGTTTAATTTAAAATGTAATATATGAACCGTAATTTTATTGAACAAGAAGCATCAGAAAGTACAACAGGGCATGTAATAACCCACATACTTGCTTTAAACTGAAGTCGTTATACTATTTGATCAATAGAATTCCTTCCTCCGTATAATATATTATGTTTTTACATACTCAGTAACGTTCCTATATTGCATTTTAAAAATAAACGCATTTACACATATTGCGAGTTATAATAAACTCCCTGATTTTATGGTATAGGATAAATCAATTAAAATAATTAGTGTTATTAACTTGAAGTTAGCTACTATACTTCAAGCCCAATCGGTGCAAGGGAGCACATTTTTACTAAAGGCATATTTTATGAGAGCGGCCAACAATAATTTTTGATCTCCCGGTATTTGTGTTAATGGCAAAGCAAGATAAAAATCCTTATAATACAGGGCGTATACAAATTGGCGCAAAAGCTCCAGATAGCGATATTCCTTGTACAATTCTGAGTCGAAAATCTTAATACGAAAATGTTGGATTGGTCTTTATAAGCCCTCACGAGCGGTAGATAAAAGCAATTGTTTTTTCAGGTAAAGTACCCCTTCTGTTTTAAATACGACAAAATGCCATCAGGAAGAGTTTTTCAAAATGTAAAATTATAATCTCATGAAAATCGTACGACACTCATTACTAACCAATAGAAAAATTAGATCACGAACCGTAACCAAGACAATAACAAAATTTCTTGGAAATTTTTTGTAGGTATAGATTGCTTCTTTTTAAGGTTTGTGTCGTTACGATTTTCTTACCGAATCTGCATTCGAGCATTAATTCATATTTGGAAATTATTTTTCGTGCAACCAACGACGTCCAAATTTGCCCTCGCGTCCCGCTCGTGCAAATTAATACGACGTTGTTGGAACGCACTCAAAAAAATTTCCGGAAAGAATTAATGCTCTTGTGAGATTATATGTGAAAATTTTCAGAAATATCGGCCTACACTAATGCACACGGTTTCATAAAAGTACGTCGATATTTCTGAAATTTTGTATGGGACCATAATTTTATATTTTGAACAACTCTTGCTGATGACATTTTGTTCTATTTAAAACAGAAGGGGTACTTCACCTGAAAAAACAATTGCTTTTATCTACGGCTCGTGAGGGCTTATGAAGACCAATTCAACATTTTCGTATTAAGATTTTCGACTCAGAATTGTACAAGAAATATCGCTACCTGGAGATTTTGTGCCAATTTGTATACACCTTGTATATTTTTAAAATATTGAGTTTGATTAGCATCATTATATTACTATTTTTTAAATTGTTATTAGAAAGTAAGTAAATGATTTCTGGACTTTTTTACGCTATTAGTAAATTATGAGCGCAAAATTTTAGGGGTGCCACCGGTTAAAAGTCCGGGCGTCACAAATGCTCGTGGAAAAGGTTGTAATTAATCTTATAAAATTGTTGAATAAGAAGACCCTCACTAGATTTGTAACTGCTGTAGAAACAACGAGGGGGACTCAGAAATGGAGAACAGTTTCGATTTCTTTTAAACTTATTGCTTGAGTAAACTTTATGATTTAAATTTACAGCTTTTGATGCTCCAAGATCCAGAATGGTGGTGAGACTCCATTATTTGGTAAGTATTAGTAGTAGTGCCAACCCCGTGGACAAGGTGGACAAGGCATGCAGAGTACAGGTACCTTAGTCCTTAATGATGTCTTGAATAATAGCATTCTGTAGAGGTTTTTATCCGCATTTTTTTTTCATTTTTAAAGACCTCACCGGGATCGGGGATCGAACTCTCGACCCTTAGATCAGTTGCCAGAATGCTTACCACTGAGCTATGGAATTCGGCTATTTGGTAGTAGCTGACCCAGCAAACGTTGTTCTGCCCAAAAATAGTTTGTTTTTGTACACACATCTCAGTTTAAGCCATAAATATCTCGACTCCAACGCCACCTAAGGGGTGTATTTTTTGTAAAAATATTTATTTCTACATAACTAACATATATTCTGAATATGAGCCAAATCGGACTATAAATACAATTTATCGAAATACCTCGACCCAGCGCCACTTACTGTAAAATGGTTGTTCATAAAAACCGGCTTACGATTTAAGTCTAAAAATTTGGAAAATTTGAAGCTGTCATACAATTTAATCGGTCCAGTATCTTCGGAGGAAATAGCTAACAAAGATACATACATACATACATACAAAGAAAGAAAGGGACCACCGATTAATAGTATAGATATGACAATTAACAATATCTTGATTTTAAATAGCACTTTAATTGGGATATTATTCAATCCTATTTGATTGAATAAGATAAGATTGAATAATATAGATTGAATAAGATCTAATTTAGTTTTACATTTCAATAACATACTGTTTGTTATTTTTAATTCCAAAAGTCTCCTAGCACCTAGCCTAGTTACAATATATTTACCAAAGCTGGGTCTAATTTGAATTCCTCAGAATTCAAATCCTGATTTAAATAATTTTTGAGGATTCGTAAGCAGTATTCAAATACTTTCACACAGAAGGAACAGATTTGAGTTCTTCGTTGAACAGTTCTGCAAATGTTTCTACAAATTTCAGGAGTGAAATATTACAATGCTGCTTCAATGAAGACCAGACCTTCAACGTCTCAATGTCTTCCTTAACGTTTTTGGAGCAGACTAAATCTCGAACAATTCCCTATGCACTGAGGTCCATGGTTATTAAGTCACATGATCTTGCAGGCCACTCAATCGGACTCCTTCGCCCAATCCAAGATTGATGAAAGTGTTCGTATAAAAGTTATCGAACTGCTATAGCGTATTGAGATGGGGCGCCGTCTTGTTGGAAAATTGTATCTGGAGGACAGTGACGAATACTCCTCCAGACCAAATGCAGCTCAAACGTTAGATCCAGGCGATCGAAAATCTTTTTGAAGTGTAACATGAGGATTTTCGTCAGAATAATAAACGCAGTTATAGCGTTTAACACAACCACGTAGATGAAATGTGGCCTCGTCTGACAACAACAGTGGTGTTAGGGTAATCTTCATCTTCAAATAAATTTAGAAACCCTTATCAAAACTGCAATCTACGATCTGGGTCATCTTCATTCAATAAATTTACTAATCTTGACCGATAACGTTTCCAACCAATTTCACAAATAATAATTTGTATAGATTGCCTAGTAATTCCAAATTCTCCTAAAATTTATCTTTGCGAAGTTGTTGGCGCTTGTGAATTTCCGCAGTGTTATCAATGGTGATGACCCTCTTAGTCTTCTACTTATCTTTTTCAGTAGGCTTGAAACATCCCCATGCTGTTCAAATTGTTCAATAATTATAATTCTGCTACTATGAGCATAAGTTTGACGCCAACGATGTTGCACTATTTCTACCGCCATTCTGCAGAATGACCAATTTGCGCTTGATAAAACCAGCAAATAGCAATACGTTGTTGGAGATTTGTATTCATATCTGCTTCGCTGCTAGTTTGACAGCAGAATTTAATTTTGAAATTGACAGTGGAAAGCAGCGTAGCTAATTTTAGTTCAAATACTTAAACATCGTAAAAAACAGCGACAGCTGGTGTTGTAGTTGTAAAATTGGCCGGGGTTTTCCTAACCACTCTGTATTGTAATAGTTGCATTTAAGACTGTTCATTTTTGAAAGTTAGTCCATAGGCAGGAGATTATTTATGAAAAAATAAAGTACAGATTAAAATTCAAACTCAGCAATGCATTTCATATTCAGAAAAGATTCTAAAATATTAATTAGAAATATAATCTTTGGAGTTATATGGATAGTTGTTTGGTGTTATCAAAAAGCAATTCATAATTAAAAGTAAAATAATTAATATAAAATACAAGATAGTTTGAAGTAATGTGAAAGTTCTAAGCCGACTTAATATTTTGAAAAGGTCAATTATAAAAATTGTCAAATTATAAATATACTACAGTGTAATATAATCCAGGGTGTTAATATGTTTAAACATTTATTTCTATGGTAAATAATAGTTCATAGAATAACTAATTTTTCAATATACACCCTAGACAGTGGAAAAAGTCCCAATTCAAAAATGTACAACTAATCATTTTGTATTAATAAAATTGAATAATGCAACCCTTTTACAATACATAATTCATTAATGAAATAGTATACAAGAGTGTAAAGGACAAAATTAAATAAAAATAAAAGGAAAGTATAAGAATTTTAAAACATTTGAACCTGAGTTGATTGATGAAGCTGCATTTTGAGTGATTGCTGTCAAGGTAAATATTTCTGATCCTGAAATTGGTTGGATTGTGTAGTAATTACTATTGGGGAGGACTCATGTGTAACTGTAGTGATTTGGACGATCTTTAGGGGAATTACTGTTGGGTTAATATCCGCTTCAGCTGTATGATCTTTATTGGAGTTGCTGTTGAAGTGATACATCTGTATTATTTTAATTTGGATGAGCCGAAAATGATTTACCATCGAAGAAAGCTGATTTAGGTGAAGTGGTTTTTAAGGACAGCTAATTGCATAGCAGAGGTCTTTGCTGGTTGCATTTACAGGACTGGACAGGTATATTGGATCAACTCAATTAAGTGAAGGTAATCAGGTATATGTAAAATAAACAGTGATCAATTTCAATAGTGAATGAATACATAAGTGTTTACTTTATAAACATTTTAAAATAATTCGTATTGTACAGATATGAATTCAGCTAATCTTTCATATGAACACTCTGACAGTGACAATTGAGAACATAAGACCAAAACTTGTCTGGGTCCATTAAGTTAATTTATACCATTTGTTCATGCGTTCACTTCGGTTTGTTCGAGTTCTGAATCCACGTATTAAAAACATAAAATTGGATTCAGATGGATTGGGCAATTGTATGCGGCACATCTGTACCTACAAAAGAGTAGTTATTTTGAATGATATTTGATCTAATAGGTGGTAAAAATGGTCGGTTGTGTAACTTTCCTTCATTTTGTTCGCTGCTAGGCTATTCTGTGTAACACTTACTTTTTCCAGTTTCATGTTATTGTAGGTATAAGTATTACGACTCACTAAGAAATTTATAAAGAATTTCTTTAACCAACTTAACCTAACAAAAATTTTTATTTTGTGTGTTGTTTTTAGATATTTCCTCTAATAAAGCATGACTTAATTTTTGTTATCACAATGGACGTGAATCGAGATGTGAAACAAGAATTACTTGATAATAAGTTGTGTAGTGCAATGGCCAGTAACTTACCAGGGCCACTGATAAAAGTCGAAGAAGGTACAGCAGTCGCAAACTTAAATTTACAGGAAGAGATCATCGAAGATACTATGGAGAATGCAGCTAACTCCGGATTGAATATCAAACAGGAACAAGTTGATATAAAAGATGAATTACCTGCTGCGTGTGCAGCAAGTGGAAGCATTTCAGAGGAAGAGTTTGTTTGCAAGGTCTGCGAATATGATGCAGCAGGCGAGAGTACTTTTCTGAAACATATGTTTATTGAAAAATAAACACGCGTTTTCTTTGAGGTTAATAGCAAAACTGTACTTTATTAAACGTAATAACATAATAAACACAGATGGCGCAGCATCCAAGAATTAATGAATATTTTAAGATTAGCGACTTTCAACACCCCCACTCACTAATTTTAAAAAATTCCCAAAAACTTTAAAAATGTATAATGCTTTTCGCCGCATAAACTTTTGGTCAACAGATCAGCTGGCATTTCATGTGTCGGCATATAACTAACTCTGATAAGTTCATTTGAAATTGCATCACGCACAAAATGATGCCGCACATCTATATGCTTAGATCGTTTGTGATATACAGGGTTCAATGATAGATTTAATGCACTCTGATTATCATTAAAAAGTGGAACGACTTGCATTTCTCCAGTTAATTCAGAAATCAGATTGCGTAAATATATGGCTTCCTTAGCAGCCTCTGATAGAGCCATATATTCCGCCTCCGTGCTTGACAATGCAACCGTTTTCTGTTTGACACTAGCAAAGGAAATTACAGAACCACACATTTTAAAAGCGTATCCTGTATAGGACTTCCTATCCAGTGAGTTACTACCCCAATCCGCATCAACATATCCTATAAGATCCATGTTTTCACCCGAAAATCTTAAACTATAATTTTTGGTGCCCTTAAGATAGCGTAATATTCTTTTGGCGTATCTCCAATGAGTTTCGTTATGGTTTGTATTAAATTGACTTAAAAAACTTACGCCGAAAGCAATATCAGGCCTCGTAAGTACCGCCAAATACATTAAGCTACCCAATAGTTGTTGATAAGGAATATCAGATAAATTTTTATCAGCCTTTTCAAGATCCAACTTTACTTCTAATGGAGTTTTGACAGGTTTACAATCTGTCATTTTGAAACGATTTAACAACTGATCAATATACTTCTCTTGGCTCAAAGAAATAATCTGTTTTTCTTTATCAATCATAATTTCCATACCAAGAATTTGTCTAGCTTGTCCTAAATCCTTAATTTTAAATTTACTTCCTAACTCTTTTTTCAAAAACTCAGTTTCAGACTTACTATTTGAAAATATAAAAAAGTCGTCGACATAAAGAGCTACTACTGTTAAAGACTTATCAATATTTCTTTTTGTGTACAAACATGGTTCTAAATTTGATTTTCTATAATTTAGTTCGAACAAGACATGATTCACTCTTTCATTCCAAGCCCGTGATGCCTGTTTTAGCCCATAGATTGCCCTGTTTAATTTCAGAACCATATTTCCACTATTATTATCATCGTGTACATGATAACCTACTGGTAATTTCATAAATACCTTTTCATTTAAATGACCATTCAGGAACGCAGTCTTAACATCTAAATGAGTAATGTCCAAATTCATCTTAAGTGACAATGCAATCAAAAGTCTCAATGTTGAATGACGCACAACAGGTGAGAAAGTCTCTTCATAATCAACACCCTGTTTTTGCATAAAACCTCTTGCGACAAGACGCGCACGATATGTCACTTGATTTTCACTATTGACCTTTTTCTTAAACACCCACTTGTTGTCCACTAAACTAGCACCTTCTGGCAGCTCCTGCAACTTCCAAGCCTCATTCTCCTCGAACGATTTCAGCTCCTCCTGCATGGCACCTCTCCAGCAGTCCGCATCTGGCCTAGATAGAGCCTCCTTTACACTTGATGGATCCTCAGAATCTGTCAAACAAAAAAATGATACAAAGTCATCATATTTTTTCTGTTTTGGAGTTCTCTCTGATCGCCTTAGATTATCCTCTGGAACAACACTTTGGTCTATAAAATTCTGGTCAGAATCCGGATTATAGTCACTATCACTGTCTTCATTGTGGTCATTTTCAGTCTCACTTTCACTCTCAGAGAACTCTTCTTCAGCAAGACTTGGATTCTCCCCCACTGAATCCAATACTTCTATCTGGGTCATATTTTCACTTTCACTGGCATTGTCCAAGCGAATAATTACCTCCCTGTTAGTCTTATTTTCTTCTATAATGGTGACGTCACGTGAGATAACTACATCTTTCTTGTCTGGATCATACAGACGATAGCCCTTAGTTGTGTCACTGAATCCCACAAGAATCATTTGTTTGGATTTTTTATCCCACTTGAGTCTTTTCTGTTTTGGCACAAGCACCATCGCAGTACTGCCAAATATTCTAATATGGCTCACACCAGGAATTCGTCCCGTCCAAACCTCAATAGGTGTTTTTCCATCCAATCCAGATACAACGCTCCTATTTCTTAGGTATACCGCGGTATTAATTGCTTCAGCCCAAAAAAATTTTTCAAGCCCTGCATCGAACAGCAAACATCTTGACTTTTCCACCAATGTCCTGTTCATGCGTTCGGCATTTCCATTTTGCTCTGGAGTATAACTATTTGTAGGTTGGTGAACAATTCCAAATTTTTTGAACATATTTTTCATCTCAGCTCCACAAAATTCACCACCATTGTCAGATCTCACTGTTTTAATTTTTCTTGCTGTCTGATTTTCAGCCATGTTTTTGAATTCTTGAAAATATTTCATAACATCATCTTTCCACTTACAGAAATACACAAAGGACATCTTACTGTAGTCGTCAGTTATCACCAAAAAATACTTAGCTCCACCCAGTGATTTGACCTCCATTGGTCCACACAAATCCATATGGATTAGATCAAGCAAATTTTCAGCTCTACAACCCTTCATTGGAAAGGAATTTCGAGTCTGTTTACCTTCATTGCATATAACACAATTATATTTATCTATGCTAGCTTCACCATGAAAATTGAGTCCCGTTACAGCTCCATTTTTCATTTTCATTAACATATTACTATTCAAGTGACCAAACCTGCGATGCCACGTTTCCCCAGTTACCTTAGATGTTTCAGCTAGAAAACATGATTGGCAAATTTCTGTGTTTAGCTTGTAGACATTATTATTGAGGGTCGCCTCTCCAATTAACAAATTTTCGCTATTGTAAATCTTACAGCCCTTGTTATCAAAATTTACAGTGTTGCCATTTTTGATTAACTCACTGACAGACAATAAATTTGTTGATAATTGAGGCACACAAAGTACATTTTTGACACATACCTCGATAATCTCATGTCCCACTCTGCTCCTTATTTCCACATCACCGAAACATTCCACTGCTGCTGTACTGTTGTTGGCAACTGTGATGTCTGGCATATCAATCGGTTTTGATCTCACAGCCAATAACCAGTCTCTGTTGGGAGTTATATGAGCACTCGCTCCGGAATCCACATACCATTCCTGCGAATTAAACTCACCGCTCATGAAAACTGCACTATATACATGTTTTTTATCTTGATTGTCTTTCTTGCTCTCTTTTTCTTTCAATTTCTCAGGACACTGATAAGCAAAATGCCCCTTGTTACGACACCGAAAGCAAGTTACATCTTTTACCTCCTTTTTCTTCTTAAAAGATGAACTGTCTGGTTTTCCCGAGGGTTTTCCCTTAAATTTCACAGATAAAGCTCCACTCATGTTGGTTTCACACTCCATATCCAAAAGCTTGGTTTTAATTTGGTCCGTTGTTATGGCCATATTCGAGTGTTCTATAGCCATAATCATTGGTTCATATTTCTCAGGCAGTCCAGCCAAAAGTAAACTTCCAACCCAACCATCATCTATTGCAAAACCAGTATTCTTCACCTTGCCAGCAGTTTCCACCAGCTTTGTCACATACTCGCCCATAGAGTCACAATTCTCTCTGCGAATATTTATGAGTGATCGCAACAGGTTAATCTTACGAGAAAATCCACTGTCATCGAATAACGATTTCAACCTTTCCCATAAACCTTTGGCATCTTTGGTGTCTTTTATGTGTACAAACAAACTTGCATCGATGGTCAAAATTAACTTTGATCTGGCTTGGGCAATCTTGGTATCGTCCTTCTCGGTTCAAGAATACACGCCTGTTGGCCTTCAAGAATCAAGTAATTTTCCACTGCAAAACACCACTCATCATAGTTTTCTCGGCCACGTAGCTTTGGCACACTACCAAGGAAGTTCACCGACATGTTTTTACCACAGTTTATTAACTCAAAAAACGATTATTTTAAAACAAACGCACTAGGTCCATAACCTATTGAAAAATAAACACGCGTTTTCTTTGAGGTTAATAGCAAAACTGTACTTTATTAAACGTAATAACATAATAAACACAGATGGCGCAGCATCCAAGAATTAATGAATATTTTAAGATTAGCGACTTTCAACAATGTTGACTCATACTAAACAGTTTCACTCATGCTCTATTTGTGATTATAAAAGCAATCATAAAAGTAGTTTAGTTAATCATATGAATACACATACAGGAGAAAAACCTTATGTATGTTCAATTTGCGAATATAAAACTATTCAAAAATATCATTTAGTTTCACATATGAAGAAACATACAGGAGAAAAACCGTATGGCTGTTCTATGTGCGAATATAAAGGTACTCATAAAAGTAGTTTAGTTACCCATATGAAGAAACATACAGGAAAAAATCTTTATGCATGTTCTATTTGCGAGTATAAAGCTACTCAAAAAATTACGTTAGGGAACCATATGAAGAAACATACAGGAGACAAACCTTACGAATGTTCTATTTGTGGGTATAAAACTAGTGAGAAATGTCATTTAGTTAGACATATGAAGAAACATTCAGGAGAAAAACCGTATGAATGTTTTATTTGCGAGTATAGAGCTAATCAGAAAAGTAATTTAGTGAGACATATGAAGATTCATACAGGAGAAAAACCTTATGCCTGTTCTATTTGCGAGTATAAAACTACTCAAAAAATTAGTTTAGTTAACCATATGAAGATTCATACAGGCGAAAAACCTTATGTATGTTCAATGTGTGAGTATAAAGCTATTCAAAAAATTAATTTAGTTTCACATATAAAGAAACATACAGGAGAAAAACCTTTTGAATGTTCTATGTGCGAATATAAATCTACTCATAGAAGTAGTTTTGTTGCCCATATGAAGAAACATACAGGAGAAAAACCATGTGAGCCTTCTATTTGCTGGTATAAATCTAATGAGAAAAGTAATTTAATTAGACATATGAACAAACATACAGAAGGGAAACCGTATGAATGTTGTCGGTGTGAATATAAAGCTACTCATAAAAGTACTTTAGTTACCCATTTAAAGAAACATACGAGAGAAAATCTTTATGAATTTTTATTTGCGAATATAAAGCTCCCCAGAAAATTCTGTTAGTTGCACATACGAAGAAACATACTAGAGAAACGTTAGAGTGTGTTCAAGAATTGGTCTTGACTTTTGTTCATACTGCCTGCTTCTTCAGAAGTGTCTGAACATAGTATTTTATTATTTTTGTTCTATTTGTAAATATAAGACAATATGGAAAAATTGCTTTGAGAGAGCAAAATCCCATTTCTGTGTTGCGTATGAATTAGAGGAGCACCAAAACGTGATTTAGTCAGACATGTGAGTAGGCACGTAGAAATGTGTCTTAAGTAAACTCCTATACATAAGAAGAAGGCAGTACATAAAAATGTGAAGTCCATTGAATTGTAAGCAATGTAACATTAATTTTGTTTTATATTTATACGAGTATATGTAATTAAAATGCAATAAAAGAATTGAACAGTTATGGCTCATGGAAAAGAATGTAATTAATCTTGTAGAATTGTTACACATCTTTGCAGGGGCGAATGAAGACCTTCACTAGATTTGCAACTGCTGTAGAAATAATGAAATGGGCTCACCAATGAAGAACAGCTTTGATTTCTTTTCAATAATTAATGCATGATCTAAATTTGTGATTTAAATTTACAGCCTTTGATTCTCCAAACCCAGAAGGGTGGTGCTGCCCCTTTTTTGGTAAATGGCAACATCTTTGAATTTTTAAAGAGCACTTTACTTAGGATATTTTTCTTAGATTGAATAATATCTAATTTGTTTTTAAATTTCAATTACACTGTTCAAATTCTAAAACTTATTAATGCCAAACGTTGTTCACTATAGTTTTCCTAAATATTTTCTAATATTGCAATGCTATGAGAGTAAATTTGAAGTCTCGCCCGCTAGACCCAGTGGAGACAGCGTGCAGTTCTTTAAATGATGTAATAAAAAAATAGCATGAGCGCCAACAGGGGTGTTGGGGTTCTCTATAGGGGTAGTACCTTTTGTCTGGGGTCGGTCACATCTCTAGCTATAATCTGGAGATGGATCACAACAACTGGTCCTCATAGGGGGCCCTGCTCTCACTTATGGCTCCCAGCGCCACACCCTGGTAAACTGCATTGACCTGCAGGCTAAACTAAGTGAGGGTAACCAAGGCTATAGACACGGACACGATTTTGGTACATCTGATATGGAAGAACGTTTTGGACATGGCAGGAAACGACATGGCGATGGACAAGGATAACGACAAGCGGGTCTGGACGCTATAAATGGCAGCCCCATTACCAGACTCGGGCAGTGGGCTAATCACCCGCCAGCCTTAAAGCAACTGATTCTTGAAACCTCAATAGATGATAGCCGGACTGATAAAACGAAGACGACCTTTGGCTTAAAGACACGGACACGATTTGGCACATGGAATATAAGAACATTACTAGAGACCACCAGGCTAACCCAAGTTTCCAGAGAGATGGACAAATATAAAATTCAGGTACTGGGACTTAGTGAAGTACGATGGCCAGAACAAGGTGAGATTACTACCAATGATGGCAAAACATTTATCTACTCAGGACCATCAGAAGAATCAGACAGAGTAAACGGAGTAGGCATACTCCTAAATAAAGAGGCAAAAAGATGTTTGCTGGAATGGAATCCAATTAATGATAGAATCATACAAGCAAGATTTTTCACCAAAGCGAGAAACCTCACAATTATACAGTGTTATGCACCTACAGAGCCTTCAGATTTGGAAGGGAAAGAAAAATTCTACAGCGAATTGGATGCCACTGTAAACAAACTACGTAAAGGAGACATTCTAATAGTCATGGGTGATCTAAATGCCAAAATAGGCACGGATAACAATGGCCTAGAACGAATTATGGGCACGCACGCGATAGGAAAGCGTAATGGCAATGGGGAACTCTTTACAGAGTTCTGCCTAAACAATGACCTATGCATAGGAGGGTCGCTATTCCCTCACAAGACCATCCATAAGGTAACATGGGTATCACCGGATCAAAAAACCCAAAATCAGATAGATCACATAACGATAAGCAAGAAATGGCGACATTCTCTCAACGACATACGGAATAAAAGAGGGGCAGATATGGCGAGTGACCATCATCTACTAGTCGGTGTAATACAGATAAAACTACGATCAATAAGGTCAGAACATACGAAGATAACGAGAGACAAATACAAGCTGCAAAAACTAAAAAACCCATTCATACTCCGAGAATTTAGAAAAATGATTAGGAAGAATGAAGAACAACCTAATGAAGCAGACAGAAATGGAAATCACGAAGAAAGATGGCGAGAATACAAGAAAAAACTACACGACGCAGGAGAAAAACTGCTGGGAAAGGAGAGGAGAGCAAAAGATGAATGGATCTCCGACGAAACATGGGCACTCATAAATGAGAGGAGAGATATGAAGAGTAGAGTAAATGCAGCCACCGGAAGCGAAACCAAGAGACAACTAGCTCAACAACTACATGATATCGACAAACAAGTTAAAAGAACAGCAAGAAGGGACAAAAGAAGATGGGTGGACAGACTAACGGAACAAGCCCAGGAGGCAATGCAAAGGAAGAATTTAAAAGAAGTCTACAGAATAACTAAAAAAATTGCAAAAAGACCCCAATATACCAACAAACCAATGAAAGACGACACTGGAAATATTATCACCTCAGAAAGAGAACAAATCAGAATCTGGGAGGAACACTTCTCTAGTCTACTCAGCACACTTGAAGAGAAGGGGTCACAACCGCAGGGAGTAGCACACCCCCTTCTGAGAATTAACACGAACCCTCCAACCAGTCATGAAATTATAGCAGCAATATCCAAACTGCGAGAAGGGCGAGCGACGGGTCCAGACAACATACCGGCTGAATTCCTGAAAGCAGACTCACAATACACTGTAAAAGTAATACAACCAATACTTAAATACATTTGGGAGGAGGAAACGATTCCTACAGATTGGAAAGAAGGCACGATAATCAAGCTTCCAAAGAAGGGCGATCTGTCTAAGTGCAATAACTGGAGAGGCATTACACTCCTCAACATGATTAACAAAATTATAGCTCAAATCATAAATACAAGGATGATGGAACATGTGGAAAAGAACATCAGAAATGAACAGGCAGGCTTTAGGCCAAACAGATCTTGCATTGATCACATTAACAGCTTGAGAATAATAATAGAACAATGCATAGAGTGGAGATCCCCACTATACATTGTGTTCATTGAGTTTAAACGCGCTTTTGACTCTCTAGACCACAAAGCACTTTGGCAGATACTGGAATTAGTCGGAACCCCACCTAAAATAATAGCCCTAATAAAAAATCTCTATAAAGATGCACGATGCAGCGTACTTCACAGAGGAAAGAGTACAAACACATTTCCAGTTCTTAAAGGCGTTAAACAAGGTTGCCCCCTGTCCCCACTACTCTTTAATATAGCACTAGATTGGATTATGAACAAAACAAACCACCAACAACGAGGAATCACATGGGGACTGCAGCAGCAACTGTTAGATTTAGACTACGCAGATGATATATGTATTGTGGCGCACACTTTTAATGACATACAATCACGCCTTGATCAGTTGGTTGAACACGCCCAAATAGTAGGTCTAGACATAAATATTACAAAAACTAAATCCCTAAGAATCAACAACAACAACCAACGCAGGTTCATCATCCACAATACACCAGTCGAAGATGTCCAACAGTTCACTTACTTAGGCACCGTAATAACTAGCACAGGGGGCACGGAAGAAGACATAGAAAGCCGTATTGGGAAGGCCAGAGGAGCTTTCGCCATGCTAAAAGAGATATGGAACAGCCTGCATCTATCCAGAAACAACAAAATAAGAGTGTTTAATTCTAACGTAAAATCCGTCTTATCGTATGGATGTGAAACATGGAAAGCCTCAGCAACCACAACCTCGAGACTACAGGTATTCGTCAACAGATGCCTTCGCAAAATATTAAAAATTAAATGGTCAGATCGCGTAACAAATGAAGAAGTATGGAGGCGCTCAAAACAAACCCAACTATGCCACGAGATCAGGCTAAGAAAATGGAACTGGATCGGGCACGCTCTACGGAGGAACCCTGACAATATCGCGAGAGCGGCACTAGACTGGAACCCCCAAGGTAGCAGAGGGAGAGGGAGGCCTAAAACAACGTGGCGAAGGACAATCCTACAAGAAATGAAAAACACAGGACGATCATGGCTGGAAATAAAACAAATAGCCCAAAATAGAACGCGATGGCGAGCATTTGTCGAGGCCCTATGCTCCAACTCGGGAGCTTGAGGAAATATATATATATATATATATGAGCGCCAACAAGTTTTCCAATTGCAACAAATATATTCAGATAGGTCAAGCATTTATAAACACGAATTAATCGCAGCAGTCAATAACACAATATCTATACAGCGTGTTTCAGCACTATGGGATCAAACTACTAGAGGGTATTCAGTGCGACGGTAGAAGACATTTGAGTATGTATGTATGTATGTATTATTTTTGGGGAGACTTACGTCTAGCAAGTAGGCCTTTATAGGCCCTTTTTGCCAACCCCATTAACAAGGTCTAGGCATGCAGAGTACCAGGTACCTTTGTCCTACTTCGAATTTTGCCGAGACTAAGGAGTTCCAACCTTAGCAAGGGATCTTTTACATGCTACACATCGTAGTAACATGGGACCCACGGCTTTACATCACTTCCGAATGATGGCATTCTGTAGAAGCTTTCATCCGCATGTCCGGAAAAGTCTCCCTCTGGCACTGGGACTCTACGACACGTTAAGACAGTTTAAAACATTTGAATGCATTGCAGTTTGTTGCTCCATATGCCAGATGCATATCCGCCAATTCTTGATTGGTGAAGTCCAAAAGAACGGATGAATTGTTCCAAACTTCCTGTACGTTAGCGTTGACATTTGAGTAATTGAAACACATTTTGTTTTTAAAGTCTCTTAACGTGTCATAGAGGAAATATCGCCCTGGGGCACTGGGGCCCCAGGGCGATATTTCCGGACATGGGGTCCCTATACTCAAATGTCTTCTACCGTCGCACCGTATACCCCCTAGTAGTTTGATCCCATAGTTCTGAAACACCCTGTATATATAAAAGTTAATGTTAATTTTGTTTGTCCCGTATGCGTTCCAATACTGTGCATCCGATTGCGATGAAACTTTGGTGCGCTGTTGCGAGGACGCCCGCGAAAGTTTCTGAATTAGTACAACCATTGTTTTCGGTATATGAGTGCAGAATTGAATTGAATCAAATACAAACGGCGACATTTCAGTTCGTGTGTGGTGTTGATTGTGAAATTCCAACTGCCGGTCGACATTAGATAATAGATATCACATATCATTTTCTTTGCTTTTTCCAAATGAACTTGTAATAGTCATCACACAGCATTATTTTCGCTGTCAAATCAATTATGCCAACCAAACGACAAGCGATTAGTCGATCTACACCTAAAGCACGAAAGAAAAGAGCATCACGAACTTCAGAAACACACGAGTAACGAGAAGCAATACTGGAAACCATTCGAGTACCTACGCACACTGCTCGATCCAGACGAACACTGCACGCTGATTTAAATCGTGGTGCATTCCATTACGATGCTAACCATAATTACAGTTTTTATCCAAGTGTGGTTATTGAAATCTATTATCTATTATACCGTGTGTCCTAAAAAGTTTTATACACATGGAGAAAAAGTTTATCTTACATTTCACAAAAAAAAATCTTGATAAAAAGCTCTGCATGACTTGTAGATCCATAATCAAGTACAAAATGTTTAAAACATTGGCTGAAATACAGGGCAAATCAAAATTATCATTTGGAATGAGAGTAAAATACCTTAAAACTGTAGTGGAGAGCAAAATGTTATATTAATAAGTAGCAAAAAATTATTAGATTAGTGATTTTCCCAGATAATTAAAAAGATATTATTAATTAGATTATTTATTGAATAAAGGCGCTTATTATGAAAGGGATCTTATGATGTTTCGTACTGCGCATTAATCCAACAATTGCTGACGTATTTATTGAAATAATCTTATAATTTTTACCTGGGAAAATCACTAATCTAATAATTTTTTGCTACTTAATAACAATTTCAATGAACATTTTGCTCTCCACTACAGTTTGAACGTATATACTCTCACTCCAAATCATAATTTTGATTTTCTATGTATTTCAGCCAATGTTTTAAAATTTTTTATCAAGAATTTTTTTTGTGAAATGTAAGAAAAACTTTTTCTCTATTTGTATAAAACTTTTTGGGACACACTGTATACAGGGTGTAGAAATGCTTTACGCACCATAGGGTTTTCAATGGTAATTTTTTCATATGACAATATTTGCTTCCCTAATTATTTTAGAGCAAACCTGTAAATAGGTTTTTTGTAGAGCAAACAATTCTGCATCCATTTATGCCATCATTTTTGTCATTTTAGGTTAGAAAAACTAATAGTAAAAGAAACTAGAATTATCATTTTTTCAAAAATCGGTGCAAATTGTGAAGTGGTGGTATGCTGGAAGCAGATAAGGTGCAATAAGTGCCATGGTTGCCGCTACATTTGACAGATGCAAACAAATAAACAACAAACTAATTTCTTGATGCTTTGAGATGCTTCAATAATTTCAAGGCCCCACTGATTTGTCTAAAAATGGTAATTTTATTGCTTTAAATTTTCCGTTTTCCGAAATGTAAAATGACAAATGGTGGCATAAATGGATACAGATTTTTTTTCTCTACAAAAAACTTCCATACAAGTTTGCTCTAAAATAATTAGGGAAGCAAATATTTTCATATGAAAAAATTACCATTGAAATCCCTATGGTGCGTAAAGCATTTCTACACCCTGTATACGAGTATACCGGGTGCTGACTTGCGCGACGCACCATAGGAATTTGCATAGTAAATTCTTTATGTTCAATTATTTGCTCCCCTAATTATTTTAGAGCTAAAGTGTAAATACATTTTTTGTAGAGAAAAAAATACTGCATCCATTCATACTGTTGCTAACAATTTTTCACTTTCCAGAACCGAAGGAATGTAAAAAATCAAACTAGCATTTTTACAAAAATCAGTGATGCCATGGAATTATTGAAACAAGCCAATGCCAAGGCAAGTGCGTGCGGGGCGATCATCCAGTCACTGCCGTCAAACGATTGAACGTATTGTCGTTTTTCTCGTTTTGGTATAAGTTCTGAACCTCATTATTGCACCTACAATCCACTCTATAATAAAATCCTATGTTGGTCTGTGTGTAAGTTCGGATGTCCGCCGTTTTTTCATTTTGACTGGACGTCCAGGGAAGAGCCCCGAAAGCCCACATGGAGAGGGGCGCAGTCCCGGGGGCCCCTTTGGAGAGGGGCGCAGCCCCGGGGGCCCCTTTGGAGAGGGGCGCAGCCCCGAGGGCCCCCTTGGAGAGAGGCGGAGCCCCGAGAGCCCACTTGGAGAGGGGCGCAGGCCCGGGGGCCCCGTTGGAGAGGGGCACAGCCCCGGGGGCCCCCTTGGGAAGGGGCACAGCCCCGGGGGCCTTCCTGGAGTGGGGCGAAGCTCTGAGGGCCCCTTTGGAGAGGAGCGCAGCCCCGAAAGCCCACATGGAGAGGGGCGCAGTCCCGGGGGCCCCTTTGGAGAGGGGCGCAGCCCCGGGGGCCCCTTTGGAGAGGGGCGCAGCCCCGAGGGCCCCCTTGGAGAGAGGCGGAGCCCCGAGAGCCCACTTGGAGAGGGGCGCAGGCCCGGGGGCCCCGTTGGAGAGGGGCACAGCCCCGGGGGCCCCCTTGGGAAGGGGCACAGCCCCGGGGGCCTTCCTGGAGTGGGGCGAAGCTCTGAGGGCCCCTTTGGAGAGGAGCGCAGCCCCAAAAGCCCACATGGAGAGGGGCGCAGTCCCGGGGGCCCCTTTGGAGAGGGGCGCAGCCCCGAGGGCCCCCTTGGAGAGAGGCGGAGCCCCGAGAGCCCACTTGGAGAGGGGCGCAGGCCCGGGGGCCCCGTTGGAGAGGGGCACAGCCCCGGGGGCCCCCTTGGGAAGGGGCACAGCCCCGGGGGCCTTCCTGGAGTGGGGCGAAGCTCTGAGGGCCCCTTTGGAGAGGAGCGCAGCCCCGAAAGCCCACATGGAGAGGGGCGCAGTCCCGGGGGCCCCTTTGGAGACCGCGCAATAGCGCGCGCAGCCCCGTTTGAAAAAACGTTATAAAACTTTCAAAACTTCCTATCTCTAGGAACATTACTCGTTTTCACATTGCTTTTCTACATTTAGCTCTCCTGTCAAAACTGTCAACTGTCGTAAACGCCCTCTGCGGTTAAATAACTAAACTGTAACTGTAAATCTGTAAACGTCAGATCAATGATTCAATCGTGTTGTTATTACAGCGAGTATAGAAAGCGCCACTCCAGTCGATAAATAGTAGGTACTAAATTTTCAAGTTTTTAGTTTAAAAGAAAAAGTAACAAAAATGATACTTATAGTAACAAAGTAACCAACTAAATGGAAAAGTATCAATTTTGTTACAAAAGTAACAACTTTCACAACCCTGCACAGACCGCGTCTTCGAGCTCAACACCCGAATTCGACCGTAAATTGTGTCTTTGGCCCGGAATCGATCCCATGACGTCCAAATTTCCAGACAAAACACTCCACCACTGCGCCATTCTGCAGAATCCATTCTAGACAGACCAGTCTAGACAGTTGACACGTTGCAGCTTCTCCAGTCGATAAATAGTAGGTACTAAATTTTCAAGTTTTTAGTTTAAAAGAAAAAGTAACAAAAATGATACTTATAGTAACAAAGTAACCAACTAAATGGAAAAGTATCAATTTTGTTACAAAAGTAACAACTTTCACAACCCTGCACAGACCGCGTCTTCGAGCTCAACACCCGAATTCGACCGTAAATTGTGTCTTTGGCCCGGAATCGATCCCATGACGTCCAGATTTCCAGACAAAATACTCCACCACTGCGCCATTCTGCAGAATCCATTCTAGACAGACCAGTCTAGACAGTTGACACGTTGCAGCCGATTGTTCTCGAACCTTCCACCGTTCTAGACAGCTCGAGCAGACGCGCCCGCTGATTCGAGCGATCATTCGCAGCAGAGAACGGTCGGGTCTTCTCGGTCAGTTTCGACGCAATTCAAACAAAGATGGACGACGACATAACAATTGAGAACGTAGTGCAGAGAGAGGGAGATGGAAATGAGATGTTGCCGGAGTTTCACTTCGAGGTGCCGTTGGAGAGAGAGAGTTTTGAGAGAGCAGCCCCGTCTGCGGTAGGAGAGAGAGGTTTTCTGGATAATAGCGTGATTTATCACTACATTAAACAGATTTTTTACAACACCAACCCCATGACCAACCAAAAAGTGACGATTGACTAATCCTACTAACCTAATCTTGCTGATGTACTACCTAATGGACGTTTTCCAGCCAAGATGTAATTAATCCACTAACCCCACTAACCTAACTAATCGTAACTAATTCACTAACCCCAGAGAGAGGGAGATGGAAATGAGATGTTGCCGGAGTTTCACTTCGAGGTGCCGTTGGAGAGAGCGCAATTTGCGCGCGAAGCGTCGTTTATTAACAAATAGTTAGCATGTTATATACATAGCCTTTAAATAAATATAAATGGAATTTCAAGAGACTCTTGAAGGTGTAACAAACAGTCAATTTCGTGTGTATTCCTTTATGTTTATTTCTCTTTAAAATGCTTTTAGTGCAGTCAGTAAGGCATAAAAAGGGAATATAAATGCAAAAGGTCAGGTAACTCTAATTTTTGTAAATATTCTAAAGTTGAGCACCCTAATGAAAATATCAAGTTTCCGACCTCAACGGGAGGTGCAAACCTACCGCCATCTTGCCACAATGGCCACAAAACTCGATTTTTCGCCGATATCTCCGTTACTATTCACCGAATGGCAAAAATTGTCATTATCAACCTGATGGACAACATAACTTCCAAACTTTTTTGTTTAAACCTTTTTTATTATTCCCATGGGTACTGAGATACAGAGCTGAAGTATGAAGCGGAAAACCGCAAGCAAGATGGCAGAGGGTTTCCACCCCTCCTCGAGATCGAAACTTGGAATTTTCATTAGGACACCGAACTTTGAAATAGATCAAAAATTAAAGTTACCTGACTTTTTACATTTTTAAATGCCCTAATGAAGACTTTATTCTTATTCTGGATCCGTTGTTATGTTAAACACATAGCCTTGCATTTGGTTCCATGTTAAACTAATTGCAAAATTAAAACTATATTTTGTTTCCTTTATGACCGCATTTTCCTGCAAAGGTTCCATGAATTTATCAATTAATTTTAGGAAAGATTAATAATGCAACGGCTGTTATCTAGGTTCTATCTTATCTAAAGGCCGATAAAGGGAAAATACTGTTTACAAGTGAAGTATCATATCATCTAAATATAAAGTTATGAAGCTGAAAAATACAAACCAGTTTACATTAAGCTACAACAATAGTAAAAGGTAATGTGTGTATAAAAGGGCCAATGGTAAGTTTTCATCTTCGTTTTTGTTTTATTTCCAATTTTTTAAACTATAACGTAGGTCTCCTCAATGCAATTTTCTGATAGAAAAGCGATGCAATTGAATTCTCACCACACACACAGCAATCCTTTATTCGCATCATAAAATCTTCCAATTTTGACGTCATGGACGTGCCGGTTATGGTAAGTACTAATCTAGCATTTTATTATTATTAGAACGCTTGCTAAATAAAGCTGAAAGATATATATTTAATATTTGTAGAATATATGCATAAACTACTTAATTTTCCTTATTGTCACAAGCCCGTGGCGAAATTTAAATGTATTTAAATCTTTATATAAAGTAGTTTTTATTCGCTCACATGTGTTTTATCTATTCATCTATAATTTTTTTAGTTAGATTTCAACAATGACGTTAAGGTTAAGTAGAATACATCATCTTCGATAATTTCTTAAACCTATTGCTGGTGACTGACTACTTTGATTTATAACGTATCAACGTATTAGGTTTCTGATATTTGAGAGTTTTATACCACTTTTCCATATTTTTCGTGAAACGTAACTTGCTTTACAAATCTACTACAATTATATTGTTATAAATATAGAAATACGTAACGTTAAGACAAATTATTAAAAGCAAAAAATAAAAATATCAGCATAATTCGGTCTCAGTTCTTTTTTCAAATAAAATTTAAATTCTTACTATTTAAGCGAAATTTACTCCATTTATTTTTAAATGATAGACCTGATATCTATTTTAACTACATTGTAATGTATCACGAAAATTTAAATATTTTATCTTACAGTAGCCGCCTTTGATGCACACTATATAATAATTTTTAGTGACTAAAAATCGACTATATAAAATGTTTCATTGTACACTGCTACTATCTAATTCTATGACAGTTGACAGTTTGTACCGTTTGCGAACTTTATTATACAAAAGCCTCTACTGTAAGACAAAACGTCGCATATCACATAAAAATTTCACTCGCTCATTTATAATATAGAGTACCATTATTTATGCATTCAATATTTATTTATTTTATTTTCCACTGATGTGCTGTTTATATCTGTGATACGAGGCCCGCTCATTATGCCCTCTCGAGAAGGCATGAGAGGACATAATAAGTGGGCGTTATAATTGCTCTCGCTCATAACGCCCTAGGACGTTATGGACTGCTCTGCAAGGTTTTCAAGTTATTTGCGTATTCAAATTAGAAAATAAAACGTTGTATGCAAAGGGCATAAATATCTTCATAATTCCCTTGGTACAAAAATAACTATTACGTTAAGCTCGTACAATTTTGTTAACACTTTAAGGTGACTTATGCCAATTTAGAAATTTCGATGCGGAGAAAAAAAAACGAATCGCCCTAAAGATGTTCATTTAAAGATATTAAACGAAGATAATTTTTAATGCAGCGCGTGCAGCATACATTCATAGAAACTATAAAATGAAACTTCATAAATTTTACTTTAAGTTAATTTCCAAATCTGAACATCTTCCAATCCTTTCAAAAAACTCAGCATTCACTTCTTCATGGTAATCTCTCGAATTGTTAATAGTTCACATGGTTAATACAGCATCCTCAAAAAGGTCATCGTTTCTGATCATATGCGAACAATAATGAATCGTTTACCCTTCTACAAAAAAAGTATTGAATTTAAACTTCGTATTTTTGTTTCGCCAAAAACATGCGACTCTCATCTAGTAAAAATGTTTTCAACTCGCATTTTTAAAGAGCCCTTTAAAAACGCATTCTGGAAAAGCTTAGATCAGTTTATGGGTGTTTGATATGTTTTTATACTGATACTCCACATTCTTACGGTGGAAGTAATCATACTCATTTATTCTCTCTGCTAATATCAGCAAATCTATACATGGAGTTTCCTTACAAGCAAGTACTACAGAAACTAGTTCAAATGCACAAATGCGTTCCTCCTCTATTTTCGCGATGAATAATACAAATTGTACGAGTTGCCATTTGGTCCACCAAATCTATACCTTTCAAGAAGTTGGTATAAACAACAATGGTTACTGGCTTACTGACTTTCGAACTACCCTCTTCTTTGAATTTGACTATTATAGTATCACCAGAATTACAATGACTGATTAAGGCCAAATTTTTGGTATCTCACCATCTTCCCTGAAGAGTACCATTATTATTGGAAACAATCCGAAATACTTTCTTGCTTGGGCTATCCTTGCCATAGTTAATATCATATTACAGGCATAATCTCTAATTGTATCATATCGTTCTCAAATTTTCTACGCCCCTTTAACCGGTTTCATAGGATATTCCTGTTTTATAACAGATACAAGCTTCAATTTAACCATACTTAAGTTTATACTTTGACGAAAACTATCGTTGCAATATACTTGAACTTTAAATTTGATGCTGGACCAGCTTATCTCTTCCATGCAGCTTAGAGACATGGTGAGGTTTGCATACTTACTTACCTACTTCTGATAGCTTTTGCTGTTTGAATTTTTTAAGGCCTCTCATTATATTGCCTCCGAGGCGCAGTTGCAGTCTTCCTTTACGAGTACATCTTTTTCCTATTGGCTGAGATGTAAACATTATCTTCGTCTCTTCCTTTGCTGATCGTAGTTACAATTTAACATTAAAAATGTTTAACTAATTGAAAATGTGACGGTAATACGGGGCTCCAGTAGCGATTTGTGGGACGCTTGGAAAGTGTGCAGTTTTTGCGATTTTTTGCGAATTGTACGTATTGCCGGTGGTGTCGGCCCAGTTGCGCCTGGCCCACTTGCGCCCACTGCCATTTTCGACCCATTTGCGCCCCAGAAGAATGTCAACGGTAATTAAGGTCTCATTTGCCTCCAGGCTTGCATCTCAGTAGTCATCAGGACACCCAAACTTAGCCAACTGACTAGTGCAGCGGTCTTCTACCTGCAAATTAGTCATTACAAAAACACACAATTTTACAATGTTTCCCTTAGCTGCCCTAACTTCTATGCGTTTCTGTTGGTAGGTACTTTAATGTTTGTGTTTATTTGAGATTTACTTTAAAATTTTAGTAAGAGTTTTGCACTGGCATCAAATTTATTGATTAATAATTCATATTATTAGATTAGCGCATTTTATCATTGTGTCAGTGACATCTAGTTTTTCAACATAATGTTATAGGAATTAAACAATATACTACGTAACTTTTTATACTCTTATTTTATATAGTTCTCCATCCACTTTTAGAAAATAAATTAAGGAGTTACTTAGTATAGAATAGGGCGGATAGGTTAACACAGGTTGTACCATTTATAACTTTTATTTCATACTGATGTCAAAAATGACATTTTTCGGATTATTTATGGTACAAAAAATGGAACATTAAAATCCTAGTACTTTAAAGTAAAATTTTAAAGTTCAAGTACTTTAAAATTATACGTCAGTTGTTGACATGAAATTTGAAATGATTTACAACTTTTTATTTAAAATTCATTAAACTTACAGTATGAAATAAACCGTTGTATTCACCACAAACGAAAAGTGTTTTTAAAAGTCCTCGCAAGTAATTCCTCTTTCTCGTCTTTAAAATGCCACTTTTCGTTCTAGATAAATAAACTACTATTTTAATAGTTATTTTCAACTAAGGTCTTCCTATTTTAGCTGATCTTCGCCTGTGTTTCATTTAGTATAAAAAGAATCTATGGTTTATTTGGTAGAATAAAGACAATATTATTATTAAATACTCGATTACTGTTTATTGAATCTGGCGAAAATTACTAAAAGCTTTTAAGTCGCTATTATTCGTAACAGACAATACAGCGTATGCTTTTTTTTTGACGCTACTGTTATTGGCTTACAGTTTTTTAATTACTTCCAAAATCTGAGTCTAAGTTAGGATCCAAACGATTTTTGGTGAAAATTTTGTTGAAATCGGTAATTACAGTAGTTTTGTGTCTGTCTGCGGAACAAAATCCGAGCCAAACGAAAACATTCTACACATACACTTATACAGTATCCGCCAAAAAGTCGACAGCATATGGAAAAAAAAATTTTAGGTTTGTAAAAAAAACTGTTTAAGTCAATAATTTGTGCTTGTCTAAGAAACTATTTAGCCCCTATCATATATACTGAGTGATTTTTATTTATTTAGAAAATTGAGTTTTTCGAAATTGTCAAAATCCAAAAAGTGCTATTTCTTGGAAATTAAGTAAGATTTCAATAAGATTTTTTTAGAGTGTGTTATCTTTAGCTAACTGAACAATCTCAAGGCCAGAAAACAGGTAATTTTTGTAAAATTTTGTGTTTTTGTAATAACTAATTTGCAGGTAGAAGACCGCCGCACTAATCAGTCGGCTGAATTCGAGTGTCCTGATTACTAATGAGATGCAAGCCTGGAGGCAAATGAGACCTTAATTATCGTTGACATTCTTCTGGGGCGCAAATGGGTCGAAAATGGCGGTGGGCGCAAGTGGGCCGGGCGCAAGTGGGCCTATATCATTGCCGGTGAATGTTGTTGGTGTCAGTTTGAAGATCTCATCAAGGGCGAACTTTCTGAGAGTTTGTGAAAATGTAAGATTCAATGGGGGCTAAAATAAAACTATTTTTTGGACACGAAAGTGTTCGGCGCTGTAACATCGCAAACTTCTTGAAAGATCCAAATGTGATTTGGAGTTAGTTGGAAAGAGAATAAACCAACGCTCATCGTACTGGCTGTTTTTGGAGTCTGCGATGCACGGGGGCGAAGTTACAGGGGTGGAAAGGCGAGGTGCGTTTGTAGTTAATTGAATGTTCGCATAAATAGGGGGGGGGGGGGGATCGAATTTTGTTTTGAGAGTATGTGGATGAATCTGTGGGTTTTTAAGAATTTTGTGGCCCAGGTGGATTTGGAGGTTGCAAAATGGGGGAAACCTTAAGATCAGTATTTGTCTAAAATTCGCTGTTTGGAGACTTTCTACTGCTCGATTGTATTTTTTAAGAAAATGATGCGGTTGTAAGGAAGGGGACCTTTTTGCTTTATTTTCTTAATTTTTAAATTAGGAAAATCTGAAATTTTGTATGGTTCTGGCCCTTTGTGAAATTGTAAATTTGCAAGTAAACATTAAATAGCGTGATACGAACGGAATGTCGGATTGTATTTGTTTCTAACATGAATAATATTTCGTAGAGGTTAGGTCATTTCCGCGCTGCACTTGTTGGCAGACGGTGATAGAATGGTAGGCGGCCACTCACAGGTTTGCGATGTTCCCTGTTTTTAGTAAAACTTAATGCAGGATTGTAATAGAAAAAAATGGTGGGGACAAATATAAATATATGTATATGTACGGAAAATGCAAAGTTACTTAGTTTAGACAATGTAAAAGCTCCCCAAACAACAAATCCTTTTAAAATGTATTTGTTGAACAATCAACACAAAACTCAAGACACATGTCGACTAAACAACTCAAAGATCTATCCACATCTAATCCTTTTTTCACACTGCCCCAAAAGCAGTAAAATCTTTGCTCCAGTTGTTATATTTGCTATTAATGCACGTTTTATGAGTAAACAAAATAAACTATTAACAATAATATGTGGAGCCGCCAAGAGGATGGCTTGTAGTTCTCATAACTCCTTCAAAACAGCTAACGAATGTAATAAAGGATGACTCAGATAAGTAATATATCTTCATGATCTTCTAAAGTTATACAGGATGGGTGTTTACTGTGTGGACGGAGGATTGCTCCTTAACTATTAGAGACATCAAAACCAATTTTGGTATGTAATACACTATTATTAAACCTAAATTCTAAAAATATCTAAGTACATACAGGGAAAAATATGCCAACCCAAACTTATGTCCTTTTAAATAGAACACCTTGTATATTTTTGCATTTTTGGATTTCCTGTCACAGTTAGAAGAAAAGTATATAAATTTGTATCTGTATCACTAACCGTCTGAAGATATTGTCACTTTAGAACAAAAATAGAGTCAACTTTGGAGCCACGCTGTCATCACGATTTTTACTTCCTTTTACGATAAAGGAAGTATTGGATTCACCTCAAAAATTCGAAATTGAGTTTTTAACAGATCTTCACGTTTTCGAGTCCCCTGATCTTAAAAAAACATATTTTTTTTATTGGTCTGTCTGTCTGTCTGTGTGTCTGTCTGCTGTAGACAGAATATCTCAAAAACAAAAAGAGGTATCGCGTTGAAACTTCATATATAAGTTTTGTGTACTATGTAAATGAGACAGCAAGCATCACCGGAAGTCGGTGTTTACTCTTGTGATTTTTCAGTTTTTTTTTATTTTTTCAAAAACGGCTCTAACGATTTTTTTAAAACTTTACATTTTTATTACATTTTTAATGTGTATTGATGTGAAATAAGTGATTTTCCAGTTGAATACTTCTAAAGTGGGTTCCTTTTTTTCAATTTTTTTTATTAACTCCTATTTTAAATAGAATACCCGGTATATTATTACATTTTTGAATTCAGCTTAAAATTTTAGAGAAATTGTATCTCTTCAACTAACGCTCTATTTTGTACCGTTTTTGTAGAATTTGTAATTTTTGAAAATTTTTGACAAATGCTTAAAAATAAAAAATTAAATTCTTGACTAATTATAAGATCACTGTAAAAGGAAGTTGTGTGAGTGTATCACACCAAATTTTTTAAATATGTTTGCACCACCGACTATTGATAATAGTCTACTTCTACTTCTAATAATTATACAAACGTCAAAACAACAGAGGCAATTGTTTATCTTCATAATGACCGGCGAGTCTACCTAATTATTTGGTTTGTTAAGTTCTATCGTCATAATAATTATGTACTTTAGAAAATTTTCGTGTAAAAGCGTCAATATCTCAAGAGTTCGTCTTATGGTTATGACACCTGTTATCAATTAGTATCTACTTTTCACGGGGAATCTAAATATGAAAAATAAACAGCGTGTTGTATTTGAAAAACTTGAGAAAAATTACATTTCGCGTAAATTAATCATTCGGTATAGTGTACACTTTATGGAAAAATTTGCCACTTATTTTGTAAGTAGACTATTATCTATAGTCAATGGTGTAAATAGATTTTAAAAAATCGTCATGACAGCGCTAGTATCTTGGCTCCAAAGTTGACTCTATTTTGGTTCTAAAGTGACAATATATTCAGAATGGTTGGTGATACAGATACAACTTTAAACATTTTTATTCTAAATGTGACAGGAAATCCAAAAATGCAAAAATATACTCGGTGTTTTATTTAAAGAAACACAGGTTTGGGTTGGCATGTTTTTGTCAATCACCCTGTATGTACTTAAATATTTTTAGAATGTAGGTCCAATGATCGTGTATTACCATACAAAAATTGGTTTTGATGTCTCTAATAGTTAAGGAGCAATCCTTCGTCTACGTAGTAAACACCCACTCTGTATATAAAAAAATTCAGTGTAATATCGAATTCAACATCTTTATCTAATTGCAGATTAATATTAAAGTGTACAAGAGACTGAAAAGGTTCAAAATTGTAATACGTATTATTTATTAATGCTTTGTCATGCAGTAGAACTTCGCAGTAACGTTTCGCGTGGCGTATAATAAACAATAATAATAAAGATGTGAATTTTTTTCTCTACAAAAAACTTCAATACAAGTTTGCTCTAAAATAATTAGGGAAGCAAATATTTTCATATGAAGAAATTACCATTGAAATCCCTATGGTGCGTAAAGCATTTCTACACCCTGTATGTATATTATTACATAAGAAATCAATGAATAAATAATATACGGGAATTATTCAAGCAAAAAAAATTGACTAATTATTCGGGCGACGGCTATAAAACCCTCATTGGAGTGAGCGTCATCTGGCGCTCATACAATAGGTACATAAAAAGAGCGAAAATCAGAATTTTTTCCAAATCGTAATTTCGATATAATACAACAAGGGAAAAATTGCGGTCTCTCCTACCATGTAGATTTTTTCCACGATCAGGAGCAAAAAGACAAGAAGCAAGTATTTTCGGAATTATGTTGTAATATTTAGAGCCTTTGAATTGTTTATGTTACGAATACGATGACAACAGAGTTTTCTTGTATTGTTAGGTACATAATAAAAATTACATAGAGAGATAACATTCATATTATTATCTTCAACCTCGGCCACCCAAACCTCCGAGAACCCATCTGCTTACTTTTCTCCACCAAGTTACCCATCGGTCCGGGAAGTTTCTTCGAAAACAAAACGTTAAAACAGTATTCAAACCTCCGAGTAAGACATCATAGATTCTTCCATCGCACAAGAATAAACTAACCACATCATCATAAGGTGTTATTTGAGTCCCTTGAGTCGTAATGCTGTGTACATTGGTAAAATAGGACGTTCAGTAATAACTCACATCTCTGAACACGAACGTTATCTCAGGTTAGGTCTTGTATCATCATTAGCCATCGCTAAACACCAATGCGATACTGGGCCCAATTACCAAAAACTACATAGGCAATCTGATGCACATGACAGCGTTTAAAGTGGTTGAATGTCAAATCCAAAGGACACCGAAAACTACAACGACCTTTAAAGTTTCCTGGACGTGGTAGAAAGATGCAGAAAATGAGCAAATAGCTATTTGTATTGCTAGGGAGGAAAGTGTATCGTGTACCATTCCCTCTCACGGATGTAGTTTAATTACACTTTACTCTAGAGTTATACATATGATTTTTTTATATTTTCATATTTTATGATGACTTATTTTCTTTTATATAGCTGCATTGTAAAATATTTAAATGTAAAAATTATAATGCTATTTGGTTTCTATTAATAACATTGCATCTAGTCTCTAGTCATCGAAACCCAACTCCAGAGCAAAACGTCTACCTTCGCTAAAATCCCTTAACAACAGAGCCGGATTAAGGGGAGGGCTAAGGGGGCTGCAGCCCCGGGCCACCGAATTTCGGGGGCCTCGAAAAGATTCGAAGGTTATAATCTAGTGCGGTTTCTAATAATCTAGATCCCTCTATACCCGTTGCATAAATGGGAATGGGGCCTCTAAAAAAATTTTGCCCTGGGCCTCACATATCCTTACTCCGGCTCTGCTTAACAAGCGATAGAACATGTCACTTACGGATCAAAGTGTAAACAAATATTTTAAGATCGCCATGCTCTCCCCTTCCTTGAAAGGCTCTGAGAAATAAACAGCTTAAAGATACCTGAAAATGAAATACTGAAATTGATTTTAGAATACACAAGAAACAATAAACGAAAAGTTCGGAATAACATCCAGGATACAAGCACTAAGAACCAACAATACAAATCTAGGTGAAAGGAAAAGACACCAGAAAAAATAATAACTCTACTGTTCCAAATTCGGTCACTAAAAATAGTCTTCGTTGCTGGGTGGAAGACAACACCCCCATAGCCATTGCTAAAAAAAACCACAAAAAAGAAATTCCACCCTGACGGTTGTGTACTTTTTTGGGATAATCGAACTGTTGCATTATGCTCCCTATCCTTTGTCTGTTAATGATATCATGCTCTTGTCAAAAATCTATAAATAGATCATGTAAGTTTCTTTTATATTCCAATCTTTCCTCAATTAGCTGTAAGATAATATATCTACTTGATAGTAGTGCAATACCTCTAAAGTTCATGCATACTGGTTTTTCCCCCTTTTTATTGGTACTATCACTGTCTCTGTTCACTCTTGTAGAATTGTCTCTCTTATCCATATCAGTATACTTAAGTTGTACATGTTTTTGCTAAAAAATCACCTCCTTGCTATACACTATTTTATTTTTCTCTTTCTATACATTCTTAAATTGGTATCAGAGTTAATTCTAAATAGAAGAGCTCTAAAGGATCTAACTATGAGAAGAAAAGGTAATTAACGCGCAGGAAGTCAATAATCGATAAGAATTATACAGAAAAGAAGATAATTATAACATAATGCATTCCTAACAATATCGGCATGGAGAAAACACGAGTCTGCAACTAGAAATAACGCAATTCAAAGAGCTCCAGCTCCCAAAGATTCACCTAGTGACCGAATGGTTTTACGAGACTTAATTGGCGGTAAATAGCAATTTAAAGTTTTAAAAAATGCTGCAAAATACCGACGTTATCTGTACGGTATAATTTAACACTTCAACCTACTATCACATCGCATACAACGACGTAGTTGGGTGTGGGGCACTAACGCAGATCTAGTATCTATGCCTACATTTCCCTTCTAACCTTTTCCCCTGACCTGTTTCCGACCTGTGCTTCACGCGAAGTCCTTACTCACGGAGCGAGTTCAAAGGCGTACGCTAATAAATTATACTGGGGGATATAACCTAAAAAGGTAGAATCAATTTCTAAAATTCTTGAAATAAGGGATTGGAAATAGGTATATGAAATGGCTGTTTGAGTATTTCAGCATTTTTTCACTAAAGAACATTTATAAGATAAGGACATGTTCTGACAAACAATGTTTAAGCAGAACATTAACGAGAAAAATCAAGTTATTTTTTGTGAAGTAGAAATAAATGTTTTAACTGACTTTGCAAGCCATTAAATGTAATATTAAAGACACGGGAAAAATGCAGTATCATGGACCATTCTAAAACACCTTGAAGTTGTTGGCGCAGAGTAATATAGGTGCGTACTAAGAACACACTGCAGCTAACCTAAATCCAAGTGGTCTACTACGTATAAGTACTACATTTTAGTCAAAGGCGTGACAGATCTACCATACGTATGTATATTTCCTTACAATGCATTTATGTTGTTAGTTAAATTGATACACTTAATTCTTAAAATACCATTTTTAAGTACTATATCATTGTCTGAATTATATCTTATCGTACATGTATTTTTTCTTGATCAATAAATGCCGTGTTATACAATAGTTTCACGCAGATTTTAGAACTTGTGCTCATTAATTAACTCTTTTTTAATAATAAATGTAACTTTTTTCATTTACCGGACGTTAAAAACTACCACATATTACTATTTTATCAACGTATTTGTACTGATTTGGATTTCATGTCTAATGACTTTGTTTATGGTAGAGGTTTATAGGAGTCGGAGGAGATTGCCGGTCTTCACCCTCAGGGACCAAGTAATTACGGCTTGGAAAGCATACCCTTGCAGATCATGAATAAGTAAAATTATAAAAATTCATACTGATTTAATAATTCAAACCTATTGCTTTTATATAGAAAATTTTACATGGTTAGCGCAAAGAACTATTAACAAACACCTGCTAGTCTAGTAATACTTGATGACTTAATTGTTAAAGGTGACCACAAAATTAACCTTTAGCAAAACGCCGCAGTTCCTTTCACACGTTTGTAGACGGATTTTGTTGAATAGTGTTATGCAACAACATAGTCGACCAAGTGCTGGCCAGAAATGCACCTTGCTATTACAGCACATTCTTCAGCTGTTTAATCACATTAATTGCTTCATAATTTTAAAACATGGTTAAACAGTAGCTTTAGTATTTAAGTAAACCCAATTAACAGTTGAGCTGTGAGAATCAAATAAACTTATATACACTTATAGGATGCACTCGGAAAAGCTGCCACATATCTCTGACTAATAGTGTTCCGATAGTTTTTAACGTTGCATCATTTTATGTACAGTATACTACAGATTTTAAAATATAGATTTATGCTTTCCCAACATTTATAAATAATAATAAAAGTGCGGACCCTGCACGCCATGTAAGAGTTTGTTCTGCGACTCGGTGGGTCAGGGCCACCAATTATCTCTTTCGTAACAACATTAATAACATCTAATTCTTTGTTACAGAAATATGAAGTACGGCCAGGGTCAATCGACTTTGGCAGAGAATATGAGGTCAAAGTGACAATTTTGCTGTGCTTGCGAAGTGTTGATTCCAAGATTCAAGACATGTGGATTGCATCCAATGCGGAAGGAGTAGGTGCATTAGACGATGTAATTTTACAGCTACGAACAATAGAAAACAAAACGGTTACCTACATGCTGCAACTGAAGCACAAAGAAAAATCGAAATCTATACAAGCAAATGAATTCCTTTTGCAGAAAAAGGATTTTTCACTATCAAAGTATTTCAAAGATATCGACAAACTGCGGGATTCTTTAAACTCTCAGATGGAAAAAGAAAGCATTGTTGCCAGTTTAGGCGAATTTGATGACTTAATATTTGTGCTTTTTACGAACAGAGGCGTAGGTAACTGTAAGTTTTTTAAAAGATACGATAGTTCCACCTTATCGTATCTACAGACTGATAAAACTACTTTGTATAAATTTGTTATAAACGAGTATCCAGATTTCGACGCTGAAAATATTAATGGAGATTATAACCTGTATTTGCTTCCAAATCAGGCAAATGCCAAACATATTGATGCAGTACTAGAAAATGAATTACTGAAAGTAATCAATGTGTTAAATATAGATTGTGGAAACTTCAAGAATGAGCTAGAAAAATTTTCAAAATTCGTATCAGATTGGTACAAAGGCAGTTTAGGGGGTCACTACGCTCTAACAAAAAAACACATTTTATGTAAGCTGTTTGAAATATTAATTAGTCAGTACGAGCTAGATTTAAGGCAGCAACCCTTTGCAAATACTGCTGGCATTGAAAAATCTCTTTGGAATACCTTAGTAAACAAACATAAAATGACAGTAGTTGATGCTACAAACTCGATTTGTTCTTTTCTGACTGCAAATATCAGAATTAGACTTGAGCAATTCTGTAATGTGCCCCTTAAATGCTGGAGCGATACCTTGTCTACCGACGCACAGAACAAATTTTATGAAAACCATGTACATCTTAAGCCTAATATGCTTAGAATAGTAGGAAACCACGGACGAATAACATTTTTAGATATATATAAATGTCTATGGCTAACCGGAGAATGTCCCTTGCTGTTGGAAGTAAACGACCAAAAAAGCTATAGAAACATAATAAACATATTAAAACTGTCGGGTCACGATTGTAAAATCATTGTTGTTAACAAATCGAATGAAGATCTTTCAAATGACAGCAACGATGCAAACATGTTTTGTTCATTGAAAGATTTGGACCGTGAAAGTCGAACGCAAATTCTTCAGCACCTAGTTAAACTGCAAGGAAGATCGTCAGTCAAACTAGAAAAGCTCCTTCATGAAGATATCTTCGAATATGTGAAATGCGATGATATAATAAAAATCTTACAAAATACTTTCGATATTGGAGATGCACTAAAGTCTCTCCCTCCATATTTCATTCCTAGAAGCGTTGCAAAGATTTTCCTGAAGATTGACGTTTTAAGGATGGTCGAAGACGAAATGTTCCTTTTAAGCAATTATTGTAAGGACTCTCATAGAGTTCCAGTGCACGAACGTGTCTGCTATTTTTCAGAAGATGTAGACTTGGAGGAATTAAGGAACAGTAGAATAATAGTTGTTCACAAAAACGTCGACTTGGAACTAAACGAGCGGTTACAGTTTGCAAATCGGATAGTTCACCACCTGTCTTTCTATAATAAGGATCGTCTAGAATGGAAGTGGTCATCTGGAAGTACAAATAATATAAGTTCTTTTCGCGACCATGTAGAACGCGAGTTTGAAAATCACTTCGACAGTTATTTTGACAATTCTATCAATATAATCAGTGAGATTCCAGGAATGGGCAAATCTGTTTTAATGGACTATCTAGCGTTACAGGCCCCAGCTGCCAAATGGGTGCTAAGAGTTGATCTAAACAAACACCACAAATATTATAGCCAAGGAAATCTGAAACAAGCTAGTACCACGGGTTCTCAGCATTTAAATTATTTCTACAATTCCCTTGTAAAGGAACGCCCGTCCAAACTAAACTTAGGCACATTGGTTTTCCAACAACTTCTAAAATCCCAAGATGTTATTGTATTCCTAGACGGCTACGATGAAGTATCAGCTAAATACAAGGAAGAAGTAATAAATATCGTTATGTCGTTGCTCATGGAAGGTTATAATGTTTGGTTAACGACTCGACCTCATTTGAAGTACTACTTGGAAGGAAAATTTGGTGTTTTGTCTATTTATCTCAAACCGTTTGACGTCGATGATCAAGAACATTTTCTAAAGGCGTACTTTGCTAATCGCAATTTACCTCTGGTATCGAACCTCTGCTCAGAGAACAGGACCACGTTGTTTATTAAACAGTTATTACAAGCAGCCAAGAAGAATTTGTATGATAGGGACAATCAATTTACGGGGATCCCCTTGCAAACAGAGCTACTTGCGGATTTCTTTTACTCTAAACTTAAAAAATTTCTAGTCCATCCTGCTGATGTAACTTTCGACGAAGGATTCGATTTGCTAAACCTATACCAGAATTTCATTGATAAAAAATTTTACATATTATGTGAAAGGTTTGGGGACGGAATGGCAGACAGTCACATAATGTGTAGAGAAGATCAGGAGCGTTTTGCCATAAAGCTGGTCTTTCGAATGGAGGAAATTGAAAAAATTCGAATTTTTCAAGATTTGAGTACTTACAAAGACGATGTACGGAAAATGGAGGTGTTGCAACGGGACGGCATCATTCTGGTCGACGAACAACAAAACGTAAGCTGCATACACAGCACGTTCGCTGAATTTCTTGCAGCTAAGTGGTTAGCAGCAAATTTGAAAAGTACTGACGAAGAAATAAGACGATTGATCTTCAACTTAGTTCAGCAGAGATTTACCGATGGCTATCAGTTTCTGTTTAGTATATTCGATCGCTTTCTAGCAAAGAACTGTCCGCTTCACCTGGCAATCATCAACGGACAAATGAGCAAAGCCGCAGAACTTATGAATACAGGCTCTTGCAACATTAGGGACCTTGACGAAGGCGGAAGATCGGTTTTACACATGATGGCTTTGTACGGCCATCAATTTCCATTACCGTTTGACCTGCTGAAGATTCATTTATTGCAGGAAATTAGCATACCGATTTTCGTCGAACAGCTTATCGATGATCTATATCCGGTAGTTGGACGCGACTCAATAGGATACAGTCCACTAGATTATGCCTTATCTAATCGTTGTTTGCTTATTGCTAAAAAGTTATGCGATAAATCGAGAGAAATAAATATTAGAGTCAACTTTAATTTAATCTTTAGAGGTGATTATCTCAAATATTGCATCGAATTGAAGTATAAGTCTTTGTTTGAGGTGCTATTACAGTACTTCGCTTTTAGAAGTATACTACTTAAACATGTAAGTCACAACATAAATATTAAACAATATCTTCAGCATAGCATTCGTCCTCATGACTATATATGTCATTCAGGCGTTATAGATTTTATTAAAGAATTTAAAGATATGACATTATTACAGTTCATCAAAACGTACGACAAACCTAAGAACGATTTTCTGTTTGTTATAAATCTTCTTAAAGATAATCAGCTAATCTTGCCGGAAGACTTTAAAATAAATCAACAAGACGTCGATAACAACTCTCTTCTCCACTACGCTGTGTTACATGAAAAACTACCACTAGTGCGTTTGCTACTAAAGATGGGTGCACCAATCGATGTCCAGAATAACGACGACAATACGCCTTTGCATTTGGCATTTATAGAATGTCATTCCGAAATTATAAAGTTTCTACTCAGTAAAGGTGCTAGTACTAACATTCCTGACAAACAGGGAGACACCGTTTTACATCTGGCAGTTCGTACCACCGATCAAGGATTCTTTCCCCGACATTTCTTCAACGCTGCTCCTATCAGAAAAATTAAACTATTGCGTACTCACGCTGCCAACGTAAATGCCGAAAACGGCAATGGAGAAACCCCTCTTCACGTTGCAGTACTTAAAGGTTGCTGTATGACGTCGGCTGAGCTTCTTCTGAGTGGTGCAGATGTGAATAAAAAGGACATCCATGGAAATTCTCCTCTACATTTGGCACTAATGAACAATAACATAAATCTTGCAAATTTGCTTTTATTATATGGAATAGATGTGAATCTACAAAATAACAGGGGCGAGACTATTATCCATATTGCCGCCATCAATGGTTGCTCTTCCATCATCGTGGAAGCTTTATCAAAAGGCGCCGATATAAACAAGCAAGATCATTTTGGGAATACTCCGTTGCTTATGGCATCAAAAGAAGGACAAGAACATGTAGTGAGTCTACTTTTGCATAAAAACTCAGATGTTAATCAAGCAAATTTAGACGGTTTGACGCCATTACATTTCGCTGTGGAAAAGGGACTTTGCGGTTCTGTTCTGAATCTTCTCTCAAAACCAATCTACGTCAATAGACAAAGCCATGATGGAGATACGCCGCTTCATTTAGCTATCAATAGAGAACCTTCTTCAATTGATGAAGACATTGTAAATCTGCTACTGTCTTATGGTGCCGACGTTAACCTTCGTAATATGAATGGAGAAACTGTCCTTCATTGTGCTGCTGAAAATGGAAATGTCAACATTATTTCCCAACTAATATTGAAAGGAGCCGATATTAATATACAAAACCGAAAAGGCAATACACCACTTCACTTAACGCTGAAGACTGAAAAGACTTCTACGAAGAAAGTACGTTTTTTCAACGAAGAAGTTTCGAACGCTGTTTGGTCTGGATGGTGGCCCACTATCGCTAATACTCTCTTCAATATGTTCCTTACAGAACAAGAATTTACAAATAACGACCAGCTTCATCTAACATCGATCGACGATTATACACAAACTGCAAATCTACTTATTTCTAACAACGCCGATGTAAATATCGTGGACGAAAGTGGAAAATCGGCTCTTCATTATGCAGTTGAAGGATCTTCTGGATCTTATAGAGATATAATTCTAGAATTACTGGCAAAAGGCACGGACATCAATAAAAAGGACACACACGGCGACACTGCGTTACATCTAGCATTCAGGAAAGGGTACAGAGACATAGCAGTGCTTTTGATGAGCAAAGGTGCTGATGAAAAAATTAAAAATAATATGGGAGTAACTGCTAATGAGTATTTCGATGATAAATCACTAACTCCATTGCTATTGCGAGGAAAACGTGTTTTCCAGAAGAAATCTCGTTTTAGAAGACATAGAACTAACTAGAAACCATAAGTAAAAGTCTATAACGAAACAATCTAGTTCAAACATTTTCAAAATATTCGTAGTTTTTACTTATGATTATATTTATATTTAGAATTAACATTAAAGATATTTTCGTGTATGCTATAAAAATTGTATGTTATTTAAGTTACATAGTATGTTTTAGCTTACTGTAGCGGCTTTTGATGTAATTGATATATATATACATATATATATATACGTTTTCAGTGTCTACACGTACAAAGTCGCAAGTAATTGTAACATGTTTCATTATACACTGGTTCCTATGAGAGTTCTATGACAGTTGACAGTTTGTACCGTCTTCGAACTACACACTACACAAGCCGCTATTGTAAGATAAAACGTCGTATATCACAAGTGACTGAAATGCCATTATACGCTCTTAAAACTTAGAAAAGAAGAATCTCACTTGCGTATAACAACTTATTTCACTCACCTATAATAAAATGTACTATTGTATGAATACATTGATTTATTTATTTGTAAAATATAGTTTTATGATTCAAATATTTATAAGTTAAAATAATAAATACTATTGACTAATTCAAGCTGACTGCATCGAAACCATCAGTCAAAAGTGGTTGTTATTTTAGCTTAACTTAAAAATAAATTAAACTAATTAATTTTTAATGTAACCAATTATTATCTGAAAAACTAACGTTGCACTACAAAAATGTATTTGGAATTTGTACAGTATCGAAACCGTTGCACGTATACCAAGGTGAATAAAATTAACACAAAACTCTTTTTAAGTAACTTCATCTAGTTTCAAATTAGATGATGTAATGCGTCTTTTTTACTTAGCCTTATACTCTACTGTACTATTAATCTACGTTGCCCTGGGTTTGCTAGTTTAAATAGTCGTAGAAACACAAAACTCTATTAAATCTTAGAATGGCTTTTGGAAAGTTAATATTGCTCTGTCTGACCTGCTCGTTGTCGCCTAGAATGCTGAAATTGTGCATGCAAATACTGCCAGCAATAAAATCCCAACAGTTTACATAAAAACATATAAAATCTGTAATAGAAACACAAACACAAGAAAATACATTTACATAAAACGCTAAAAATAAACGACGCCAATTGTTACAGGCGAAAACGGTATTAACGACACAGAACAATTTGTTACAACGTAGATATTCTTTAAAGCAAAACCGTCAGTTTGTTTCCACATAAAAACTACACAATCGGGAAAATTACGCAGATTCGTCGCCCCAACCCCGTTACGATGAGCTGTAACAAGAGGTTCCGGCTTGAAACGCTCAGCAAGAAGAGCGGGTTCTTTACGACCTTAGATTAGGGCTACAATCCGGTAAACGAAATCCGGATGTTAAATACGCCACCACTTTCTTCCTGAATCGGGAAAATCAACACAAGTAGACCCACTCTGAAAGTGGAAGAAAGTAAGCCCAGCTTTCTACTTCTAGCGTGGCAAAGCTGGAACGGCGAGCAGTTGGGCCGAACTTACCTTTAATTGCAATTGATTACCGTCGTCTGAATTCCTGTACATCGGAACAAAATACACAATATATGCATGCATCATCAATTTATCAATGAGAAACACAAAAATAATTAACAAAGAACACTATTGATGTAGTAAAATACATATGTGTCAATGAATATTCAAAGGTTTACTCGTTACAGTTAAAAATATATGCGAAAGAGGTTACTCAGGTTAAATGTGCAATATTTAAACAGGCGGTAAAATTGACAACAATCGACATGACTGCATCCAAAACGGTAATAACTTTAAGTTGTTCACAAACGACCTACGTTACAACAATCAAAATTGACAACAATTACTCAAATAGTGACACAACGACAATGATTGCTTGATCTCACAGCGCAAGACTACATACAGACATTAAAACTTGACGGTAAAGGCTACAATTTAAGAAGGCGGTAAGTTCTGTTCAACATCTTTAAAATTTAAATAAATAATGGCACGACGGCCAAGACGATACTTCGAAATCACTTCACTATAAATGTATATGCCTTACAACTGCTATCAACTAACAAATACTTGGTAGAGGGAATTCAGATGCTCTATAATGGTGTCCAGCTCAAACTGTAGGTCCTATCTCAGCTATTGCCTCAAAAAGAACCACAGGAAACTAGATAGGGGTAATATTCGAGCGGATGTGACGGCATTATATCCCCCAGGTCGGGTTATTTAAACGACGCCAGTACAACGGCAAATTCGCTACGACATTCGGGACTCCGTTACAATGGTAGGTTTAGTTTAACAGGTGTGATTTTTACTTAAAATTTGCTGTACGCGTAAATTGGAGTTACTATCTCCACGATACAGAAAAACTCGGCTAAACGTTCACAAGCACGTCACCCTTCACTTAGATTGACGATGGCAACAATGTAGCCTCACTAATGTCGACTTCCGTCAAGGCCATGGCCTCGCCGGAACCAACGACCCACGCCTCTGAACGTTCCGAGTGCCCGCCGATGATTGATGCTTCGGACTCAGATCCCAAAACCAAATAAGAATGCGCATGAGGTACTCAGCTTCGCACCTTGTTCCACTCATTGACCGCGTGGAAACGTTTCATGCTAATGATGGAATCTTGACTCAGCACCATACCTAAGACTTCGGTGAAGTTTTCGCCTGCATGACGACATATTTGCGGACAATAGTCCTCCAGAGCGTTGAAAGATACGATAAGCGGACTAAGTCATTTCATCCGGTGCAGAAAACATATCTAAATTTAGAGCACGCATATCTGAATTTGAATTAGTGATATAAAGTGAGCTGGAAAACGCTAATATTTGAAACGGACGGAATAATGTTTTAGGTACACTACTAAACTGTTAATTTAGGCTTAAGGTATGTGGGAAAAATACTAAAATCTGAATTTCGAATGCCGGAAAGCTCTAAATTCCGAAAATTGTCCTCACACAATACATACAGTTTACGCGTGCAACAATGTAAACTTATTATTGTAAATATATACGAGCAAAAGCTGTTTCTACTAGCGTTGATACATATAAAATATTGGTAAACCTTATATTTAATTAGAAACTACAGTTCAAACACAAACCTCGTGAAAATGTTTAAGTCTCAAACACAAATTCTTTGAAGACGGGCCTGGTTATTCGCGGACGCTCTTGTAGCTATTTTCATATGTTTTAGCGCTTACTACGAATGCTGATTCAGCGGTGACGCTGTATTCACTTCGCGCGCTTTCCCAGGTGTCGCAAAATTGCGTCATTCGCTATTAAACTTCCGGTTTCGTCAACTTTACTGGAATCCGCACTGTGTGCTACTTTAAATCCAAAATTGCGGCTTCTAGCTGTGTCGACTGGAACACCGCAAGGTTCAATCTCAAAACTGCATCTTAGCTGGCGATGCAATAGATGTAGGTGGCTTCTCAACGTAGATCCACACAGTCACTTTTTTATGCACTTAATTTACATGCGTAACTTCTCTTAGGTAATGGGCATTATGATCCGATCGCTTAATCCAGAGCGACTGACTACTTTTCTTTTCTCCCCGCGCATCACTTGCTTTGTTCTATTTATAACTACACGTGTTCGATCAGCTATCTTGGCGCATTCACTTACACACGCGAAACTTACACTGCGTATCAAATTAATTAATACATAATTATTCCTCATTATGTATTAATTAATTCAGCTTTATTACTAGGAGGATATGGTTAAATACCAGAAATATGATATAAATGTAGGGTGACACGAATCAGCTCATTACTCTTCCTAACACCTTTTCCAGATTTTCAATGATAAACTTAATGATTTACTTACTTTGTTTGACGTCTTACAACTTCTTAAAGTTTTTAAATTATTCAACCTTTTCCATATTTTACCTTCCATACCTTTGTCATCCAATCCAATCGATCTAGCCTTTCGAGATAGTTATCAATACACGTGTTTCCCATATTTTTTAGTAGGTAATTTTCTAACTTCTTTTTTTGTGTACGTACTTCTATTGAAACGTTGCGGAACGTTAGTCACTATGGGTGCATAACAAGGCCAAATATGCCTGAGTATTCTCATTCTCAGGGTACTCAAACAACACGAGTCACCAAAGAGAATGGTCATCACTTAGATTCTTGTTCGAGTTCACAAGATGCAAGACACATTAAGACAGAGAATGCTGGACGGTCTATACCGAAATTCGATGTTACAAAAAATATACAACCTATTAGCACTAATTTCCAAGTCAGCAAGCATTGAGTCTCCTTAGAGTGACAATCAGCGAGAAAATGTAAAGTGAAACATACATTTAGAAAGACCAGATGCCCGTATAATGGTTTCATGGAAGCCTTGGAAGTGCATGTATTTCATTAGAAAGGTCTGAAATAAACTTAGCTAAATAGATTACAGTGGACTATCACCAATTAATCTAAATACTCAGAGTCCCGAGGAATCTACAAAAAACATATGTAGGCCCTTAAGGATCCTCCATAATGCTAAGTTTTATTCGATTTCTCTGAGAATGTTTCGTTGCGAAATAATGGTCGAAATAGTTTGCGAATTTCGAACGCCCTGTATAGACGTCCTACCGAAGAAGAACAACATTAATAAAAATAATACAAAAACAGCATACACAATACAATAATTTTACAACAGCAAATCCCGAACACCAATTTATTAACGTACGTATTCTAACGAGCATGGGCACTTAATATTATTATTTTTAATGTTACATTAAATTAAATATTTTTGTAGCTACTCAAAAATTGCTTATATAAATACTAGGTTCAAATTTATTTGAAGAGCCACGTATTTCGTCCTTTAATTTAATCGTTTAATCTTTATATCAGTTGACTAGCTCGGTAGAACATGAATATTCAATCAGTGTTGAGTTTTAACACTTAAGTAAAATAATAATTTGATTAAATTGCCATTAGATCCAATGCTGAATTGGTTAAACGATATTGTTGCATTATCGCAATAAAACGTTGTTCACACCTTGAAATAACCTCAATTATATTTACTATTGAATAAAGCAACTAATTACAATCTGTGTACTTAAGTAACTCTTATTTCTTTGTATTGGCATGAGATAAAAGAATGCCGATTTTAGATACCTGTTTTTTGTTCACTGCACCAACACCGCAGATGTCTTCCTGCTTGTGGCGAGGTTACTACTAACTATACCGCTGAGCTATGTAGATAGAAACCAAGTACAGCACTGGGGAATATCCGCCGTCGCTCAAATGTCTTCGCATACAAACTCCACCAATGCCGCTGGGATTTGCAGACGAAAACCAAGTACAGCAGTGAAGTCCACACTGTCGTCCCTTGATGGCTTTGCTTCTCCATCAGTGGTCCCCGGTTACATTCATTTTCGAACTACTTAATTATGTATGGTTCGTGCGTTAATTTCTTAATATAACGTTCGTTATTAAAACACCATTCAGCTTAATTACTTGTTTATTATTCGGTTTATGCTTGTAAACCAGCCCCAACAATAATTTCTTTGCTCGTTGGAGTTACTATCTTTTAGTTTGTTATTTCTTAATTAATTTCACTTAAACACATTTTAACGATTCTAGCATGTATAACAGTATTTAGCATTACCTTTAAGGTAATTTCACAGTAAACTTCTGCTTAATTGGATTGCACATGCATATTTACTTTTATTAAATGTGAAACTGGCTTATATTGATCTAAAAGCAATTTTTTAACATTCATGTTCAGTTACTAGTCCCTCAAACGCTACCTGCTACACATTTAAGTGAATCATGTTCACCAAAACCTAGTCATGGTTCTATTAAAACACTTCTTTATTTTATCCAAAATTAGCATTTTTAACGATTGAACCATAACCAATTCGTTATATTTATTTAATAATTTTTTAAACATAGCTGATGAATTAAACAAAACCGCTTGTGGGTGAAAAAAAAATGCTTTTAAGCTACCTAAATACAGGGCATTAAGAAAAAGTAAGTTTGATTTGTCACACTTTTTGAGCCACCTTGTATAATCAAAAATATTTTAATAATGTGCACCACCTTCGTACCTACAACTTGTATATAATATAAGCGTACTGTAAGAGTAGAGCCTTTGGGGCGTTATATCTTACATAAATATGCTCATATGTACTGGTTGAAATAAAACGCGTGTTTGCTTTATGAACCAATATAATGAACTATTTATAAATTTGTTTTAGAATCGTTGCCTACACAATATGTCTCTGGCAACTATGAACCGTAAAATTACTCCCCCCCCCCCCCAAAAGAAGAGGGAGGGAGGCCAGGTAGGAAAACTAATATAACCCCGTATGAGAGTAACAGGATTATATTTAGCTACAAAACATCCTGGATCTATTCAACAATCCTTAAAAACTAATAACAATAATTCATAACAATAAATAATAACACACACCACACACGTCCCTGGAGATATCTTGTTGGGCGTCGGACTCCATCTACTTCGCAGATGTAAGCTGAAAGAAATGAAAAAAAAAGGAAGCGTGTATAAAAATAATATTAACGTAACTGTTAAGTGTTTCATAAAATTGTGCCGCCTCGCTTGTAGTTGCGTATTTTACTATGCGCATTTCAGCACTTCTTGGGCGCGACTGCCCTCACCACTTACGTTCCGTCTGTCAAACTGACTGCACGCGAACCGGTCCACTCCGAGAAACGCTAATTCTTTGTTTAAATGTTCAATGTTTGTATGATAATTTATTGCGAATAAATTACCTACTTTGCTTTCAACGAGTGTATAATTTAGTGAAGAATAAATCAATACAGTCCATTACAGTCCAAGGCGAGCTAGCAACCAGGAATTTTCCAAGCATAACGGAAACCTGGGAGGCTCAACCAACATTGTTCCTTCGAGCCGCATGGATCATCGGCCCGGATTCGCAGCCTAAACAAGGCAAGTACACGCAGTTTCAATCGTGTTAAATTCGTCCCTAACGAGAGGAAGTAAGACAGCATACGGTGCTATCAACGTGGGAGCGAGAGGGCCAAACGCCGAGTTCCGCGCCAAGTTCGTGCAGGTGGGCAGGCCAGCTGCAGACGAGACGGCAGTTCAAGCCACAACAACGGAAAAGGCGGCACATACACCAATATCAATGTAAGCCTAATTTCGCTTTGTAAGATTTCCTATGCATGAATTTGGTTTTCTATGATCTGTGTCTGCATGTGCATAATTTCAGCTGCGTATTAGTGCGTAAACAAATGGTTTATGAGTCATATAAACATTTTAATTGCGTAAAGTGCCAAGCTATTTTGGTTGGTCGCGAGTACAATATCCCCTGCATGTTTCATATTGCAGTCGAATTATTCACAAGTTAATCTCGCGTTGTACCAGCGCCGTTCTCTGCGTCGTAGCGCCAAGTTAATTTCGCGCCGTGGCAGCGCTGTCTTGCGTTGTAAACAAAATTCCGTGCCAGGGGCGTACGAAAGTTGGTTCTATCAGTTAAACTGTTTTAATTTCAACAATTATGGATCCGCTTGTAAGAGCACGTGGCTCTATCAAAGGCAAGCTTACGCGTTTCGCAAATTACGTGCAATCTTTGCAAACAATTCATGATGAAGATCAATTCTTATCTAGCGCTCAGATTATTCAATTGCAAAAAAGATTGAATGATACAGCCACCTTGTTATCAGAATATTATGCGGTTCATGAACAAATTTTAGAAAACAGTAAGGATGCAGAATCTGAAATGCAGCAACAAGTTGAATTTGAAGATTCTTATTATTTTGCAATTTCACAAGCTGAATATTTGATTAATGAATACAACAAACAGTCTGATGTTGCACCAGATCGTTATGGATCTCCTAACGGTAGCGTGAGATCAGGGCATTCAAGCTGCAGCTCGCATTGCAGAGCTGTACGCCTTCCTACCATCTCGATTCCCAAATATTCAGGGAACGTATCAGAGTGGTTGGAATTTCGTGAGATTTTTATTAGTTTAATTCATGAGAATCAAGCGCTAACTAATATTCAAAAACTGCATTACTTAAAGGCTAGTTTACAGGGTGATGCAAGCCAAATTATAAAAAGTTTAGAGTTTACTGCGAGTAATTATATTCTAGCTTGGGATGCATTGTGTAATCGTTACAATGATCCAAAAATTCTGATTCATAACCACCTCAATGCTATTTTCGAACTTGAATCGTGCAGTAAGGAATCTGCAACTAAATTACGTACGATTAGCGATATGTTATTCACACATTTTACAGCAATCAAATCATTAGCAACCGAAAGCGAGCTTCTAGATGTTGTTATCATTTATGTCGTTTCTAAAAAACTGGACCCCACGACATTCCGTGAATGGGAGGTCCTTAGAAACCGGTCAAGTTCTGATCTGCCTAATCTTGACGAGTTCAAGGAATTTCTGCAAAACACAGCAAATCTTCTAGAAACTCTAGAAGTAAAAAATATTAAGCTTGTTTTGTGTCAGGTACCCCTTCGTGTCCATTTTGTAAAGGATCTCATCCCTTGTACAAATGCGATAAGTTTGTCAAGCTGTCTTCTCTTGACAGAAATTCAAAGGCAAAGGAGCTCGGTGTATGCTTTAATTGCCTAACTCAGGGTCACCTTTCGAGCCGCTGTAGCTCCAAATATACGTGTAGAAAGTGCAAATCAAGGCACAACACCCTTCTTCATGAGGACAAACCTCAAAATGCTTCTTCTAGTCAACCACGATCTGCGATGTCGGCAGAAACCCCTGTTGAACTAAATCAATCGATTTCTGCATTCTGTTCGAATGCTTTGCAGGTACTCTTACCTACGGCTACCGCTAAACTCATCGCTGATGATGGTACGCCTCATGTTGTGCGAATCCTGCTGGATTCCGGTTCCCAATCGAACTTCATACGTTCAGATTTGTGTAAAAGGTTGAAGCTTCCAATTCGCGAAGTCAACGTTACTGTTTCTGGCTTAAGTAAAGCTACTTCTCAAATCAAAGCTAGGTGTGATATCAAGCTGCAAGCCCCTCACACCTCATACAGTATTGGCCTATCCTGTCTTGTTCTCGATGAGATTACAGGTACAACCCCAAGTTTTCGTGTCCAGCGAAACAGTTTCAAGGTTTCTGATAACATCAAGTTATCAGATCTGTCCTACGACCAACCGGGCACCATCGACATTCTGATTGGTTCGCCCATTTTCTGGCAGCTCCTTTGTATTAGACAAATTGGTCTAGGCCCAAATCTTCCCATCCTCCAAAAAACTCGTTTTGGTTGGATTGTTTCTGGCCCTACAGGCCCCCCTTCTGCGTACCCTGTACAGTGCAATCTTGGCACGATCGAGGATGCTTCTGATCCCATTGCTAGGTTTTGGCAACTCGAACATTACCCAGAGGAAAAGGTCCGCACAAATGAAGAGAACGCCTGTGAGGCACATTTCGTGCAAAATACTCAACGAGAAGCGAATGGTCGATTCGTTGTCTCTATCCCTCTCAAGAAACCTGTAGAGGCACTGGGTGATTCATTGCAAATCGCTCAGAAAAGATTCTTATCATTAGAGAAGCGGTTACAAGCGAACCCTGACTTGTCCAATCGCTATTCGAATTTCATGAATGAATATTCTGAATTAGGTCATATGTCCGTTTCAAACCCTAATTCAAACGAGATATCCTTTTATCTACCCCACCACGGAGTCTTAAAAGAGGAAAGCCTTCGGTGGCATGGTCCCACCTGGCTAAGCGAAGGTGAGGCATCTTGGCCTACTTCCAGACATGTTCTTGCTGAGCTTCCAGAATTCAAAAAAGAAGTTCAGAGTTTTTCTGTAACCTCTGTTGAACCATTTCCGTTCAATCAGTATTCAAGTTTGGCTCGCTTACAACGAGTTACAGCTTATTGCTTTCGTTTTTATAACAATGCGCGGACCCCCAAAGCTGATCGTCTTTCTGGGCCCCTTTCTACAGATGAACTGCAAGCATCCCTTGTAAGGCTTGCAAGGTTTTCACAACGCGAGTCATTTCCTGATGAATTTAAGTTGTTGTCACAGAACAAGCCTGTGAAACAATCTTCTGCTTTGATATCCTTGAATCCTTTTCTGGATTCTAAGGGACTGCTAAGAGTTGGTGGTAGGCTCCACAACTCTCAATTACCTTTTGACAAGAAGTTTCCTCTAGTGATTTCTGGCAAACATCCATTCGCCAAACTCCTAGTCTCACATGAGCACCTTCGGCTTCTCCATGCCGGACCTCAAATGCTGTTAGCTAATCTCAGAGAACGATATTGGATTACATCTGGCAGAAATATAGTCAAGCAAGTGGTTCATCAATGCTTGCGGTGTTTTAGATTTTCTCCTAAGTTAACCGAACCCATAATGGGAGCAGGGGCGCGCCGCCCCAGTGTGCGGTGTGTGCACCGCACACGGGCAACAGTCCGTTTAGGGGCAACACGAAGGGAATTCGATATGTTTTATTCTTCTATTACTGAGTCTCCCTATCTAATAAAAATTATCAAAGAGTGAAAAATAAAATGTCATGCCTACCGAGTTGATTATGTAAACCGATCCGTCTATCTTGATAAACGCGATCGCACACCCGAAAACTTTGTAAATAAATATTAAGCACGTGCGAATCTTTAAAACGATTATTTATTACTGTTTTGGCTGCAGCAATTCGATTTATGTTTAATTCTATTTCTCTTAGGGAGAAAATAACATTTTCGGGTTCATTGTCATTTCCGCATTCAAGTGATAAAGTGTGCAAGTTGTGTTGAGTGTTGCAATAGAAGTAGTACGGAGACAAAAGCGAAAAATGTAAGTAATCAAATAATTTTCAATTTTTAAATTCTTTTTATTCGGGGCTGAAATTCGTTTTGAATTTTTTCTCATTTCTTTACTTTGTTATGCTTTCAGACATTTAATTACTGCAGCTGAACAATGCCGATAAAACAGAATCTGGTTATCAACATAGAAAAAAGCAACTAGAAAAACGGAAAAATGTAGAAAAACAAGCTGGGGCATTAGAAAAATATTTGAAATTACAACACCCGCAACCATCTACATCTACTAGTAAAGCCGAGCAAGAGTCCCCTGAAGACATCGAAGAAAAAACTGAGCAAGAATTAGGAGATGGCCAGGAGGAAATGCATCAGCATGTAACAGCCCCTTTCCCACCCGAACTTGCCGAAGATATAATAAGTGATGATCCTGGTATGTGGCCAGATAATTTATTAAATAACTCTATTCAAATCTTGGTACAAAATCAACCTAAGCAAGTAAAAAACGTAACTATCCTGCCGATGAGAAGGGACTCAAATTTTCTGACGTATATTATTATAGGACATTGCCAAATGGCGAGAAATGCGAAAGAAATTGGTTATTGTACTCGGTATTGAAAAATTAAGTTTTTTGTTTTTGTTGTAAATTATTTACAGAGAGCATAAGCCATACTTTAGTCACTGAAGGTTCAGCTGACTGGCAACATTTATCGTTGATATTATACAGGCAGGAAAAAAGTTCAATACACATTAAAAATTGCAACAAATGGATACAACTAGCAAAAGCATTTAAGACCCAAACAACTATAGACAAAATTCAACAAGAAGTTTATAACATTGCAAAAAAAACATTGGTATGACGTGATAGAACGAATTATATACTTCATACAATTTTTGGCTCGTCAAAATCTCGCGTTTCGTGGAAAATCAAATTAATTTTTTGATGCCAATAACGGGAATTTTTTAAAACTTGTTGAAATGGTGTCTAAATTTGATGCTACTATGTCAGCCCATGTAAGACGAATTCAAACTTCAAAAAGTTTGAAATATATGCCTACTTATCTGGGCGACAAAATTCAGAACGAAATCCTAAATTTATTGTCAAATGAAATAAAAGAATCTATTTTGAGAATGGTACAAGAGTCAAATTATTTCAGTTTAATATTAGACTGCACACCCCATACTAGTCACACGGAACAATTAACGATAATCATTCGTTTCGTAAAACTAAACACCACATCTAGAAAGGTAGAAGTCCATGAACATTTCTTAGGTTTTTGCCCGATTACAAATGTTGATTTGATTGTAATAGACACGGGTTTAAGTTCCTTAAATAATAGATTTGACCTAATAAAAGAACACAGTAGCTTGTTTAATTTTCTTTATAACGTGCACGGTTTAAAAGAAGTTGAAGATGAAGCCATTTTAAATAACTGCAAAGACCTACAACTAAAACTGTCTGACAGTAGTAGAAATGAAACGGACATTGATGCCCTAGAACTTTACCAAGAAATAAATGTTTTGAAGTATATGCTAAGACCTAGTATGAGAGTATGACTGCTTTTAACGTACTGGAATATATTTTAGAAAACAGTTTATTCACTACGTTTCCTAACACTGTGATTGCGCTAAGAATTTTCAAAACTCAAAATTATAAAAAATTATTTGAGAACCACCATGACCCAAACTAGACTGGTCAATATGGCTACAATTTCAATAGAACATGAACATGCCGAGCAACTACAACTTCATGAGTTTATAAAAAAGTTTTCGGAAATAATTACCAGGCGCGTTGAGTTCTTGTAAATACTTAGATTTATTCTAATCATATGTTTGTGCTTATATTTACTGTTATTTTGTTAAAAGTTCAGCCATTTTATTTATGTATTAAACTTCTTAAGGTTTGTTATAAACTTTTTTTTTTTGGATTTTATTTTATATTTTTATTCTGTATTTTAATATAGGACATTTCTTTGTGAGTTTGAAGTTTTTTTTACTTTTGAAAGTACTACTAGAGTTAGGGGCAACAAAAAATATCCGCACACAGGCAACCAAAATATGCGGCGCGGCCCTGAATGGGAGATCTGCCAGCCTCTCGTATTCAATCATCGCCCCCATTTCATACGACTGGTATCGATTATGGTGGACCGTTCATGATAAAGGATCGCAAAGGACGTGGTTCTAAACTAGTAAAGTCCTACCTTTGTCTATTCGTTTGTTTTGTCACAAAAGCAGTGCATCTTGAATTGGTCGCTGACCTTTCTACTGAAGCTTTCTTAATGGCTTTTCGCCGGTTTGTAGCTCGTCGAGGCAAACCGCTCCATGTCTATTCAGACAATGGCACTAATTTTGTCGGCGCTAATTCCGAATTAATCGAATTAGGCAATTTTCTTGCGGAACAAGGCCTTTCTATTTCCGAATCAGTCGCGAACGACGGAGTAGCTTGGCATTTTATACCCGCGCACAGTCCCCACTTTGGCGGATTGTGGGAGGCCGGAATTAAGTCCTCCAAACATCACATACGGCGCGTTATAGGTAACGCTAGTCTAAATTACGATGAATTTTGCACTTTGCTAGCACAGGTGGAAGCGACCTTAAACTCCCGACCCCTGTCCCCTTTGTCCGCTGATCCAAACGACCTTCAGCCTTTGACTCCTGCTCATTTTCTGATCGGTCGTCCGTTGGTGTCACTGCCTGATCCCAACGTTACTGAGATAGCCGAATCTCGGCTGTCTAGATACCAAAGAATACAACAGCTCCACCAGAATGTATGGAAAAGATGGAGCAAGGAGTACATCTCAGAACTCCAACAGCGCACCAAATGGCGCACACACACTTCGGACCTCCAGCCTGGTTCCATGGTCCTCATCAAAGATGACAACCTTCCCCCTCAGAAGTGGAGGTTAGGCCGGGTCACCGAGCTGCACCCTGGCCTTGACGGCGTTACGCGTGTGGCGTCAGTGAAAACTGTGTCAGGGATCGTAAAGCGATCCTTCGTCAAATTGTGTCCGCTACCTAGTATTGTGAACTAGCACGTTAGCGCCCTGCGCAGTGTTTCGTAAAGCCTTTTGGCTATCCATTGTTCGGGTTTTCTTGTATTACCTTAAGATCCATGTATTATTATGCTTTGTATATGTCGATTTTGGTTAGATGTTTTACTCTAGATGTTACATGTCAAATTTGTACTGTTGTTATTTGAAAGGTTACCCTTTCCAAGGCGGGCGGTATGTTAAGTGTTTCATAAAATTGTGCCGCCTCGCTTGTAGTTGCGTATTTTACTATGCGCCTTTCAGCACTTCTTGGGCGCGACTGCCCTCACCACTTACGTTCCGTCTGTCAAACTGACTGCACGCGAACCGGTCCACTCCGAGAAACGCTAATTCTTTGTTTAAATGTTCAATGTTTGTATGATAATTTATTGCGAATAAATTACCTACTTTGCTTTCAACGAGTGTATAATTTAGTGAAGAATAAATCAATACAGTCCACTACAGTCCAAGGCGAGCTAGCAACCAGGAATTTTCCAAACATAACGGAAAACTGGGAGGCTCAACCAACAGTAACAATAAAAATAAAATAAAACAAAAATAAAATATATGAAAGCATGCAAACACATGTAGAAAGTAGGCAGGTTTCAGTCGGTCATAGCTGACTGTTCCGCTGATACCTTCCAGCGACATGTATTTTTCAGAACGGTGTACAATTTTGAAAGGGCCTAGATAATTGGGTTTGATGCCCCTAGTATGCATGCTGTTTCTGAGATACACGTATGTGCATGTTTCCAGATCTTTATTAACGTGAGTACTGGTAGTGGGGTAGTTTTTTGTGAAGAAATATTTATGCTTTCCAATTGATTGTTTTATATTGATTACGAATGATGACATTATTGTATCTGATGGTTGAGTGAAGTGATTCTCATCGAAGAAATCATTTGGTAATCGAAGAATTGTACCGTATAACATTTCTGCTGGGGATGCTTGCAGGTTTTCTTTGATGCTGGAGCGTAAAGAAAGTAAAATCCACGGAATGTTGTCTGGCCAGGCATTAATGCCTGTTGCTGTGATTGCATTTTTTAAGGTACGATTGAATCGTTCAACGATTCCCTGGCTGATTGGATGGTATGTGCTTGAACGGATGTTTCTAATTCCTAAAACGGACGTGAAATCTAACCATGATTTCCAAAGGAAAACGGGAGCATTATCATTAGTTAGAAATTTTGGTATGCCAAAACGGGCAATCCAAACTTGTGTTATTGCTAAAATAATTTCATCCGCAGTTGCGTATTTTAACGGAATCGCTTCAGGCCAGCGAGTAAAACGGTCAATCATAGTTAAAATATATTTGTATTGTTGCGATTGGGGAAGGTGAATTAAATCGATGTGTACGTGTTGGAAGCGGAAATCCGGTTCACCAAATGGATAGAGTGGAGGTTTTGAAGTTTTGGTTACTTTAACTGCTTGACAGGAAGGACATGTATCCACCCACGTTTTCACATCCTTGTGCTTGAATGGGCAGATATAACGTTTAGTTATTAATTTTCTAGATGCGCGAACTCCGGAATGAGATAACGAGTGGATTGAGTCGAATATTTGACGGCGGAAAGATCGTGGAACGAACGGTCTTTGTGTGCCCGTAGAAGTTTCAACCCAAATAGGAGTTCCTTTTAATGAATTTGTTTTGGCAAAAGATAAATTTGGGTTTGACAATAAGGCTTCTAAATCAGGATCGTCTTGTTGAGCTGTTGCTAAATCATCGAAATCGATCGTATTTTGTAGACCAATGAAAGAAACCCTGGTTACAGCGCCTGCTGGTACGTTATCTGTACCTTTGACGTGTTGTATGTTTGAACAGAATTGGGAAATGTATTGTAACATTCTTAATTCTCGAGGTGAGTGGTCACCTGTTAATTTAGCAATTGCGAAAGTGAGAGGGTTGTGATCAGTAAAGATAGTATATTGTTTACCATCAGTATAATATCGAATTTTTGTAACTGCGAAATATATAGCTAACAGTTCTCGTGAGAATACGCTATATTTTTTTTCTGCGGAGGTTAATTTTCGCGAGCAAAAAGCGAGTGGTTTCCACATCTTATCCTGCCATAGTTGCAAAACACCTGCGATAGCATTGGAAGATGAATCAGTCCATAAACTGATTTCAGCGTTTGGTATAGGATGAACTAATAAAGTGGCGTTTGCCAGAGCTAACTTGATTGAGTTAAACGTTTCTAACTGAGAAGTGTTTAAATGAACCGGTTTATCGGTTGCTTTCCCAGCGATCACTAGTGAAATTAACGGTGCGATTGGAAATGAATTTATGGTAATAAGTGATCATTCCTATGAAATTTCGGAGTTGACGTTGAGTAGTCGGGGGCGGAAATGAATTAATTGCGTCCACCTTTGACTCCTGAGGTTTGATTCCCTCTTTACACACAGTGTATCCCAAGAAATTTAAGTTAGGGGCACCAAAAACACATTTATTTATGTTAAGTAACAAACCATAGTTTACTAATTTGGCGAATACTTTTTTGATATGTTGAATATGTTCTGATCTGTTAGCGCTAAAAACTAGGATGTCGTCTAAATAACAAAAAACAAAACTCATCCCTTCAAAAACTTCCGACATGAGAGCCGACCAGCTACTCTGAGCGTTCCGTAATCCAAAGTTCATTCGTAGGTATTTATAGCTACCCAACGGTGTTATTATGGCTGTTTTATCTGTATCCTCAGGAGCAATTGGTATCTGAAAGTACGCTTTTTTTAAGTCTAGTTTTGAAAAGATCGTTGAACCATGAATTCTGTACGTAAAATCTTGAATAAATGGTATAGGGAACATGTCGGGGATTGTGACGCTGTTTAAAGGTCGATAATCACCGCACACTCTGTAGCTACCGTCCGCCTTCTTCACCAAATGAATGGCTCTTTGTATAATGCCTGATTTTAATAACTCTTGCAGATGCAGATGCATAAGCTCGGGTGTCGATATGCACGTGGACTGAGATAAAACACGCTGTGTTGATTCGTTTGCAATGTGCATCGCATCAGGTATTACGGTCCCTCGTTGGCCATGGATGTTGCCATCTTTGATGAACATAGCCCGCTGTTGGTTTTATGTCACGTGTCTGTAAGGCGAATTTGGATGAATGAGGCTCTCTTTGATGAATAGGCCCTACCTGGTAGAATTCTACGTGGTGCGGGTGTACATCGAATTTTGTCGGACTGTTATAAGAAATTGAATCGAGTGTGTTGCGAATCTGATGTTGCTGAACGGGTTGATTGCCGTGCTCTTTTGAGTGATGAGGCATCCGTGCAGGCAGAGGTGCAACTGTTCGATCTTTGAAATTAATAACTAGTTCAAAGAATTGAAGAAAATCTAATCCTAAAAGGGGCAAATCGACATCTAGTACATAAAAGGTCCACCCAATTGGTCGTGGAAATATGTTAAACGACAGTTTAAGTGCTACTGTTCCTTCTATAAGTAAAGGGAACGAATCTGCCATTAATACTTTCCTTTTAGGGACAGTATTGACACATTCTAATAATTTACTAGTAACAAGTTGCCTTGGTATAACTGAAACGTTTGCTCCAGAGTCAACAACGAAATTAATATTATTTAAAGTATCAAATGAAATTGACCACTCCTGAAGGATTGTTGTTTAACGCAGTTGGAGGGTAGCTCGTTAAACATAGTTTGGGTTTTTTGAATTAAAGAACAAGGTGTAGTGCATCTGAATGCTTTTGAACCAAACTTGCGGTGGTAGCTACATATGCTTTTAGGAGGACGGTTCGGTGCATTAGTAAAAGCAGGCTGTTTTGCAATGTGAGGTTCGCGGTTTTGATAAGTGTCATATGTCGAACGTGAGTTGTCATTACTACAGCGCGGCGACGGAAACTCGTGCCGGGGAACTGAACATTGGGCAAAGAAGAAAATTGAGTCAGTTTTCGTACGAGTTTTCCAATGTCCATTCGTTCGTTGGAATAAGCAAACAATTTGAGTTCATTGGGTAGGCGGTGTACAAATATATCACGTGCCATTTGAAGCGGATAATTGAGATCCATAGTGAGTTTTAATATTTCTGACCACAGATCTGTAGGATTGCCATTGTATGCAGTGTTGTCAAACAGTAAGGACAGTTTAGAATTGACTGGTTCAACATAAGAATTTTGAATACGCTCCTTGACTTTAGTAAACGGGTGGCGCTGTGGTTGTGTTATTATCAATTCTCTCACTTTTGGAATCACATCAGAAGGCAAGTTAAGTAAGAGCAAACTGTATCTTTGGGCCTCATCATTTATGCCCAACTGCGTGAAATAACGGTCAACAAGGACAAAATATAAGGTGACTTGAGGCATAAACGGTGGGAAAGTCAGCTTACTCTCCATTTTTTATAAAATAAAAGGACGACTTAGCTTACAGTGTGGCTGCACTGGTGCTCGAAGACGGACGATAGGTGTGTGCAGCGAACTGGCTCGATTTCGCTTTGACAGATGAATTCGGCCGGCGGGTGGAGATGGGCTCTTGGTGTGCGCCGCGGGCGAGTTTGCTTTGGGTTTGGCCGATGAGAGCAGATAGGCCAATCTTGCTCCAGGAAGTAGTGGCTCAGCGGATAGGTTGGTTTCTTCAGGTGATGGTAGTTACACTGTGCGAAAGTATGGCAAGGTGTCAATGTCAATTTTCTAATTTGTGATAACACTTAGCTTTTGTTAGATGAGCTCCAGGGGACTGCACGGCACAAGCGCAATATGCTGGAGGAGACGGGTTCAAAAACTCGGTTGCAGCTGCGGTAGTTCACACAGGAACCGGTTGCTTCAGAGGATGGGAGGTATGATGTCCATCACACGTTCAGGAGTCACCATTTGTAAGAGTAGAGCCTTTGGGGCGTTATATCTTACATAAATATGCTCATATGTACTGGTTGAAATAAAACGCGTGTTTGCTTTATGAACCAATATAATGAACTATTTATAAATTTGTTTTAGGATCGTTGCCTACACAATATGTCTCTGGCAACTATGATCCGTAACAGTACTTTATGAAACCCTCATAGTTTTACAAATATCTTCTACCCCAGCCTCGTTGCCGGCCTCTGTATATTTCTCCTTTATCATGAAACTAGTCGAAACCACTTGTCGTAATTTCTCCCTCGGTTCTGAATATTGTTCTTAATAATTACTTATTAATTTTTAAATAGTCTACGTTGTAACACGGCCTTTGGCCTAGCCCTACACACTACTGAATTATGACGTTACAATACCCAGGTTCGCTAGTTTATTCAGTCGGTGAGCTATGAGGTTCTATTAACATCGCCAGTGCAGCTATGGGCAAACTAATATTTCTTGAGGTCAACTCGTCACCTGAAATGTTGTACTTACACATGCAAACACCAATGGTAATAGAAACCCAACAGTTTACATGAATACATATAATCTGTAAGAAAACATGGACGCAAAAAAATACATAAGAACAAGTACATAAAGCAGTTGTGCGCTGCACATGGGAAAATGCCTTAACTGGATCCTAAACGTTCAGTAGTTCATGCAAAGCCAAAGTTCACGAGCGCAAGGTATAAAGTAATTCAGCGCACACGAATAACTTGAACGCGAAGTTGTCGATTCTTTAAGATGCGTCGCTGTTTTGGACCCCTGAGCATCGAGTCAGCAAATAACGTAATGCCTGCGTGATATAGCTGCCGGTGCTACCCCGTTATCTGGGCAGCAAACACATTACCAACGGTTGCGCATTTATTTATTACAATTGCTAACTGCTTATTTCGTAGCGCGGTTTCAAGCGGGAACTAACGTTATTTCAATACGTCTACCAAGGAACGAGATTAGCGTAGGGTGCCTTTTTCATGTCGAAATCGCAGCTTCTAGCGGTGTCGGGCTGGAACACCGCGGTAGTGTGCAATTTCACTTGGACAGCTTGCAGCTCGGCTAAAGGTGCACGTCTTCGGCGGTTTGCACGCACAAACCCTCAAAAACACTTTTAAAGGTCGACCCGCGCCCTTTACCGGCTTGAGAGCGGGCCACAGCGTCGTTTCGAATCCGCTGTTCTTTGTTCCCCGAATTATATTGCAGGGTTCGCACATTCCCGCAAGTTGCACTAATGAATTCACATGCGAAACCTTATAGTACGAGGCCGCCTACACAGCGTTTCGTACTTATATTGCGCTACTTGAATAAGACATAATAACACATACTGTCAGGCTCTATTACCAATCGTATATACATATAATACAAAGGTACGAAATATGGAAACATAGGTGGCACGAATTGGCCCGTTTCAACGTTTATCAAAATCTATTATAGTTAATATTAGATTTCTTGGAGCTACGAATATGCAACCGGATACTCACTCAAAACTGCCTAACCCACTACATTGCGTGGAATTATAAAGCGGGAATTTCAACGCCTTGCATAGGATTATCATATAGTATTTAAAATTACTAGCACGGTGAAAGGGTTTCTACTGGCGGACAGAAGGATATAACTGGCGAGCCAGTCACCTTCTGGAGCCAGTAAAACTCGTTACCTTGCGTGTATGGTTGAATATTTTATTTGTTCCTCACTTGTAAATAACTTTAAATTTGCCATTTTTGACAATGTCAAACTGACAAGCAACTAAATTTATCAATATGACACATACTAAAAGAAAGACAACTCTGGATTTGCACGCTATCATTTATCTATGAGCACGGGTGTAAAATTTAACTGGCTAGCCAGTTAAGAGACATTTTCAGGGTGAATACAGTAACTTGATAAACTGATCTTTACAAAAAAACCAATAAAAATGTTTACTTTGGACTCTACTTTTTGTTTAATTTACCATTGACTTAAAATGTACAGAAAGTTAGAACAAGAATAATAACGAAATGTAAACCACAAAGTTAACATATGCAGGTTACTCGTTAGCATGTCCACTTTCTAATGCATACTTATGTTGGGCCTTTTAATGAATAACAATAAATTTGTGTGCAATATTTTTAATTAAAGGTAAATATTAGCTTACCTAAATGATCATTTACGTTTGAACCTGAAATATCAATTACTATTGCCAAGTTTACATGGACTGTTGTTAAAACTGAGTACATTTTAAATAGTTTCTCTTCAGTTTCTCAATTATTTAACGAAGGGCTTATAACACATACAGTCACCTTTCATAAACTGAACAGCTTTCAAGGAAATTTCCTCGAATATAAGCATTCAGTAGCGAAAATTCAAGTACTTTACGCAAAATTAAATTCCACTTTCTTGAGTCGCTCAATTCGTTGAAGTGAACCAAGTTTTAGTTGCATAAGCGAGCGACTTCATCCCCGATCGGACTCACTCCCTTCAGCGTCATCTAGCAGCCATAGTGCAAATGTTATTATTACAGGATGCTGTCTGCAACTTCTTTTAGTCGTCATGTGATTGAATAACCGATTTAATGTCACCAAGTCGTGCACAATTATTATAGAATGACTACATATACATATACAGGCTGAATAATTTGTCTAGGATGGGTGGTGGAGAGCGGTGACTAGAACAGTTTCTGAAAGTCAGGTACACTACCCAGCCTAGAAGAAAGACTTAAAGTGGAAGAGGAAGATAGACTGCAGGTAGTCAAAAACAGCTTGAGGTTGAGACAGTTGAGATAATGCTTCCACCTCAAGTCTTACAAAGGGCGTGTTAAGCTAATATTAATAATATTTTGAACCTCTCGTTAGGATTAATTTATTAAACATTCGTTTACAGTAAGAAAGTGATTTTCCATTATGCACTTGAAAAGTGACGTAACGCATTTTTACTAAATGTTTCACCTACTTTGGTTTTATATATTATTATTGTATAATATGTTATGGTTATTATAAGGGGCAGAAGTACAAATCCAGTTATATCTATATAGATTATAAAAGAACCTTAGCTATTTGTAACGCCCCATAGTATTTTGGCGTTCTTTGTTGAACTGCGGCTTAGAATTTAAATTCCGCATCTCTAAATAAATGCATCTGTTTCTTTCCTAACGTCGTTGAGAGGAAATTTCATCTTTCAAACTCGCAAACTTGGCGATAACAGGATTTACCGAATTTGGAATTCAAGCGTCTTCCTTCCCACGTCAGCCTTGATTGAAAGCAGCCGATGCGGGGAATTGCTCGTGACCTGCAAGGGATTTGTCTCGCATGTTTCCCCAGAGTAGTTTTTGCATTTTGACGATGTAAATTTGGTTTTTGTAAACAACCGCTGGTCACGCTTAAAAAGCGATCTGCTTGCATTACTACAGCCCTCTTGTAATTGATGATTAAGCTCTTTCGAATTATTAAGTTTCCGTACTAATTAATGTAGTAATTAGGCCTCTTCTTGCGGTATCCTCTTTATACGCATTAAATGGAAGTTAATTGCTGAGTTTTCACGGTATCTGATCATGCATGCTCGTGGCGCTGTACTAAATACAATTCCCCCAACCATATTCGAGCCGCTGAATGCCAGTTTTAGTTCCAGCTACAGATACGCTGCTTCGCACCCCTGAAAAAACCATGTCGGAGTATCCCAAAATATCGCTATCGCAGTAAGTACACGCTAACTTTGCTAAATTCAGCGAATTTGTATTGATGATAAAGGTAGTTTTGCCAGCAATAGGTTATGTGTCGATCCAACAAAGACCGTGGCGCGTGGGACAAGTAACTTCTAAATTTATTATTACTCGCAATTGCGCTTCAAGTTGGGGGCTACTGAACCACGCAGCCAGTGTGTATAAGCTGCAATACAGTTGTTAGTGTAGTTCGACCTTGACCGTCGGGCGTTTCAATTCAATTCTATCAGTTTTTGCATTGCCAGTGATCGGGCGTTCTTTTCACAGCTTGGCCGTTAAGATGTGTGCTGGCGGGCTAAATTTTAACTTGTTGTTTTTGTCACATGTGTAATGTTTGAATTTTAATTACAATCATATTAATTGTGACTTTATGATTTGGGTTTGACTCCCGCCATATTTAATTATCATTTGCCGCTGTAGAGCGCCAGGTTATACCTGATTTGTTTTTGACAATTGTTTTAATTCTTTTTTACTTACTATTGGTTATTGTGACACTGGTTGGTGGAATTAAATGTTACTGGTATATCTCTTATTTATCTATACTAACTACCCTTCACCAACATGATCGTGTTTTTTTCAAGATTTAGGTTGTGACATTAGAAACATACAAGGTAGGTGGTCAATTGTTTTGGTAACTATACTTTTGCTTTGTTTTGAATAACGTCTGGCGCTCGTTTGTGTAAAGTTTAGTAAGGTTTTTGTATAATCTTAAGCACCGCTGCGTGGACCTTATTCGCGCAATATTCTGCCGAGGGTTTGAGCTAGCCAGGGCTGTGCTACTCGTCGTTTAAGGGTGTTACACATTTGCTAGGGATAGTATTTAAGTAAAGAATGTCAGATAAAGAAGTCACTTTATAACTGAAAACAAAAAGACATAAAATTGTATTATAATTACATAAACTTTAGTAAAAGGTTCTACCTATTGTGCATAATCAAAAATCGAACTGTCAGGTATGAATGTGATCAGCGGTTCCGAAACAATCTGGCGTAATATTAAATTTTAAAAATATTCAAAAGGCTGCAAATAACCTAAACTAGCTAGAACGGCACACATCAACTTATGGAGCAACAAAAACACCAGTGCTACAGCGAATTGTTGGTGACTTTTTGGAACCACTGCTTTCCCATGTTGATGCGAATTCAACTAAACCGAGCTACCAATGAGACGGTTGACATGCGGACATGCGCCATAGACATGACCTTATAAAGTCTACGGATTACCCTTTTTCTGTTACATCATAAATAACAAAAACGTATGTCTTATATTCAATTATACATCGCAAAGAGTTGGCATCAGAAGGAAATTAACATATATTGTGATGGTATGATGCTTACAGCAATTCTGGTTGCATTGCCAACTTACGAAAGCTAATGGAATATTCAAATAGGCCCAGAATTGGTATTATATTTATTTCAACAGTAAGAGTCACTAGTAAACATTGATAATTACATAAAACATTGTTAGCAATAACAGCAATTAATTAACTGAGGTTAGTGATTGAATAACACAATATCGTCAGGGTTTCGGTCAGTTTGTATTCAAATTGGTGCTTAATATAGCAAATGTAGCAATTTTTTTATGACTGTTAGATTAATACTGTAACGTCAGGACACTATAATAAAGTCGCTTTATTGAAAAGGTGTTTCGAAGCGTTACAGAGGTTTAATGCAGCGTTTGCATTCATATCGAAGTTCCAACAATCGATGGCACAGCTAAAGGGGTTTAAAGTAGTGCAAGAAGGCGCAGCTTAATGCAAAGAGCATATAAAAAGCAACTTGCGAATTACTGAAGATTAAAAGAAGGTGCTAGTGGCGTGTTAATCAGTGTTTATTAACTAAAACTGAAAAGTACGACCAATTGTGAGGTTATAGTTTCCTGAATGACATTTACAAAAACAATTAGAAATTAAGATCAAAGAATGTATACTTACAAATACACAATTGCCAATCACGTTGCTATGGTGACCTAGAAAGTCATGTGCTATTTTTTGTTGGGGAAGCCAAGCCGAAACTTCCCGATTTTAATAAATTTTGTTGATCAAAGTAATTATGTTGTACCCAGTTGTGCGTTTTATTTATTTGCCTATGTGCGGAGGCCAGCTGTGCTTAAATTGACAGCGTTCCGGAGTGCAGTTCCAAAGTAAATTTGACCTGGAGCGGAGCGTGTGCGAGTTCGTCTTCGGAGCTGAGATTCTACAAGTTCTGGACCTTTGGGAGGCAGAAATCAAAGTGCAGCACCTAGATGAGGCTTTATTCGTGATCCAGAAGAAGGTAACAGCTGCAGAAATATTGCCAGAAGGCAGATACGAGCTTGGCATCCTTTCCAACCGTGGCTTGTGCACCTAAAAGAGGCCTTATTCGTGGTCTATACATAGCTAGTAGCAGCAGGAACCTTTCCAGGATGCAAATTCGGGCTTGGCGTCCTTTCGCAGAAGCCGGAAACGAGATCGGCGTTCCTTGAAGAAAAAACAAATGCGCTTGAAAAACAAATTTCGGGTTAGCTAAACTACTTGATTATTATGAAAGCATCGTTATAATTTACCAGAGCTAAACTGATTGATTGTTGGTTAATTTGTTGTCAAATTACGTTGAATTTATATGTGTTTCGAACACCTTAATTTGGGATTAGATATTTTGTGGTTATCTGTCACTCGTCAGAATCGAGCATTTGCCATACAATGGTAAAATTCATCAACACTGTACAAATTCAACCCTGCAGATGGAATCTCAATTGGCTAGCCGGCGCAAAAGTTTTAATAAGTTGCAAATGGATAAAATATAGAAAGAGCAACATGCCTTTATTAAAGTAAAGCATAATTAAAGGATCATATTTTTAATTGGCGACAGAGAGAGGCAATAAAATTCAAAACTAAGCTTTGTGTGGGTGATAAAATTTGATTTATTTATTACATTACGAAGAATAGAGATCATAACAATATGACATTCGCATTGTCAAATCGGCGGTTACTTAATTACTGTAGCTGCAGTCTGAAAAAATACGTTATTTTATAATTACAGTCAAGAGACTTAAGTTACTCGAAGAATTAAAATCGAATACGTCTGATGATATTTCGTTAATATGAGAAGCGTCGCAAACTTTCACAGTACCCCAAGCTTCTCCTATTGCTTTTCTAACGTGGTCGTCGATTTGCTCTTAACGTTTTGCTGCTCATGCTGTCAGCTTCTTCACAAGATTTATAAAGACTGATGTTGGTGTGTTCTGCTCCTGGTTATATACCGAGGAGTCGTTGCGGTTGGCTGCTAATGTAAATCTTGTATGATATTAGGACTTGTCGTTTTCCGCTTGGTTGCTCACGTAAAACTTGTTTATGTTTTGATTGGTTTTTTAGAACTACCTTCCATGTGTTACTAAGGCGATAACCGTCTTCTCGACTGAAATTGTTCGGGATTTTAATAATTTCTAGGGATTCCCAAATAACACGAGGAGGGTATTTTTTAGTCTTACCTAGTACGTTCACGGACTCGTAATTGATTCTGTGGTCCCCTGGGCCTAATAAGTGTTCTGTGATGGCGGATTTTTGTGTGTTTTCAAGTCGCGTGAGTACATTGGAGCTGGTAAACGCCTTCTGTCTGTAGCCTGGGCAAAGAATCTTTGTTAGTAGGAATGAATTGTTCAATCCTTCTTATTGTACCATAGAGGACCCCGATGTTTTTCGTATCTAACACCTTTCTTATTATGTCGGTTATTCCGGCGATAAAGGGAAGGCAGGCGTAATTCATAAGTTTAGGCTTAGGCTCCTTCGGTTTTATAGTGTATTTGCATGTTTTCCTGATTTCACTGTAGTCGTTCCTGCGTAAAGCTCCTTCCACGTGTCTTAGTTTTTTCTGGTTTACTGCCCTCGTTACAAATAGCGTTGTTCCGATGAATAGGGGTACTGATTTATGATCTAGTTTGTTGGGGATGATGATGAGACGAAGCATATAGATAGTGTTCAGTGTGAGTTTTCTTTCGATACACTGTATGGCTTAATCTGTTAGTGGTTCGTTTCACCAACACCTCCAGGAAAGGTAGACGTCCACTTTCTTCAGTTTCCAGTTTTAGGTGTGCCAAGAAAACATGGGTGCGCGGATGGCCCCGCGAGCAAATGCTCGCCTCTTAAGCGGCCGACCCGTGTTCGAATCCCGGCTGGCTGTAGAAGGATTTTACCCCCAGGCTACCACGCCAACACCTGTGGTAGTCGTTAACCCCTAAATAAGGGAACTCTTCGTAATTTTCGGCGGGCAAGGCTAGCCACCTACCCAGTCTACGGGCAAAGATGGCTCATAGAACCACTTTGTGGTTAAAACAGGCCACTGAACTATAATAAGAGGAAGAAGAAGAGGAAAACACAAAGAACTGGTTTTCCATGGAACCATATAACGTTTGTGTGTCGTCGACGTAGCGGAATCAGCATTAACATACTACCATTGAAAATACTCAGAATAAAAATCAAATTAAAAATCATAAGAGCCACTAATGCAACCTAACTTTGTGCCACAATTCGGAATTACAATAACTAATTAAAGTAAAAGACAAGTTAAATATATTCTTCATGGAAATCTTGATTTTGTACCTAGGAAATGGTCATGTATAACGTAAAACCGGAATTAAACATTCTTAGAATAGTGTTCCAGAAATCTAGCCAATAACACTACTAGGTACCTACAACTCTTTAATATTTGGTACATTAATTCAATAAATGCTCTAAGTGGCGATCATTTTCAATGCACTTGTGGATCCTTCTCCTAGTTCCAACGTCCAATTTCTGCAGTAAAAATAGACTATTACGTTCTTCATTTTCTGAATCATCTTTTCCCGGGTTTGTGGTCAGGTTTGGTAGGCACTGCCTTTAAGCCTAGACCACAAATAAAAATCAAAAACCGTTAGATCAGTTGATCTTACGCGATATGGAAAAAAACTTCCCCTACCTATCCACCTATCTGGAAATTGCGTATATAAATATTCCCTTACATTCCATACATAATGAGCTGGGCAACCATCTTGCTGTAACCACATATTTCGCTCTGGTTTTTAACGTAACATCTTCCAAAAGAGCTGGCAGATGGTTTTGTTAAAGGTCTAGATACCTTGCTGCATTCAGGGTTTGATCTAGGATGAAAAATACTATTCTGCTTGCGATTATACCGCACCATACTTTCACACTAAATTGATGTTGACCATCAATCTCCATTATCCCGTGTGGATTATGTTGAGACCAATGATTGTTATTGTGCAAATTTACTTGGCCTGTACTTATGAAGCTAGTCTTGTCTGTCCATAAAATTCGAGATAAAAATCAGGATATTCTCTTGTCCTAATTCATATTCTTATTTGGGTATTTCGCCACTCTGCAAATTAAAAATATTAAATGACGAAAATATTAATAACGAACGCTTCGAGGGACAATCTGCCCTAGTTATCAACGAATAACAATTAAAACGAACAAGAAACTTAGCTTTTTTCACTGGAAGAAAAAACGACCAACCTCCAATGAATTGTTTGACATTGACGTTTGTTGATATCTATACCTACTTAATCTCATCTTTAAGAATCGATAGCCAACTATCGTCTAAAAATATTGAGAAAGACGACACGCATTTTTCTTCGTTAAGTAAAATATATGCCGTTTCCTTAATTTTTCGCCTAGTTGACATCGATTCTTTAGACAAGATCTTTGTGTTGTGCCATTCAATTTTATGGTTTTCATCCCAAGCATGTTCTGCCAGCTTAGACTTATTGAATTGATACGTTTTCATCATATTTTTATGTTCTTTAACTCTAACTGCTAAAGGTCTGGATGTTTCACCGATATAATATTTCCCGCATTCACAGGGAATACTATATATACAATTCCTTGAATGTTGTTCTTCGTTGAACGGTTTAGTTTTTGTAAGAACTAACAGCAAGGTATTCATCGTTTTAAATACCGTCCTAACATTGAATCTATTTCCAATTCGTCTAATTTTGTCAGATATACCTGGAATATATGGTATAGTTAGAGTATTATATTTTTGAGTGTCATTCCTTTGTATGTGTGTGGCATTGTTTCGTGTATTGAAAATGTTCCGAACAAGAGTCTCTGGATAGCCATTATCTTGTAAAACATTAATAATAAATTCTTTCTGTTTTTTGAAAATTTTATCATTAGAGCAAACAACTTTGGCTCTGTCGTAGAGACTTTTTACAATGCCTGTCTATGTTTTTGTGATGGTTGGAATTAAAATGTAAGTACCTATTAGTATTGGTTTTCTTACGGTATACTGATGTTTCAAAACTATTTATTGTGCGTGTGATTAGTGTATCAAGAAAGGGTAACTGGTTGTTTTGCTCTGTTTCTAATGTGAATTTGATGGAGTTTTCTTTACTGTTAATATGTTCAGGAAATTTGTCCACCTCATTCATATCATGAGGCCAAATTGCAAAAACATCATCGACATATCTCCACCAAACTACTGGTTTGTTGGTGTACGTGTAGACATGTTGTTCAAAGTCTTTCATAAAAATGTTACTAACAATGGGAGATAAAGGTGAACCCATTGCCATCCCGAAATCTTGTTGGTAAAATTCATTGTTGAAAGTATGTCGTTTTAATGCATAGTGTTATTAGTTCTATAATGGTACCAACATTAAAATAATCTCTGAAACTTCGTTATGGCGTGAATTCATAATTCATATTCTTATTTGGGTATTTTGCCACTCTGCAAATTAAAAATATTAAATAACGAAAATATTAATAACGAACGTTTCGAGGAACAATCTGCCCTGGTTATCAACGAATAACAATTAAAAAGAACAAGAAACTTAGCTTTTTTCACTGGAAGGAAAAACGACCAACCCCCAATTAATTGTTTGACATTGACGTTTGTTGATATCTATACCTACTTGATCTCATCTTTAAAAATCGATAGCCAACTATTGTCTAAAAATATTGAGAAAGACGACACGCATTTTTCTTCGTTAAGTAAAATGTATGCCGTTTCCTTAATTTTTCGCCTAGTTGACATCGATTCTTTAGACAAGATCTTTGTGTTGTGCCATTGTATTTTATGGTTTTCATCCCAAGCATGTTCTGCCAGCTTAGACTTATTGAACTGATACGTTTTCATCATATTTTTATGTTCTTTAACTCTAACTGCTAAAGGTCTGGATGTTTCACCCATATAATATTTCCCGCATTCACAGGGAATACTATGTATACAATTCTGTCTTCTAAAGAACTAAACGCCACTGATAAATTAGTTCTTGGCAAAGGACTCAACTACGCAGTGGCGCCAAAACGAATTAATACACTTGATTTAGTTACAGCTATAGAAGAGACTTGTCAAAAACTTCCAGAAGACATTAGACAGGAATACAGGATTAGAAACAAAATCATACTAGAACGACCTTACACAATCAGACAAAATATATCCAAACAAGAAAAACATTCACTACACACACTAAAAACCGATAACACAATTAAAATTCTACCTGCAGACAAAGGCAACGTCACAGTAGTACTTGACACAACCACATACAACAAAAAGCTTTTAACACTAATTAGTGAGGGACAATACACTAAACTAAATAAAGATCCAACACATACAATAGAAACAAAAATATACAGAACACTTTACAAACACAGAGAACAATTTACAGATTTTGTAAGAAGTACACTAACACCACACTACAGTAAACCACCACATTACCAAAGATACACAAACCAAATGTACCACTTAGGCCAATAGTTAGTTCTATAGGTTCTCCTTGTCCCAGTTTAGCTATATATTTACTGAAAATACTGACTCCTATATCAGGAAATACAGACTCGTATATAAAGAACACGCCACATTTCCTTGAAAAACTTAAAGAAGCAAACATAAACACATATCACTTAATGGTTAGTTTCGATGTAGTTAGTCTCTTCACTAATGTTCCAGTAGACAAAACACTCCACATCATTAAACATAGGCTACAAAACGATAACACATTACATACACGAACAACATTAAACGTTGGTACCATTATGGAACTTTTAACACTATCCATTAAAACGACATATTTTCAACTAAACAATGCATTTTACCAACAAGATTTCGCGATGGCAATAGGCTCACCTTTATCTCCCATTGTTAGTAACATTTCTATGGAAGACTTTGAACAACAACATGTCTACACGTACACCAACAAACCAGTAGTTTGGTGGAGATATGTCGATGATGTTTTTGCAATTTGGCCTCATGATATGAATGAGGTGCACAAATTTCTTGAACATATTAACAGTAAAGAAACCTCCATCAAATATTAGAAACAGAGCAAAACAACCAGTTACCCTTTCTTGATACACTAATCACACGCACAATAAATACTTTTGAAACATCAGTATACCGTAAGAAAACCAATACTAATAGGTACTTACATTTTAATTCCAACCATCACAAAAACATAAAGACAGGCATTGTAAAAAGTCTCTACGACAGAGCCAAAGTTGTTTGCTCTAATGATACAATTTTCAAAAAAGAGAAAGAATTTATTATTAATGTTTTACAAGATAATGGCTATCCAGAGACTCTTGTTCGGAACATTTTCAATACACGAAACAATGCCACACACATATAAAGGAATGACACTCAAAAATATAATACTCTAACTATACCATATATTCCAGGCATATCTGACAAAATTAGACGAATTGGAAATAGATTCAATGTTAGGACGGTATTCAAAACGATGAATACCTTGCGGTCAGTTCTTACAAAAACTAAACCGTTCAACGAAGAACAACATTCAAGGAATTGTATATATAGTATTCCCTGTAAATGCGGGAAATATTATATCGGTGAAACATCCAGACCTTTAGCAGTTAGAGTTAAAGAACATAAAAATATGATGAAAACCTATCAATTCAATAAGTCTAAGCTGGCAGAACATGCTTGGAATGAAAACCATAAAATGCAATGGCACAACACAAAGATCTTGTCTAAAGAATCGATGTCAATTAGGCAAAAAATTAAGGAAACGGCATATATTTTACTTAACGAAGAAAAATGCGTGGCGTCTTTCTCAATATTTTTAGACAATAGTTTGCTATCGATTCTTAAAGATGAGATCAAGTAGGTATAGATATCAACAAACGTCAATGTCAAACAATTCATTGGGGGTTGGTCGTTTTTCCTTCCAGTGAAAAAAGCTAAGAGTCTTGTTCTTTTTAATTGTTATTCGTCGATAACGAAGGCAGATTGTCCCTCGAAACGTTCGTTATTAATATTTTTAATTTGCAGAGTGGCGAAATACCCAAATAAGAATATGAACTATGAATTCACGCCACAAAGAAGTTTCAGAGATTATTCTCTTGTCGTTCCTATCATCCAATGGCAATAATCTAGTCTTCCTTCAGAATCAGTTGGTGCAAGAGCTTGGTAAAGTTCGACATGATAGGTCGCAAAGTATGCGAGAACGTTTACCTTATTGTCTAGTCCTACGAATTCGTACACGTGCAGGCAATACTTGCATTTCCTAAATATTCAAAATAACAGGCCAGTATATCAAAGGCTTCAGCAACAGTATAAAACATGATTCTCAAAAATTATACGGAGTTTGACTTAAATCTTGTATCAACGAAAATAACTGAGTAAAAATAACAAGTTAACTCAGAACTAATGACATCTAAATGAAATGTTAATTTCTTGGTTTCATTGTTTTATTTCTCATAGCTAGGTTGATACATTACAAGAAAACAATCGTGGCAGTGTTTTACTTTAGAATAATTATTCACTGAAGTCCTGAGCGCTGGTAGCAAGTTAGGTTGCAATGGTGGCCATTATTAATTTTTATTTGATTTTGATTCTGAATATCGGTTCGTGTGCAAATGAATGCTGACTATTTTCAGACATTTAACTATTTTTCATAAACGGAGGAAATGTCTAAGTATACAGTGACTTTATATGAGACAGTGGCGACAATAGAGTGTATTCTTTTTTATTGGTCGCTCCAATCGGCCGCCATTAAGAGGCAAAATTTGTTGATGCTTTTGTTTGTTTATACCAAATCGAGGTTAGCAGGTTAGGTTTTGCGTCAGTTTGTGTCAAATTCGGGGTTAGCAGGTTCGATTTTGCGTCAGTTTGTGTCAAAACTGACGCAAAACCTAACCTGATAACCTCGAATTTGACATAGACTTACAGTGCCACCAACATATTATTTATACGTTCTGTAACCATGACCATTCAAAAATGTTCAATTTATTAAAGTTAGTAGACCATTGGCCCCCATTTTGTGGCAAATTGTGCCTATTGTCGCCACTGTCTCTATCAAGGCACTGTATCTAAGTAAAGCCGAAAGGGCCATCATTAACGCGGTCAAGAGCTATCACACTTGTTCTAATTCAATATTCCCCTCCACCCTCCCCCTATTTTGAGAAATGTGGCGAAATATCAAATACGAAAGTTACAAAGCATCTGTGGGACGTTCTGAATAAGTTGAAAGATACTACCCTAACTCAGAGTCTTTTGGAGAAATAGTTAATTTCCTATTTTATGTTCAAAATACGCCCTCTAGTAGAAAGAATTAAGAGCAAAAACTATTTTTAGTAAATTTCCCGTGATCACTGCAATTTTTTTCCCGAACGCCGTGAGACAAACCGTTTCTGAGATACTGCCGTTGGCCGACCTTACACCCGATATATCACTGGTATAAGAACAAAATCCTTTTTCTCTAGATGTCACAGCCAACTAGAGTGCCATATAAAAAATACAACTTTATGGCATAACTCGAAATTCGAAACCTTTTTAGCTAGGTGACTACGTACGCCACTGCATTTTAATCAAGAAAATGCTAAAGAACGTAGAACTTACTTTTTCTTATTTCACAAAACGAACAGCCAAACAATCGAATTTATTGTTTATAACTCGAAAACAAAAGACGATAGCCAATGTTGATTTTCACTGTTAAGTTTTTCTAGAAAAAAGAGATCGAGGATGGGTCCTTTTTTCCATTTCTCCTACAGTTATCGAGATTTCTTTTGAAAACAACGAAATTTGCCCACCCTGTACATAGTACACAAATGCACATACATTGTTAGTGCCCTGTCTTACATATATTTCAAATTTAGAACATTAAACTTACGGCCGGTCTTATAGAGACCACTAATCTAAGGTTAACTTCAATTCGTTGTTAAAGTAAACAAAGGCATCAAAACGTTAGTGCTTATGACATTTTATTAATTAGTAAACTAATTTTGAAGCGCTTTTGTTTACTTTAACCTTACTTTAACAACGAATTAAAGGTAACCTCAGAGTGGGCTGCCGGACATCAGGGCTGACATTTAATTATGTCCCCTGGCAGAAGGCAGCCCACAGGGAAGTTCTGGAAGTATTGCACTTTTCGCTTCCGGTCTTTCAAGACCGTTGGGTAGTCCTAGACTATGTGATCTGAGATTGCATCCTTCCCGTGGTGGCCCTGTTTAAACTAAACCCTTCGGATCTAGACCGGGAAGTCGATAAACTAACCCCAAGCTAAGGTGGAAGCTATCGTGCCGAGAGCTGGATGGCACAGGGTGACAGTGCTTTGAACGATGCCCATGGAATACCTGGCGCCCTTCCATGGTCCCTTAGCCCTACTCCTGCAACAGGCTCTGCAGGAGCGGACCTCCTTTCCTGACTACTCGTGGGATTAATTATGGAAGACATTTTTAACAACCCAAACACCCCTTCAGAGGAGGGATCCGTTGCAGGTCCTACTCTGACCACCTCAGGAGGGTGCTCCTCTACTGGAGCCCCTCCAGTACTACCCAATGAGGAGGGAACCGTTTCGGGGCCCTCCTCAGAAACCGACCCTGCATCGCAAAAAGGGCCTCTTACTAAGAGAAACCGTTGCGGTGCAGAGAGAAGACGGTGCAAAAAGGCGAAGGCCAGGTTGGCCACCAGTGACCAACCAGGCCCGTCGACAGGTACTGACACACAGCAGGAGCTTCTCACCAGAGGCACTACTGTCACAGACCAACCTAGTGCCACGGAGAAGGTCACACTCTCTGCTGGGGGCTCCAAACGGGGCCGCCCAGAGAAGGAGACTCCTCCTAGTGCACAGAAAGCCGCCAAGAGGGTCCGACCTGGGCTCTCGTACAGTCAAGCGGCCAACAAAGAACTCAGGGTTGCGATTGCTCGGGGACA